>CM050167.1:76510558-76823233 GCA_027410445.1 Discoglossus pictus
CAACACCTTCTCAGTCCCCTCTCTTCCCCCTTATTGCCACCACACAATACAACTTGACTCTAACTTCCACCCTTGACACACTTGCCCCCTTAACCACTAGTAGACGCCCTCACTCTCACCTACAACCATGGCACACTACACAAACACGCTACACACAGAAGTGCTCCTGCACTGCTTAACGATTATGGCGAAAATCTCGCACCTCAGCTGACTTCCTCCACTACAAGTTTATCCTAAACTATGCCCTCAATCTTGCCAAACAGCGCTAATTCTCCACATTAATATAAAATTTGGCCGCTAACCCCAAACATTTGTTCTCTACTTTCCTCACTCTCCTCTGCCCTCCCCACCTCCCTCTCCTTCCTGTCACATAGTTACATAGTTACATAGTAATTAAGGTTGAAAAAAGACTCTCAGTACATCAAGGTCAACCTTTTAACATCTCCTCTGAATTAATTAGTTGTTAATTAATGGTTAATAAATTATTAATCAACTATTTTTTTTTTTATTTCTAGTTGTTAATTAATCCAGACAGAAAAAAACGCCAAGTAAAACCGAGCCAATTGTCTCAAAGGAAAAAAATAATTCCTTCCTGACCCCAGATACAGGCGATCGGATTTCTCCATGGATCAATATTCTCTCTCTAATTATCCAAGATAACCCTGAATTCCCTTTTTAATTAGAAATAAATCCAGTCCCCTTTTAAAGTTATCTATCAAATCTGCTGTCACCACCTCCTCTGGTAGAGAAATCCACAGATTAACTATCCTTACTGTGAAGAACCTTTTTCTTTCTTTAAGGTGGAATCTTTTTACTTCTAACCTCAAGGGATGTCCTCTTGTCAGTTGATAACCTCTTGGCACAAAAAGCCCCCTTGTCAATCTTTATACTGACCCTGGATGTATTTATATAAGGTAATCATATCTCCTTCTAGACGCCTTTTTTCTAGAGAAAATAAGCTTAATTTGGTTAGTCTTTCTTCATAACTTAGCCCCTCCGTTCCCCTTATTAGTTTTGTTGCCCTCCTCTGTACCTTTTCTAGTTTTAAAATGTCCTTTTTATGAAGTGGTGCCCAAAATCATAAATCCAAATGAGGGCATACTAGAGATTTGTATAGTGGCAGAACTATATTTGCTTCCCTTGCTTCTATACCCCTCCTAATACATGCTAATATTTTAGCACTGTTACCTAGGTGGTTGTCCACAAGCACTCCCAAATCCCTTTCAATATCTGATACCCCTATATTGGCTCCATTAAGATTATAAATTGCATGGCTATTTTTCCTTCCCAGATGCATAACTTTACATTTATTCATATTAAATCTCATCTGCCATTTAGATGCCAATTCCTCAATTTTATGTAAATTCCTTTGGAGGGAAAGCACATCATTATCTGATTTAATTACTTTGCACAACTTTGTGTCATCAGCGAAAATGGAGACACTACTTTCCAGTCCCACCTCTAAGTAATTAATAAATATGTTAAAAAAGGAGAGGACCTAATACTGAACCCTGAGGAACCCCACTTACCACATTAGTCCAATCGGAATATGTTCCATTTACAACAACCCTTTGCTTCCTGTCTTTTAGCCAGCTCTCAATCCATGAGCAGGTATTTACTGCAATTCCTGTATCCCTTAGTTTGCACAATAGTCTCCCATGTGGCACTGTATTGAAAGCCTTTGCAAAAGCCAAAAAGACTACATCCACTGAGTTGCCTTGATCCAGGTTCCTACTAACCTCCTCATGGAAACTAATTAAGTTTGTTTCACATTACCTATTCTTCATAAATCCATGTTGACTCCTACTTATAATCCTGTTCAAATAGACATATTCTTGTATATTATCCCTTATTAACCCTTCTAAAAGCTTCCCCACTACAGATGTGAGGCTCACTGGTCTATAATTCCCCGGATTTGCTCTTGCTCCCTTTTTAAATATAGGAATCACATCTGCTTTTCTCCAGTCATCTAATAGAGTCATTGTGTTGAGTTAAACTTGAAAAATTAAATAAAATGGTTTGGCTATTACAGAACCCATTTCCATCAGTACCCGTGGATGTATTCCATCAGGGGCTTTATTAACATTAATTTTTTACAACCTCTTTTGGATTACTTCCTGCGTTAACCAATTATTCGGTAAAGGTAGTGTAGCCCCATTATGTTGCATTGTCCCAACCACTGGTACCTCCCTTGTGTATACAGAAGAAAATAACCAATTTAGCTCATCTGCCTTTTTCTGGTCACTAATTATCAGATGCCTGTGTCACATTGTAATGTTCCTATAGCTTCCTTTCTGGCCTTCTTCCAATTAATATACTTAAAAAATATTTTAGGGTTAGTCTTACTCTCTTTTGCAATTCATTTTTCATTTTCTATTTTAGCCAGTCTAATAGCCCTTTTGCAAGCCTTGTTGATTTCCTTGTACTCCCGTAAAGCAGTTTCTGTCCACTCTTGTTTGTATAATTTAAATGCCTGTTTTTTATCTTGATCTTGAAATCATTGTTAAGCCACATCCTTTTACTTTTATTCCCACTTGGTATATGGTGATAAGTATGTATATTTAGTAAGGATTTAAATGTTGTCCATTTATGTTCAGTGTTTTTACCTATTAGTTCTTTGTCCCAGTCTATACTTTGTATTGCTGCCCTTAGACCGTTAAAACCTGCCCTTTTAAAATTAAGAGTTTTTGTTGGCCCCTTAAAATTTAGTTTTTTAAATTCAATCTCAAATGAGACTGTGTTGTGATCACTGTTTCCCAAAGGTTGCCCTATTCCAACATTTGATACTATATCAATATTATTTGTGATGACTAAATCTAAGACAGCTTTATTTCTAGTAGGCTCTTGTATAACTTGGGCCAGATAATGATCCCTGAGTGTACTCAAGAACCTGCTCCCCTTAGCTGAACTGCTAGTCTCATTTATCCAGTTTATTTTAGGGTAATTAAAATCTCCCATTATTAGAACTTGCCCATGGTTAGCTGCATTTCCAATCTGTAACAATAATTGCATTTTCTCACTTTCAATTATATTTGGGGGGGTTATAGCATTATAAACTGTCTTATGGCTGAAGACTTTGCTAGCCACTTTAACAGTAAAATTTAAAATATTCAAAATTAACTCTCTTCTCAATGCTGCATAGTCATATCACACCTTTCCCTCAACATACCAATAGCATCTTTCACCCTTCCCCAAACCTATATCCATTATGAACTCCTTTGAACCTGCAAATGATGATGAAGTTACTAGTCTTCTTTCAACCTCTCGTCTTACAACCTATCCACATGATCCTATTCCATCACAGCTGATATCTCCCCTCTCCACTACTCTTATCCAAACTCTTACACATCTATTCAACCTTTCCCTAAACACTGGCACATTTCCATCACCTATGAAACATGCCATAATTACACCCATTCTCAAGAAACACTCATCTGATCCAGCCGCTGCAACTAACTACCGCCCTATCTCTCTACCTACCTTAGTTTCCAAACTGCTTGAGAGTGTCATCTACAATCGCCTTAACGATTTGTTTCCTCCAACTCCCTCCTTGATCCCTTCCATCCTGGCTTCTGGCCCCAACACACCACAGAGACAGCTCTAACAAAAGTTACTATTGACCTGCTAATCGACAACTCAAAGGGTAATTTCTTTATCATATTTTTCCTGGATCTCTCTACTGCCTTTGACACAGTTGATCACTCTCTTCTTATCCAAACTCTCCGCTCCCTAGGCATCCGTGACATTGCTCTCTCTTGGTTCATATCCTATCTAGAAAATCTAGGATTTAGTGTCTCCTTTTCTGGAGTCTCTTCCTCGTCACACCCTCTAACTGTCGGCGTACCCCAAGGTTTAGTGCTAGGCCCCCTTCTTTTCTCCATCTACACATCCTCCCGTGGTGCCCTAATGAAATATTTTGAATTTCAGTATCATCTATATGCAGATGACACCCAAGTATACATCTCTGCACCCGAACTATCCCGTCTCTGCTAGCTCATTTTGCCAATTGTCTCTCTAGCATATCCTTAAAGATGTCCGCCTGTCAGCTTAAACTCAACATGTCTAAGACAGAGCTCCTTGTCTTTCCACACTCATCCTCAGCTCCCACCCCACACTTATCTCTCACTGTTGACAATGCCATCATCTTTCCCACCTGCCAGACCCGCTGTCACAGGGTTCTATTGGACCCTGCCCTCTTTTTCATTCCTCACATTCAATTACTCACAAAATTTCGTCACTTTCCCCTAAAAAATATTTCCAAAATACGTCACTACCTTACTCAAGTCACAACAATTCTAATTCACTCTTTCATCATATCTTTCTTGATTACTGCAACTCTCTCATTGCTGTCCTTCCTATCACCCGTCTCTCTCCACACCAATCCATGTTAAACAAATCCGCTAGACTCATCTACCATACTAAACGATCAGTGTCTTCAACTCCTCTCTGTCAGGCACTCCACTGGCTTCCCATAGCCTCCAGAATACATTTCAAAATCATGACCCTAACATATGGAGCCCTACACAATAATGCACCCTCCTACATCTCTGCTCTCATCTCAAAATACACTCCCACCCGCCCTCTTTGCTCTGCTAATGACTTCCTTCTCTCCTCCTCTTGCGTCACATCATCCCACTCCCCCTACAGGACTTTTCTTGTGCTGCCCCTATAATTTGGAACTCCTTGCCTCGCTTCACTATCGACTATCCTCATGCCTCAAAATATCATTAAAAATGCATCTATTCAAAGAAGCCTATCATCTTTAGACTTTACAAGCTCTATTAAGCTATCACTCTCCTGTACACCACCCACACCCTTAAGAATGTAAGTTTGCGAGTTCTCAATCTCGCTAGGTGCTTTAGGTAAAGCACTCTGTATGTCTGATTGAAAGCTCAATAACAGGACCCTCCATCCTTTGCACTGTTTGAAATTGTTCTTGACTTGTACTTAACACATGTATAGCGCTATGGAATATGTTGTCGCGTTACAAATAAAGGATAATAATCCTTAGTGTTCCCTAGTGATGCAGTAGTTAGAATTTGTGCTTTTATCACTGCACCCTAAGTTTGATTCCAAGTCAGGGAACCAAGAGGTCACACCACCCTGACGGTGAGCAGGATTGGGCCTGGCCAGTACTTGGGTGGGAAACCACCTAGGAATACCAGGAGCTGTATGCTGTGGCCCAGTGGAGAAGGAACTGGCAACCCACTCCAGTATCTCTGCCATGAATACCAAGCGGATCAGCACGACCGTGGACATAAAGATTTGTGTTACAGTCCATGAGGTCACAGAGAGTCAGGAACGACACAAAACCCCCCCCCAAAAAATGCATACTTGCTGTTAAAAAAATGACTTGTATGTGAATTAGCAGATGTTTTAGTTTAGGGAAAGAAGAACACTTTCTATGCATATACATTAGCAAACCTAAGCTATGCCCTTAGCGTTTTGTTATTTATATATTCAGAGCTCTGTGTTTACAATATGGTAATATGAATATGTATTTATATATATCATGACTGTGGTTATATGATTGAACAGCTGAATCCTGTGGGACTACCACAGAGGGTAAAGTCTGTTGAAAAGTACTGTGACCCATAGACCTTGTGTCCCAATAAATATATCAGCAAGTAGGATGGATGGTTTCCTTTCTTCTCTTGCATGTCTATCCTAGTTCAGCTACTGTATATGATCCATATGGCTCTCCCACTAATTCAAATTTGTCATATAGGGTTTCCAAGGCATTTATAGGGATACATGATCTTCTATTAATACTGTATTTTATTATTAACATTTACTTAAAATGCACCAAACTTTTATGCAACGATGTATACAAGGGGAATACAAAATGAAGGTCCTAGTCCTGAGAGCTTACATTTGAAAGGAGATGATTGGTCAAACAAGACAAAAGTACTATGGGAGATAAGTAATTGGTAGAAGGTGAAGAGAAAATTGTGTGATATCATTGAAACAAACTGAACCATAAAAATAATTTTTGGGAACATTTTTACTAAATTGATAGCTGGAACAAGAAATCTTAGCCATGGGTGTTTTCTGCCTAGGGCAACATATTTTCATGGGGCAGCAGGTGCCTGAAGATACAGTGCAGTTCAATGAAATCTGTTTGTATATGCCCAGAGATTTCTATATGCAGTGATATTTCTGTCTGTAAGTTTACTTGACACTTTATGACATACCGTATATATATATATATATATATATATATATATATATATATATATATATTCATAAATTGAAACATTGATTTCAGATATAGAAAGGGAAAAGGAGAAGCTGCAAGTGAGGTGTGGGGTTGCACAAATCTGAATGACCTAGGGCAGCATAATCCCTAAATACACCCATGGGCTTAGCAATATTTTGGTGATGAGGAATCTTTAAACATTAGCATCAATTAAAACATATAGCTAAATACACATATATATTGTATTTCAAAACTGGATGACTAACTACAGTTTCACAGTATAATACTTTTTGCACATTGCCTGCTTTGTAATGTTTTATGGATACCACTTACTGGCTGTGCATGTCTTTGGAGCCAGTCCCAGAATTGGCTTGTACATGAATGAATAAATTAGTGTCTTATCTGTCCACTTGAACAAGGATTTAAAAAAAAAAACCTATTCACTGCATAAAAAGATAAATAGCTGGTGAGGAGAATACTCACATTATTGAGAGTAAAGATGTAACCTAACAACTTCATTTTATACTAATACTATACACATTTTCCCCATCTGGATTGGAGGTTCGTAGTGCCCGCTGATTGGTTGGTGGGCTGGCTGGCCACGGGGAGGAGTCGGCAGGAGTGTTGGCACTTGTTGAGCGCCATTTTGTCTCACTCTGCGGCCGGCCAACG
The DNA here is from genome assembly GCA_027410445.1 of Discoglossus pictus. Taxonomy (NCBI): domain Eukaryota; kingdom Metazoa; phylum Chordata; class Amphibia; order Anura; family Alytidae; genus Discoglossus; species Discoglossus pictus. The sequence goes on from CM050167.1 coordinate 76,517,430, forward strand.
ATTGTATCCCCTCCCACCCTCTTAGGATTTAGATGTCAAGGGGTGGTTAGGTCATGGTTATGTTTAAAAAAAAAAAAGAGAGAAAAAGTATTCTGAGAATTTATTGTAATGTATGTCATTGGGTATATGTTATACTTTCGATTATTTTGTATGTAAAAGAGTTGACCACAGCGGCGGCATGGGGAGTTGTCTGGGCCAGGGGTATAATTAAAAAGGGGCTTGCCTCTACATCTTGGGCGGGTGCAGCGCAAAAGTAGGTGGACCCATGGGTGCGCGCCCAGGGTCAAGAGGTTGCTGCCCCTGGTCGGGCTCCTCCCATTTGTTATACCATGTTGGTACATATACATGTTTGTTTTAATAAAGTGGCTGTGGCCCGTTGGTTTACCCATACTGGTTTTTCAGTGTCAGTTATTGTACGAATGAGCAGAATGGATCCTGCTGGGGTCACGCTACCTTGTAGTCGTGAAGCAGCTTGTGTAACTGAATAAAGCTGTGACCTACCATGTAGGGTCACCCAAGATGGGCAGGTCATAGCAGAGAGGTCAGTCAAATTGGAGAACAAACTGCCAACCCAATCCAGTATCTTTGCCATGAAAACCTTATGGATGAACACAAATAAAAGGTATTTGATATAAATGCATAGTCTTCCAGATGATAAGTTAAAGGGATTCTGACCACATGCAAAAGCTTACTCTAAATACTTATACATTTATCTCACTGAAATATTATTATTTAGCTTTTTTTAGTTAGCAGGTTCAGTCCTGGAGGGCCACAAACAAGCCAGGATTTGAAGATATCCTTTCTGAGCACAGGTGAGTCAATCAGGATGGCTGAAGAAGTGATTGACCTGTGTGCAGCAGGGATATCATCAAATCCAGGCATATGTGTGACCCTCCAGGACCAAACTTGCTCACCCCTGGTCTATAGAAACCAAAGATAAAAGTACTTTTCTTGTAGCAAGCAGAATTTATAAACAACTGTTTGCAGCTTGTGATTTTGTCCCTTTCACTACCTGCAGACAAACTCTACTGCACATTAAAAATATCTACATATGCGTAAGGTAGGACTTATTTCCATATACTGTACAACAAAGGGCGAGTTGACACTCTGACGATGGTGTAATGCTAATTATGAACACTAATATTTAAGCTTGTAACAGACCATTATGGTCTGAAACATCAGTTCTTGCAATACAGCTACTGGCATCATTAAAACTTCCTTTGAGTTTTGACTGTTCTTTGGATGTACGTGTATAAATATACGATGGCAATGACTCATAGTGAGGTGTTCGTGCCAAGCTTAAATATGCTGCTAAAATACAGAAATACAAAATGTTAATTATTGCTAAACCTCCTGTCTTTATTTAGTAACATAATTATGTCATACCCTTAACATAACATAATATATATATATATATATATACAAGATATATATATATATATATATATATATATATATATATATACATATATATATACATATACAGCAAAATATTGGTATGACAATATGTATGAGAATATGTAATTTGTCAGACGGATACAAAAGGAATTGATGACCCTGCCCTTGTGCTAACAATAATACATGTGACAGTTTTATACAAAGTGCCTTGCATGACTGAGAGTTTGCAAGCTGACAGACTAAAGAGGCTAATTAAACAAAATGTAAAGTAATTAAAAGGGAGAAACAAGGGCTTGGCAAGTAATTGAAATTAATGTAGATGGTTAATTAGTGATTAAGTCTGTGGGGTGTATCAGTTGTGAAAAATAGAGGTGCAGGAACTTGCACCATAAAATAACTACATGTATATATCATAAAGTGTAATGTTTATTGTGTATATGTAATATATACGAACATATAATTTTTCTAACTTATCTCTCTGACCATGTGCTTTCACCCCAGACTTTTCACATACCTGTACATACCCTATGTGTTCTGTGCCAAAATATTCATGTTTTTTGTTTTACCGTTTCCCATGGTATAATCACATATATAGTTGTCGGTGTTGGGAACGTTTACAATGTTGGTCATACTTTGCGAGCATCGCAAAGCAAGGCAAGCCGTGTACAATGCACCACGAAAAACGTAAAAAAAATCTGAAACTGGATGAAAATGAGGCTCGGCAAAGCCAGCCATGTGGGACTTAGAAAGTACACGACGGCAAAGACAGTAACACTTTCGCCAATAAAACAAACCGCCTTTAGTGCGTAGCACGCAAACATTCAGCTGACACACAGAGGAGAAACACACAGGGAAGGGACAGGGAGGAAATGGTGGAAAGTGACACATGGCATTTCCAAGCACAAAACTTGCAGGTTCCCGAAACGGAGCGTACACTAGACAGGAGGAAAGGCTCGCAATGATCGCCGAACACGCTCATTGTGAGACACGAGATCAACGATAAAGGCGCTGATTGCGAGGATCATGATAAGTACCGAGAGCGGGAGGAAGGTGGAGAGGCTCGCAATGAGCACCAAAGGAGCTCATCACGAGCCACGCAATGAGCGCCAAATGTGCTAAGAGGAGCAAAAGCCTCACATTGTGTGGCAAACACCATTGCTAGCCTTACAATTTTAAACCTGTCATTGTTGACTGGCAAGTAGCTAGTTTATAATATCTATCAGTATTGGTTTTGACTTGAAAAAGAGGTATTTTCAGGAAAAGTTTGTCTCTCTAAATATTTGTACAATAAAAAAGTTATCACTGTATAATGCAGTTATCTGTATTACTGGACATTCAGAGCTACTCCAGTATTTAAAACAAAGTAAGAAATAAGATTCGGTCTTTGACGTTCAAATGTGATCAAACTTTGATAAGGTTGTGTGGTGGACATTCAACCTGCCATAACCATCATATCACAGACAGTGAACAACAGGTGTATCACAGGACCTTCTCTTTTTTAGTTATGGTGATGTTACAATGTAACCATGCTCTGAAAATATTAACACATTTCTAAGAGACATATATATAAAATTATACTAAGCTTCAAAGTCAACCTGCCTTTTGGCAGCAGAGCCTCTCACACATCCCTGCCATAAGTCGATAAAGCACCCTCTGACCTGCAGCATTTTGCAGAGTGATTAAAACACATCATATTATGCAAATACCGGAGAGAAGTGCAAAATGTCTGCAACCTTCAGGGATGAACAATTCCCAGCTCTCTTGGCAGTCATCCTGTAGACCGTTAACTTAATTGAGCTATTTAAATCTGCAGTCAATTATAGTGGTTTTAAGCGGTGCCGTGGATGTGGGTAGCTTAGCTGTAACCGCAGTGAGGAAAATGCTGATGTCTTTAACTGTGAAGACTCCAATGTAAATGTTAACCCTTTTATGCCTCACGGACTGCCAAGCAAACTATGCCGGCTGGTTACCTTTTATTGTTTTTGGGGAGATCCAGAACATTTGAACAGGAAGATACTACAGGTGACCAACTAAACGTTCCTCTAGCTTCACACTTATGTGAATGCAGCTAATTGTAATGGCAGATATGTTGCTCAGTGATTTGTCTTTGAAAGTGACTAATGGTATGTTTAAAGTGTTGGGCTCTCCTTACCCCTCTTTGTTCCTGACAGATAAGGTTTGGGATACCGGCACAGTATAGGAGTGTCGGTTGAGAACCACTTCACTAAAAGTCATTAGTTAAATGGTGCTCTTATCTACGGCAATATAACATTTATGGAGTGCAACAAGTAGCCTTTGCAGGCATTTAGTGCAGTAAAATATTGTCCTCTTAGCATAGTCCTCTCAAGAGAAATATTTTTTGATTCTCCTGCCCAATACCTAGTCAAAAATATGATATATATTTACAGTTGCACATAGAAATGTTACTACCTAGACATTTCATACTCACATAATACTGCCACATGAGAATGTACTGCCTTACGCTTGGAATTTGACAGCTGGCGAGAACCAATTGGCCCATCTACACAGCCCAATGTATCTAACTAAAATTCTTGATTTAATAACTCCTCCTTATGTGCATTTTTGTATTCCTTTGTCCCTAATACTGCTACTAGAAGCCTGCTCCGATGCTTTCAACAGGACTAACATAAATCTCATTAGTTTCCAACGACACACCCTCCTGAGAAAGTAGTAAGAAAAAAATCAGTTAAGCTCCATAATTAAGAAATTAATTGCATATATTTTTGCATATACTTTGCTTTCAAAAACATGTTGCTCATTATGAAATTTAGTTATTCAAAAGACCTAGGTTGCTGTGAAGGATGTATAGGTGGTACTAAAATGAGGGGCCCGGCAGGCTTCGAAAGCCCAATGATATATAGCTAACCTGCCAGCAAATGTATACTTTATTTATAAAATAAACTTCAAGCCAATGGATTCGGGCTCCAGACGTGGGTAGCACACAAAGCAGTGTGTACGTAATATCTTTAGTCTATTTATAGATGAATTGTCAGAGTATTGCAGTATAAAGGGATACTGTTTTTATTAACATTTTATTTACAGTGACAAGCTTTCAAGATGTACACCTTTCTTTATCAATCCAGAAACAATACAAGTCTATATAGGGTAAGAACTATTGTTTTTTTCTGTTTAATTATGCTCTTAGTTAGAGTCAAAGTTTTCAAACAAATATATATTTTTAATTGTGTGATGGTCGTTTCCTTCCGGGTTTTCTTAAAACCTTGCAATCTGTTTTAGGCCTTGTGGCTATGGGAGGGGTTAATAGAAACATATGAGAAAAATGCGTGTGTGTGTTGGGTGCCCCAAGATTTATGATGACTACCCTGCAATGGTCATAAGCAAAAAAAGGACCACAGTGTTCTTTCAAACAAAATCATTCCGTATAAGCGTTATAAACAATGCATTGAGCCTCATTCAATTGCTCCGATTTAGAGATCCGGGCTCGCAAGTAGAGATCGCAAGTTAATTTGCTATTCAATTGGCTACTGTTTGCGGCCCCTGATCGAGTTACTGCCTCTGATTTTAAAAATCGCAAGTTAATGCCCTCCAAGCCTTTGATCTTTCACTGTCTCAAGGCTAAAATCGCAAATTGCTCAGATTCCCCCTCGCTAACGATTCCGTCAAGCCCACAAATGGCAAATATCTAACCACAAGTTTATGGTGCCAAGGAGGTCTCGCAAAGTGCTTAATGGCAAATTGTAGCACTTTAAAAGCAAATAAAAATGCAATACTGTACTTTTATTAAGAGTGAAAGTGATGTTAGGTCTTATTAATAGCACAACATTCTCCAATAATTTATTTCATGTTCAATTTTTCGTGTTATATCGATCACGGCAATCAATGTGAAGTCCTACGGGCTTCAACCTCCAAGCCCGTAAGACTTCACTTCCAACCTCTATTTTTCAAAGTCCAACGGCCTTGGAGGTTGAAGCCCGTAGGACTTTGAAAAATCGTGGTTGGATTTCAAAGTCCTACGGCCTTCACTTACGAGTTACGAGCTTGGAGGTTGGACATGATGACGATCTCTGTTTCCTTCGGGAGTTTCGGGCTTGCTCCCCTAACATGTTCAAGCCTGGAAATGCTAAGTCCGACGGCATGATGTTCCGAATTTTGGGACAGACACCTAACTTGTGGGCCGGGCCAATTGAATAGCATCGCAGTCGGAGACCAAATGGAGCCCGCAACTCAATTGCAGGCATTTGGCTGTCTGCGATGGAGTTGCAAGCCCTGAATTGAATGAGGCTCATTGTGTGTGAATTTATAGAAAAGTTGACATTTATATACTGTTAAGTGGATACACATGATAGTATATAAATACCAACTGTACACTTATAATATATTTCTCTATTTCTCCAGCTTCATCTTGGCTGCACATGATAACTGCTTAAACTCTGCCTTCAAACCTTAGCAAGCAATTCAGAAGCACTTAGAAATAAATTGAATTGATTGTCAGATTGTGTGTTCAGTCCTTATTAAAGGCAGTAGGGACTCATTCAAAACCGGGCCACCAGCTTAGATGCATTATTTTGCAATTGAATCAATAACAATGTCTGGATTTCGCTCTGTATCCACAGAGGCATCTGAAGCCACTATTTCTGGCTGAGAGTGGAAGTTTTGGCAATGTTTGGAAGCAGCAGAGCTGAGTCAAATGGAATTGATTTATTTCACAGAGCCTTAGGCTGGCAACCTGCAGATATGCGGTAATAGAAATTCTACCTTCTTCATTATGCTGAAATTAAACTTAAAGGGCCACAGTAGACAAAACATTTAAAAGTTCACATCTTTAACTTTACAAAAAGTTTGTTTGCTTTTGTTTGAGTTCAAATTGATCTATAACATTAGAAACATTACATCAAATATAGATAGTGTGGAATTATTTTCTACTCCCCTGTCCTCCATTGTTACAGGAAACAGGGAGGTAATGAGTTGTATGGATGTCTAACCTACAACAAATTGTGCTTTTGCTTCCATCTGTTGTAATGTAAATTAGATAAGATTAGATAGATAATATTCCTCTTAACTCACTGTTAAGATAAAGCCAGATCAAACACATTGGCCCATATTCAATTGCAAGACTTACAGCCGGTATAACGTAAACTGCGGGCTTAAATTTGCCTAATTTACAGAGCGATTCAATTGAACAAGCCCGCAATTTAAAGTGCGAAAGGCGAAACTGTAAACCATGCGATCGTAAGTAGCATTTCAGAGTGTGATCATGACCAATTAGGCAAGGCCGTAATTATTGATTTAGAAACAGCCAATAGTAAATGAGAACGTCATCATTACGTCAGTAAAACATGAAGGTTTAACTTCAATCAATTATGGTTTAGAGGTCCGATATGCGATCATACTCGCAATCTGGTAATGTACAAAATAATAAAAATGAATGGCGGTACTGTTCTAGTCCATGTGGGTGGCCTGATATGTATTAACCTATTGATTCCTGGGCTTGATATGACACGGAAAGGAAACAGAAATAAATAATTTGTTATTGCAGATTTACAAGCTTGAGATTGTTGTGCAATAAATTATAATGTCTTTCATTGCGTTCCCCGTCTTTTAAAGTGCAGTATTGGTTTTTTATTTGCATTTACAGTGCTATGATCAGGTGTTTAACCCCCTTGCGAGTCCTAACTGGTACTTGTAGGATTTTCTTCTACATTTGCCATTTACAGGTGTGACAACATTTGTGGGTTTAAGGAATTGTAGCAATTGAATAGCGATTTGTGATTGTAACATTTACGGGCTTGAAAGATCAAAGGCTTACATGGGTTGGGAGCTACGATTTTAACAACCACAGGGATTTTCACCCTGTGACCCACAAATTGCTTGCTGGTAGCTAAAAGACGCCAATTGAATAGCAAATTAGTTTATGGGCTACATGACGGGCTCCAGTAACCAACAATTGCTGAATAGGGGCCATCGTTTTTCTGTTAATTTTCTTTTGCTAATCTAAATTATTTTCTCAGGGATAATAATAAATAATATATAAAACATGTTCTTTCTAATGACAGAAATTTCTACTGATCCAATAAAAATTGGAAGTTTAAATTATATTCCACTTTATAACATATTTTCTTGCATAAATACATTATTAAAACAAAGGGATACCGCTATTCTCTTGTAACTTTGGGGTGTAGGAGCCAGAATAATTCTCGGGGGATACAGCTCATAGTATATACAGGCCGTAAAATAGCTTATATATACATACATACAAACACAGAAAAATCTGGGGGGGGATTTGTCCCCCCTATCCCCCCCCAGTACCTACACCCATGGATTTAGGCGTTCTATTTTCCACTATGGGTGCAGCCATTTTGCTGTTACCAGTCCACCATTTATGACAAAACCTCCACCTTGCTAATGCTGCATTTTTACATTTTCCTGTGATTCACAGTAGACTTTGATTGTCCAGTGTTCACAAAGTCTGACATATACATGTATGAGAGTGGATTTAAGTCACAATCTAAATTAGCAGCTTTATGGACATATCTAGGGGCTTCCATTTTTGGACTTTTCAGCTCCAATGGCTGCCCTGGAATCTGAGAGAGTGATGGATTTGAGGCCTCATTGGTAAATTAGTTAAGCTTTTACTATTTGACACCACCCTCTCATCTGCACATGCCAAACTGAAAAGGGAGGATTGGCACTAGACACTAGTAAAGTGTGCTAAATTGATATTTTTCAAAATAACAGTAGTTTATTACACGCAAGCATCTTTTAAAGGATCACTCCATAATCGGCAAATCCTCCTACAGTGGGGGAAAAAGTATTTGATCCCCTGCTGATTTTGAACGTTTATCCACTGACAAATAAATGATCAGTCTATAATTTTAATGGTAGGTGTATTTTAACAGTGAGAGACAGAATAAAAAAAAAAAAAAAAAACAAGCAAAAAAGCATGTCAAAAAAGTTAAACATTTATTTGCAGGTCAGTGAGAGAAATAAGTATTTGATCCCCTATCAATCAGCAAGATTTCTGGCTCACATGTGTCTTTTATACAGGTAACGAGCTGAGAGCACTCTCTCGTTACCTGTATAAAAGACACCTGTCCACAGAAGCAATCAATCAGATTCCAAACTCTCCATCATGGCCAAGACCAAAGAGCTGTCCAAGGATGTCAGGGACAAGATTGTAGACCTACACAAGGCTGGAATGGGCTACAAAACCATCGCCAAGCAGCTTGGTGAGAAGGTGACAACAGTTGGTGCGATTATTCACAAATGGAAGAAATATAAAATAACAAAATAACAAATAACTGCCAGTCTCCCTTGGCCTGATGCTCCATACAAGATCTCACCTCGTGGAGTTTTAATGATCATGAGAACGGTGAGGAATCAGCCCAGAACTACACGGGAGGATCTTGTTAATGATCTCAAGGATGCTGGTACCATAGTCACCAAGAAAACATTTAATAGCACACTATCCCGTAAAGGACTGAAATCCAGCAGAGCCCGCAAGGTCCCCCTGCTCAAGAAAGCACATTTACAGGCCCATCTCAAGTTTGCCAACGGACATTTGAATGATTCAGAGGAGAACTGGAGAAGTGTTGTGGTCAGATGAGACTAAAATCGAGCTCTTTGGCATCAACTCAACTCGCCGTGTTTGGAGGAGGAGGAATACAGCATAACCCCAAGAATAGCATCCCCGCCGTCAAGCATGGAGGTGGAAACATTATGCTTTTGGGGTATTTTTCTGCTAAGGGGACAGGACAACTGCACCGCATCAAAGGGCCGATGGATGGCGCCATGTACCGTCAAATCTTGGGTGAGAACCTCCTTCCCTCAGCCAGGGTATTGAAAATGGGTCATGGATGGGTATTCCAGCAGGACAATGACCCAAAACACACAGCCAAGGCAACAAAGGAGTGGCTCAAGCACATTAAGGTCCTGGAGTGGCCTAGCCAGTCTCCAGACCTTAATTCCATAGAAAATCTGTGGTGAGAGCTGAAGGTTCAAGTTGCCAAACATCAGCCTCAAAACCTTAATAACTTGGAGAGGATCTGCAAAGAGGAGTGGGATAAAATCCCTCCTGAGATGTGTGCAAACCTGGTGGCCAACTACAAGAAACGTCTGACCTCTTTGATTGCCACCAAGTACTAAGATGAAGGGGTCAAATACTTATTTCCCTCATTGACCTGCAAATTAATGTATAACTTTTTTTACATGCGTTTTTCTTGTCTTTATTTTTGTTATTCTGACTCTCACTGTTAAAATACAATTATCATTAAAATTATAGACTGGTCATTTCTTTGTCAGTGGAGAAACGTTCAAAATTAGCAGCGGATCAAATACTTTTCCCCCCACTGTATATGTAAAGATTGCAATAAACTGACATAAACATTTTGAGAGAAAATCTACATTTTAACAAACTCTGCTAGTGAATGGAAGCTGCTATAACAGTAATAATTAATATTAAAGGCATGAGAAGGTTTATATAGAACAGATCCATTAGGGCTTTCAAGTTTACTTGTGACTGCCTTCTACTTACTACATGCAGAAGCAGTGGAAAATGTCAAAAGCTAAAATATTATTTGAATAAACTAATGAGTCAACCAATACCCAACCTCTTCCCTTGCTCTTCTTCCACCTGTGATTTTAATAATAAATATTAGCTGAACACACACAATCAGACATTAGATTGATAGAAAGAGTGGAAGACTCAAACATGGAACCACAAGCAGACAGCTAAAATTATGATTTTTCTCTAAAAAAACTTTATGCTTACAGTTTTCATAGCTGCTAATGTTATCATTTGTTACATAATTCACAATCATATACAGTTATTGACCTATGCATATTCAACAAGGTATGACTTAACATACCCCACCAACCCCTCATAACTAAAACCAACAAATAAGGCCGAACACAAGGTTTGATTAATAACAGAGGTACAGTAGTTGCACACAACCCAGAGGAGCACAACCAGAAGTAGAATTGCCTGGTATTTCGGGGCTACATCACTCTTAGGTAACCAGACCTATAGGACAAACCTACTTAGGTATTGTTGGTTCTCAGATGAGCACTTCTACTCTTTTTGCTTAATAACTTCAAGAATGCCAAGTTTTTTTTAATAAAACTTGTTCGACTTACATGGCCATAATTCAGAGCACCAATGTCCCTGAAAATATGCCCCAAAACCGGCTGAGCCCGTCGCTTCAGTGTGCAGATCTAATTCTGAATTTTAAACTTGTTCATACATAATAAATGACTGACCATTGAAATGCAAAAGGATCACTTTCCATATCTGCCGATCAGCTTTGTGCTTAGCTGTAATGAAAGAAGTGTATGTTACCGATGAAAGCTCCTTATCAATGCCATCATTAACAGATAATCCCTTTCGGTAAGTAAAAAAATTTTTGGGTGGTCACTTAAACTCAGACTAAAAAAAAAAACTAAAACAACATTTTGGCTGTTTAATACATTCTAGAACTAATTCACTATAATGTCACAGACCTTCACGTGCATCTCCTAAAGTGCAGCCACAGCTATTTCTCTCTATTTTCACAGCTGCAGCTGGACGCTCAGACAGGAGGAATCTGATCATTGTCAAAGTGAAATGTTACTATTACTAAAGCAAATGAGGACTGGAAAAGTGATATATTGAAGATCGAGTTTTTGACGACAGAGTAATTGTGGAATTAAAGACGTGACAATGGGTGTCTAGTTTTATATTATTTCTAGCCTCCAAAATAACCTGCATTAAAGGGGCACCAAAGTTATATACAGGTATAGTCGCTTAATGCTAGCCCTTATAGCGCTGATTCACTATAGTGCTGTTTTTCCCTGTGGAAAACTATGCGCGCTATAACGCTGTTTATTCCTTGATGGACATTTAACGATCTGAACGTTGCAATAGCTTTAAAAAAGACAGCGCAGCAAACAAGATCAAGGAGGTATATGACAGTGCCAGTCTGGACGAGCATAAAGCCCTAGAACAAGACCAGTTCCTAGAACAACCATTCAGAGAGGAGGTCAAGAATATTTTGTATGTTCCCTTGTTTCTTTTCATGTGGTTGTTAATTGTCCAATAAAATCTATAGTAATAGTATTTTTTTTGTACTGTATTACAGAAAATGAGCATGGACATTAAAGCTGATTTAAAGTTGCCAACCTCCACAATCCGCACCATCCTAAAAAATAAGGAGAAAATCAAATCTTCAGAAACCAACAGCACTACATCGTCTATCATGAATATTACCCGATTCAGAAGCTACGCCCTGGAGGAAATGGAGAGGCGGCTTTCCATTCTTGATTCATGATGAAACAGAGCAGAACATTCCTCTCAGCCAGGCCATCATCATGGAGAAGCATCTACGGCAGTAGCGAAGCAAGGGGGTGGCGCCAGGGGTGGACCGCCCCAGGTGGCACCTCCTTGGGGATGGCAAGACAGAGAGAGGGAGAGAGAGGGTGAGAAAGGGTGAGAGAGAGAACAAGGAGGGAGAGACAGAAAGGGAGAGAGACAAAAAGAGGGAGAGAAAGAGTGCAGAGAGCAAATGAGGGAGACAAAGAGTGAGAAGAGAGACAGCAAGAGGGAGAGAGAGAGAGAAAGACGGGAGACAGAGAAGAGGTAGAGAGATGGAGAGAGAAAAAGGGGGTAGGAGAGAGGGAGATAGAGATAGAGTGGGGAGAAAGGGTGAGAGAGAGAACAACGGGGGAGAGAGATAAAGAGAGAGACAGAAAGGAGAGAGAGGGATAGAAAGAGTGGGAAGAGAGAGAAATAGGGAGAGTGAAGGGGGAGAGAGAGGGAAAGAAAGGGGGTAGAGAGAAGAAGAGAAAGGGGAAGAGTGAGAGGTGAGATAGAAAAGGTGAGAGAGACAGAAAGAGGAAGAGAAAGAGAGAGAAAGGGAGAGGGAGACAAATACAGGGGAGAGATAGAAAGAGAGGGGGTCAAGAGTAAAGATAGAGAAAGAGAGTGGGTGTGAGAGAGAGACAGAAAGAGGGAGAGATAGGGGGAGAAAAAGAGTAGGAAGAAAGAAAGATGGGGAGAGGGAGAGAGAAAGGGGAGAGAGGGAGAGAGAAAATGAGAGGGGAGAGAAAAAGTGGATGTGATACAGAGAAAGGGAGAGGGATAGAGAGAAAGGGAGAGAGGGAGAGAAAGGAAGAGGGAGACAAAGAGAGGGGAGAGAGAGAGAAAGAGAGAGGAGGAGACAGAGAAATAGAGAGGGAGACAAATAGTGGAAAGAGGGAGAAGAGAGAGAAAGAGGGGAAGAGAGGAAGAAAGAGGGCAGAGAGAGATTGAGTGGGGAGAGAAAGAGGAGGATAGGGAGAGGGAGACAAAGAGAGGGGAGAGAGTGAAAGAGAGGGGGAAGAGAGAAATAGAGAGGGGGAGAGAAAGAGAGAGGGGGATAGAGGGAAAAAGGGAGAGAGAAAGAAGAGGAGAAAGATAGAGAGAGACAAAGAGAAGGGAGAGAGAGAACGAGTGGATGTGAAAGAGAGAGAGAGAGTGATACAGATAAATAAATAGAGAGAAAAAGGGAGAGAGAGAAAGAGGAGGGGCGAGAGAAAGGAAGAGGGAGACAATGAGAGGGGAGAGAGAGAAAGAGGGTGGGAAAGAGAGGGGGAGAGAGAGAGAACGAGAGGGAGACAAAGAGTGGGAAGAGAGACTGAAAGAGAGAGAAGAGAGAGACAAAAAGAGAGGGAGAGAGAAAGGAGGAGAGAGGGGGGCAGAAGGAAAGAGAGTGGGGGAGAGAGGGGTGAGAGAAAGAAAGAGAGAGAAAGAGATGGGAGAGAGAAAAAGAGAGAGAGGAGGGAGAGAGAAGGGGATAGGGAGAGAGTCAGAGGGGGAGAGAAAAAGAGAGGGGGGAGAGAGAGACAGAGAAAGGGAGAGAGAGAGAGAGAGAGAGAGAGAGAGAAAGAGTGGGTGAGACAGAGAGACACAGAGAAAGAGGGACAGACAAAGAGGGCGAGGGGGAAGAGAGAAAGAGGGAGAGAGATGGAGAGAGAGACAAAGAGTGGGGAGAGACAGAAAGAAGGAGAGGGCGAGAGAAAGAAAGAGATGGGAGCTAGAGAAAGGGGGAGAAAGAGAGGGAGATGGAGGCAAATAAAGGAGAGAGATGGGAGTGAGAGTGAGAGTTAGAGGAGAGAGAGACAGAGAGAGGGAGGAGAGAGAAAGGGAGTGGGTGTGAGAGACACAGAGAAAGAGGGAGAGAGGTGGAGGGGAGCTATAGGAAGAGGGAGAGATAGAGAAAAAGGGGAGACAAAGAGAGAAAGAGGGGGAGAAGGATGAAGGAGAGAGAGAAGGGAGATAGGTGGAGAGAGAGAAATGGGGAGGGGAGGAGAGAGAGAGGGGAGAAAGAAAGGGAGAGATAGAAAGAAAGAAAGAAAGAAAGAAAGAAAGAAAGGGGGAGACGGGGACAGAGAGAGAGGGAGATTGAGAGAGAGAGAGAGAGGGGGAGAGAGAAGGGAGATAGAAAGAGGAAGAAGGACACAAAGAGGGGAGAGAGAGTAATCAGAGTATTGCAGTGAATAGTGATACCTTTTTTATTGGACAAACGTATTCATAATAAAGCGACGAGCTTTCGAGAGATAATGCCTCTCTTTATCAAGTCAAAAAGCGATACTGATACAAGTATGAACTAAAAACAGTAAACAGAAAGAGAAGAAATTTTTTTTTTGGGAAAAACAAGAAAGACAAAATTCTTGTTTTTCCCCCCAAAAAATGTTCTTCTCTTTCTGTTTACTGTTTTTAGTTCATACTTGTATCAGTATCGCTTTTAGACTTGATAAAGAGAGGCATTATCTCTCGAAAGCTTGTCGCTTTATTATGAATTTGTTTGTCCAATAAAAAAGGTATCACTATTCACTGCAATACTCTGATCATTCAGCTGGATTACTGGACATTCACGGCTACATCACTCTTCATATATATATATATATATATAATTCACCACAATAATAATAATAATGTTCGCCGGGGGGGGGGGGGGGCATCAATCTCAGGGACAGCCCCGGGTGGGAAAAGCTCTAGCTATGCCACTGATCAAAGGTCATATTCAAAGTCAAACACCGGATATGCCTCAAAGCTTAGCAGAGAATGGTTTGACGCCTTTCAAGCAAAAAATACAACCTGTATAACATCAGAATCACTGGAGAAGCGAAGAGAGATAATACAGAAGCTGCTGCAGTCTTTCCTGCCACAATGAAAGGCATTGTAGAAAGAGGCAATTAGCTCCAGAACTGGTATTCAACTTTGACGAGACTGGACTGTTCTGGAAGTGAATGGAAGTGAATTCCACGACGCACCTTCATATCGCGTGAACCCGGGTTCAAAGCCGCCAAAGATCGTCTAACCCTTCTAGGAGGGAACACCAATGGCTCAAAACACAATGAGCCATGAAGGATTTTCCAAAATCCACTTTACCGGTCATTTGGCAATTCAACTGTAAATCTTGGATCACCATGGACATATTCAAAAACTGGTTCACTGAACATTTTTGTTCATCTATGGAATGCTACTGCAGGCGAAACAAATTGAAGCAAAAGCGCTCCTGTTGATAGACAATGCTCCAAGCCACCCTACCAACTTGTCTGAGGCTGATTGCTGCATCTAGTAGAGGTAGTTTTCCTGCCACCCAACACTACTTCACTAATTAAGCCAATGGATCAGGGGGTCATTGCAGTCATTCCTACCTTGATCCACTGGGAGTATATATAATTTAATATATGTATATATATATATATATATATATATATATATATATATATATATATATATATATATAAATATATAGTTTAATAATACATATATTTTTAATCTATACTTTATAATCTATATAATACTGCACCGGAAGGGGGCCCAGGGGGCTCAACATAGAAAAAATTGACCCCCTCCCCCAGTGGTTGTGGTGGGTGGGTGAGGGGGCACAAAATGGTTTATTTGCACCAGGGCCCTCCTTTACTAGCTTCGCCACTGTGCTGGTGCAACCATCTAGTTCAAGATTGACTACATCATACATTCATATAACAGTCACTATGCCAATAACTAATAAGGCCTCCTTGCCTATGTAACAAACATGGCCACAAACACACCAAACACACTACACAAACAGTAACGCAGGACCTGGCTGCCTTATAGAAAGGAATAACTAATCATATCAAGTAACTAATCAAGTTTGAGTTGTTCAATACTAATATATACATTTTATTATTGTTAAAAATACTGTATATATTATTACCACATTCAAAAAGAAACATATGACTATTTCAAATAAACATATGAGAAACATTCATTAAATAAATGTCAGTTAACCTTTAGAATAAATACATACAGCCTTTCATTTTTAACACTTTAATAAAAATGTTGCTTTACTGTCAGAAGAGATTTGCTTTTGATCCTTAATGGCACCTGGGAGGAACTATATATTCTGAAAACATCTCTATTTAGTTCTGTTGTAAGAATGCCACTATGAATAGCCACTTCCCAGGACGAACTATAGAAGAGGATGCCTACTAGTGCAAAAAAAAAGCTAGTTTTGCATTGAAGCTATTTTTCTCTGCATAAGTGTTTAGGAGGGATGTAGTACCTACACTTGCATGACTTTAAATGTGTTTTGTATCAATGGTGAGATCCACTATGCATCTCAAAGGATGCAGTGTTTTATTTTGCTATTGATATAACTGCTATTGCAGCCCCAATGGCAACAATAGTGAATCATACTGTAGAAAACAAACATTGCAGCCTTCAGGTTAGTAAAGGTGGATTCTGATAATATGTCTTCCGTTCTGTTTATAATAATGCCACCTTGAACAGCACACTTGACAACAGGTACTAGAAAACAAGGCCCCTATTCAGTTGAGCAATTGTTAGTTACTGGAGCCCGTAATGTAGTCTTTAAACAAATTTGCTATTCAATTGGCATCTTTTAGAGTGCCACAAACGATTTGCGGGTTACAGATTTGCGGGTTAGAGGCTGAAAATTCCTGCGTTTGTCAAAATCGTAACTCCAACACAGCTAAGTTTTTGATCTTTCAAGCCCGTAAATGTTACAATGGCAAATCGCTATTCAATTGCTACAATTCCTCAAGACCGCAATTGGGAAAATTCTACGAGTACCACATAGGACCCGAAAAGGGGTTACACACCTGAGCGTAGCACTGTAAATGCAAATAAAACATCAATACTGCACTTTAGAAGACGGGAAAAGCGATGAAAAACATTAGAATTAATTGCACAACAGTCTCAAGCTCGCAAACCTGCAATTTTTTTTTTTTTTTTACGTTTAATTTCCGTGTTATATCAGTCTCGGTAATCAAGGAATTAATACATATCAGACCCCCCACATGGACTGGAACATTTCCTAATTTTTTTTTATTATTTTGTACATTGCCGGATTGGGAATTGATTGACGTTAAACATCCATGTTTTACTGACGTCATGATGACGTTCCCATTTACTATTGGCTGTTTCTAAATCGGTAGTTATGGCCTTGCTTAATTGATCATGATCCTGCTCTGAAATGCTACTTACAGGGACATGGTTTACTGTTTCGGCTTTCGGCTTTCAGCGAGGTAGCTGCAGGCTTATTCAATTGAATCGCTCTGTAACTAATGCAAATTTCAAGCTTGCAGACTAATGGGCAGTATGAAGGCAACTGCAATTGAATGGAGGCCCAGGTCTAGTAGATTAATTCTCCCCCTCAAACTACAGAATAGCAGAATAGAGGGCATGTAACATATCAGCACATTTTTTTCTAAATATAGTTTTATATTCATTGCATATATAGCTGCAAATGTTGTAAGTTAGTTATATAAAAAGTGAAATTTTACCCAAACTACACTGATCTTTAAAAATGAATGTTTTTTCTTTATAAATGATAATACTGAAATACTGAGTATATGTGAACATTGTGCAAGGTTTTGCATTCTCTTAACGCCACAGATTATGGCATTTCAAATTTAGTTCATATTTCCCTTTTTAATTGCAAGAATCTTAAATTAACTTTATTAATGTGATTCCTCATACCTCTAAAGAAATATATACTAGTGGGCAGAGGATATTTTGCAAATTGGAATTGTATGTCAATTATACAAGCAAGTTATTTTGTCAGGAAACAAAAGGAAGTCTGTAAATATCACAATTTGTTTTCTCTTATACATCTCTTTAGCATGTTCTTAGAAACAAACAAACAAAACTCATAAGATAAAAATATACTCTTGAGAATGGGCAGCCACTTAGTAGCTTGCTGGGTGGGATAAACACAGTCTCTGTAGTTTTAGTTTGTTTGTATCATTAAAGAGAAGACATTTCCTAAAGCCTTTTAAACTGTACCTACCACTAAGGACAAGCCAGAATTGAAATACCAGGCAAGTCTTCTCTGCACAAAAAAGCAGTACTCGGCAGCTGTACATTTAAGCTTTCGCACATTTATCAAAAGGAAGATACTGATTTTTCTAGACACCGCAAGCAGGAGGCCAATGTTTGAGTTACTCTATAATCTCTATAATGGAGACTCTAGGGCTTATTAGCATAGAAATAAAAAACAAATGAGAGAAGTACATCTGAAAATGTGCAGCTGCTTAGAAGGCTAACCAGTGAGATGGTGCCCACTCAGGGTGCAATTTCTTTAGTTTTAGCTGTGTCACTCAACTTGTTTTTATTTGCATCAAATAACCTTCCTAATGGTTTTAGGGTAACCCAGAATTCCTTGGTTGCTGTGTCTAAGGAGGTCAGTAGTTTTTCACTAATGAAAGCTAAAAAAAGATATAGTTCAGAGGCCAATGGCATTACCTGGCATTTTGGTTGCGGTCTGATATGCTTCACACTGTTTTCTTTCATAATGGCACAAGTGTATTAAAACTAGAAAGACTGTACTCTTAGTGGTTTGAGATCAGTAGCATCCCACTGACAAAAGCTGGAAGGCTGAAATGTACGTCTGGGGGTTTCATGTTCTCTTTTGTAGATTTGCTTGGCTTTAGGGCATGTGTAATGGCGCAAACAAACTAATACTAGAGAGACTACACGCTGTGTAGGCACCATCCCACTGGGCAGGATACTTAAGCTCTGCTCATACTCAGGTGTGCATTTCTTATCTTGTTTTTCTTTATATTTTTATGTAAACCTACTATCCACCTCAGTGTGGTGCACTTAACCCCAAATAAATTCACTGTACAATTTTATATTATTTGTTTTTTTAGTAAGTTTTTTTTATTTTCTTTACATACAGATAAATACCCCCCAATATTCAATCTTTGCAAATAAAATTAGGTGTTCAGTCATTTGTTACATAACATAAAATACAATACAAATACCATAGGAAAAAATAAATAAATAGATACATAAATAAATAAATAAACATTACATACATAAAATGTTACATCCAGCGGGGAGAGAAGACGTCCTGGGAGGGGGAGGAGCCCACCTACATGAGGTTCCATAATTAAGAAAGACTTTCTTTCTAACGAGGTAAGAGCAATCATCCAAATACAGATTGAATTTCTCGTCTATTATATTTTTCCCATAGGGACCATTTCTTTTTAATCTACGGGCTTATCTCTAAGTTTGGGATGTTACATTCCAGTAGGTGTTTTTTTCCCAACCTCTCCTTAAGATCAAACCATGTTGGAACTTCACTATTCTTCAATCTTAAAGCTATCAAATTTTTGGCTATGGAAAGGAGTAAAATTATCATATCCTTAACTTCCGACGGCCACACCTCCTCCAGGATACAATTTGATATGATGAAACAACAGGCCATAACATTTGGTAATTATAACAAGTGTTATCATGACGGCTTCTGCTGCCCACTGGAGTCTTAAATTGTGGAAATTGTGTTTAGGGTCATTTGCTAAGCAAGGGTAAGAAATTGGAGTAGGGGAATAATTCCTCTGCCCCCCCCAATAAAGGACAAACTCCCCCATCCTGCTGTGACAATAAAGCAAATTTAATTAAAACAGAAAAAACAATTTACAGCCCTAACTCTTCTAACAAAACCATACCCTTACTCCACGTAACAGTCAGCTGAAGCACCTCCCACAAGTCAATGTGAGTGGACTATTGTGACACCTGCATCATCAACTAAGGAATTCCCAGTTGAGCCACACCCAACCAACCAACCTTGCCCTACAATAAACGCACTTAGTTTTTTTTATGGTTGTATAACAGGCCACTGTTCTTTATTATTTTATTGATACATATACCAACATAAACAGATAGTACTTGTCCATCCCTGAAACAACCAAACAAAATCTCAGGTGACCCCATGACCCTAGTGGATAAGTCATATTTAACAGTAATATATAACTTATGTTCAACTGCCATAACCATTAATGTGGGCAGCACTCCCGCCTCCTGGGCATGCCTTCTGACTATGCGTGCACTGCACCACTGAAGCTATGGCCTATTCAATATCCAACAGCAAACCTGAACTGAAGACTCATAGCCCTATCTCATTCAAATGAATCTCATCACTGTGAAAATAAATAGTATTTTCAGGACCCTCTAAATCCCTGTGACTAATGAAGAAGCACAAAACTGGCCATGGTTTTATTGACCTTCTTTCTGAATTACGGACCACTGAACCGATAATTGTCAATAAAACTTGCGAACTATCTTCTGCCAAATTATTATTATTAACAAATGAGAAACATCATGTCCCAGTGCACAACTCTTTCAATGGCAGCATATCTATCATTCCACCTCACACATGTATCAACAAGAACTGAGAAGGGCCAAATGATCGGCATAATCAATGTACTTGATTCCTGGCCATCCCAGGAGCTCCATACCAGCACAGGTGTATAATATGTGTTGGAAATCCCAACTGAAGGATGTTATCTTTGATGGTGCTGCTCGGCTCACCCAGTACATATAAAAGTGTCCTACCAGCCAGAGTTCTGCTGGAGGGCCTGTAAAGCAGTAACACAAAAGCTTGATCACCTAGGAGACAAATTTAATCCCAAATTAAATTTGTCTCCTAGGTGATCCAGCCTGAGGTGACCACATTGGAGGCCTTATGCTCCTAGATTAACAACCAACCATTAAAAGAGTTTAGAAACAATCTCCCAATGGTTATACCTTGCGTCAGCTCACCTGAGACCCTAATAAAATGGTGAGGTAGTCTACCACTGATAGTCGCAATAGACATGTGGTAAGAGAATATCCTGCGCATTGGGATGACAAGACAGGCGAGCATTAATTTGCCAAAACAGATTGTAAAAAACGTTTTTGGCCTCTGAAACTTCTTCCTATATACTCCAATTTATTTTATGGTTACTAACACTGCAACTTAACTGAATCTATGTCAGGGCCGTCTCGAGACAGTGAGGAACGGCAAAGCATGGCTGGGTCGAGAGTGAAACGGGACGGTGTGCTCCCTTCACGTGATACCACAAGTGACATGCATGCTGATTCAGTTCAGTCTCCTCAGGTGGATGATAATCATCAGACATTAATTTTCACCACCTCTGGCATAAACTAGGGCCAATTAATAGAGAGTCAGACTGAGCCTCTGTGCTCAGTCATTGTGAGCCTGCATCCAGACTTAGCAACTACCTGTACTTGACCCTGGTTTGTTATTTTAATTTTCAGTTTTGTCTGTTGCCTGTTTCTGACCTTGATTTAGTTTTTTCCCTGTTGGTACATTTGCATTTGGACCTTAACCTCTTGCTCAGCCTGTTAGCTATTGTGTTGGATCTCTGTTACCTGCTGTCTTGCACCACCCAGAGCTTCCTGTTTTTTCTGGCACCACCCAGAGCTTCCAGCTCTCTGGCATCACCCACAGCCACCTGCTGCCTGGCACCACCAGCCAGAGACCTCAGCTACCTACCTGTCTGGCAACACCCAGAGCTACTTGCCAGTCTCCTGCTACCTTCGGTCCGTGGTCATAGACATAGGTCAATATAATATATATTCTGAAAAAAAGCAACCTAGCAGATAATGAAAACTAGCGTTGTCTTCATAGCAGTGCACCCCATTGCCAAACTGCTGGGAGCATGAGGAAGTAATCATCCTTTCCCCCCTATATTATACTGAATTTGTCACAGCCTATTAATTCGGAGGTAGCCATATCTGGGTAACTTCATATACTATCGTTTATCAATTTTTTCCTGGCCACAGGGATCCTGGAGATTTGTGTTTTTCCTCCTGTGTTTGGGTGGTGAGAAAGCACCTCTGTCTGTTTTCTTGTTTCTCTCCCAACTAAAGGTGTAGTCTGTTTGTTACGCCAATATCCTTGTCAGAGTTATTGTGGGATTTGTTTTGGGATTTTAGGGGTCATCAGACTTTGTTAAATATGTACGGGTCATGATAGAAGTTTGATGAACTGTTGGTAGGTATGGATACACACATGCTTAAATGTGTAGATAGATAGATAGATAGATAGATAGATAGATAGATAGATAGATAGATAGATAGATAGATAGATAGATAGATAGATAGATAGAAAGTGTGTGTCTCGTATTTGTATGGGGACATACAGTAGCAAAGGGGAAGAAGTAAAATGGGTGGGGGGTACAAAAATATGAATTAGTCTAGGGAATAATAAAACCTAAAGATCCCTTACATTTTGAACATGGCAAAGCATAAAGACTAAACTTAATTCTTGTATTAACTTTAATAGGTGATTTCACATGTCAAATTCTCATATAATATCTATTTCATGTGAAATACGGCGCACCAAATCTAATTCTATAAATACCTTGAACTCCTGAGCCAAGTCACAAAACTGACATAGTAATTATTACAGCACAGGTACTCGATCTGCTTGAAATATGCTGCGCCATTCACACAGTTATTGCTATATAAAAATATGAGTAAATATGCTAATGATGATATTTCTTTTCAATCAAATATATTATTTGTGTCAATCTTCATTATGGAAACAACAAAGCTCCCCAGCTCGCTAGCTTTTTGTTTACAGAATATATTTTCCTACTAACTCAATAAATAATAAGTATTATTTGCTCCATCGTCGTGGGTACAGTACTGATATACTATTTTGACAATGTAATGATCTGGGGCAGCATAGCAGAACAGAACCTGGCAGTCTGCCTGTCACGTCCAAACAAATGCAGGATCCAGTCACAAGATACCAATTTGTCTGAATATTTGACTGATACGTTTGCGAGAAAAATGGCAAAGCATTATTATTTGTATCTACTGCTGGTGATGTATTTCTGCCAAAATCAGCAAAGCCCTAGACTAGGGCCATTGATTTCAGGGGGCAGAATAACTCCCAAAGCTGTTTAAGGCAAAGGGGGGTCATTTTTTTTTAACTTTTGGATATACCAACTTGATAATGCTCAAATGTTTTTAGAATGCAATTTAGATACAATTATTCTTTCATTCTTGACCTGACTTGATTCTGTCTGTTATTTTCTCTGAAGAGTGTGTCCTTTGTAAGCTAGGCCTGTTGAGAGCACAGGCAGCTTTAGCTTCAACATTCCTATTGTACAGATAGAAGATTTCTCTGCAAGCAAACTCACCTTAGGAAGTTGAGTAAGATAAAAGCAAAGTGGTAGATTCCACTTTAAATCAGAAGCTCTCAGGCTACAGGAAGATTAGCAGTTTAAGATGAAAGCCCCCCAATACACAAGCAGGGTTTCCTAAATGTAAGATTTCTCAAAAATATTTTTACGGTCATGGCTTACATAGCTGCTAGTGAAGTTTTTGCTAAACCATAACCAATCATAGGGCCCTATGCTAATCGAGCTGTGTAATTTGCAGTATACCCAATAAATCGGTAGCACGACTTCAGCATGCGGGTTAAGTGAGCACTGACGTAAGAGCGCAGACAATTGTGCATCCCACAAATGTGCGCTGGCATAACAGCTTGCACGCCCTATAGTGTGCTCAAGTGGGTCAGCGCGCATTTAGCACGCTCGCTGAAGACTCTGAAGAAAGCGAGATAATCTTCCATCAGTACTCCCTAATAAGTCATCCCCTATATCCAAGCACCAGAAGGAGGAAGAAGCCCCCCATATACTGCTGGAGATAGGTGAGTGCTCACTGGGGCGCAGCAGAGAGTCAGGGGTCCTGAGCCTTATATAATAGGGGGTGAGGGTCCTGTGCCTTATTATACAGGAGGGGTGACGATCTTGTTCCTTATAATGTCTCTGATACAGCAAGGGGTGCATGTATAGGGTCTGGGACCCCTCTTCTAGTAAGGACCCCTCCTCCTGATCATGTCACTATAATGACTACCCTGTCCTTCCGCCCCTTGTCTCGGTCACTAGACCCTGGTCTCTCAGTATCTCTCTCCTCCTCCTTCCCCTGTCTCTCTTCCCTCCTACCCCTCTCACACACACGGTTCTTTCTCCTCTTGTCTCTGTCTTTCCCTCCTCCTTCCCCTCTTACACTCTTACTTCCTCTCTTTCCCTCATGTCTCTTGCTCCTTGTCACTCTATCTCCTGTCTCTCCCTCCTCTTCGCCTACTCTCTCTCCTCCTACCCCGTCTCACATGCTGCTGTCTCTCCCAGTGACTGTTGTATCTCTCACCTGTCTCCCTCTCACCAATGTCTGTCTCCCTCTCACCTTCCTATATCTCGCCTGTCTCCCACACTGTTATGCCAGAGCACATTTGTGGGGTGCGCAATTGTCAGTGTGCTTACGTCGATGCACATAGTAGGCGTGATGTAGACAGGGTGCCCCATAAATCAGGTGATGAAGAATTTTTTTCCTATGTTACACGTTTATTTTAATCTTTTCACTCGCAATATTACAGCACCCAGCCCACATAAGTAAACCCTGCCTTATCTGCAAGAGATTTATCTGTAAGAAGTATGAGCCTCATACAAGTGAGGCATCGGGAGATCCGGGCTTCCATAGCCAGAGGCCCTAAGATATTTTGCTATTCAATTGGCGTCTTTTTGGGGCCTCCGACCGGATTACGGGCTCCGGCCTCCGGCCTTTAATTCCCTGTAATGGTTAACATCACACGTTAAAGCCCCTTCAAGCCTTTGATCTTTCACGGCCGCAAGAGTTACGATTGCGAAAATCCGAAATCACCATTCAATTGCTCCCATTCCCCCTCGCTAATCACCACGCCAAAGCCGCAAATGGCAAAAGTCGGACCACAAGTTACAGGTTTAAAGGAGGACTGGCAAAATGCTTAAAGACATGCCCGGAGCACTGTAAATGCAAATATAAAATCAATACTGCACTGTAAATTACGGGGAAAGCAATGAAAAGACATTAGAATTAATTGCACAACAGTCTCAAGCCCACAAATCAAAAATCATTTAATTTTATGTGTTAACTCAGGGTTATATCAATTTCAGCAATCAATGAGTTATCAGGCCACCCACACAAACTCTAACATTGGCTTCATTGAATTTAAATATTTTGTAGATTTTTTTGTAGGTTTGCGGGCATATCGCATATCGGACCCCGAATCGCTAGTTGATTGACTTGTCACCTCCATGTTTTTACACCTCCATGGTGTAACTGATCTTGATCACACCCCGAAATGCTACTTACAATTGCATGGTTTACGGTTTCGGCTTTCGGACCATAACTTGTGGGCTTGATCAATTGAATAGCATCGTAATTCTAGCACTTACACCCCATCTAAGCCTCTGATCTTTATAGCCCGCAAAAGTTAAAATCGTTAAAATCACAAATTGCTATTCGATTGCTACAATTCCTCAAGCCCGCAAATGTTTTCATACCCTAAATGACAAATGTAGAAGAAAATCCTATGGGTACCAGATAGGTATCGCAAGGGGGTTTAACCCCTGTTCGTTGCACTGTAAATGCAAATAAAAATCAATACTGAACTTTTAAAGGGAAAACGATGAAAGACATTAAAATTAATTGCACAACAGTCTCAAGCTTGCAAATCTGCAAATAGATTTTTTTTTTTTTATGTTTAATTTCTGTGTTATATCGAATCAATGAGTTAATACATATCGGGCCACCCACATGGACTAGAACAGTATTGGCATTCATTTTTATTATTTTGAACATTGTCTGATCGCATATCGGACCTCGAAGCGCTAATTGGTTGACATGTAACCTTGCAATTGAATGAGGCTCCAAATTCTACAGATGAGAAATGGCTATAGAAGCCAATAGAAAATGAGAATGTTATAATTATTATGAGAGCAAGCAGCATAACTGCGTCAAGAAACCATATATATTTATTTATGTATATACAGTATATATAAATAAATATATATATATATATATATATATATATATATATATATTATTTTTTATTTAATAATGTTTATTTAAATTAAATATAAGTGACAATTGTATTTATAGATTTAATATAGATAATTGTGTTTATTTTATGTCATAGTGAATTGCCTGTCAAAAAATGATGGTAATAGAAATGTAAGTCAAGGAATGGTGTTTGGCACACAAATTAACAGCCTTATTAAATTGCGATTCGGTAAATTTAATAGGGCTCTATTTAAGCACAGAGCATATATTTTTTTACAGAAGTTTTTAGTTAGTGAACTTCTATCCAAAAGCAAGGTCTTCACTAACTAAAAACCTGTGTAAATAAAATATGCTATGTGCTTAAATAGAGCCCTATTAAATTTACCGAATCGAAATTTAATAAGGCTGTAAGTGTTTAGGTTGTGTGAGTACTTTTTGCGCTGATTGCGAGCCTCATGGTATGCACCTTTGTCACTCATCGTGTGGCTGGAAATGAGCGCCTTCGCCGTTTATTGCCATTGTGTAGTGGGTTGTTTTTTAAAGTGTTGTATATATGTATGTTTTAATGATAATTAATTACTAAATAAATGAAATTATAAATTAATATACCATACCTGTCAGCAATGTGTGCAGTGTGTAGTGTAAATAGACTGCGTGCGCGAGGAGAAACCGTTGGTGTAGCTGTGTTCTTCGGCATTGTGTGAGTGTTGTAAAATGGCGGCAAACGTGTATGTGGTACGCGGCTGTGGATGATTTAGCATCCTTGGTAATAGTGTATGTTGTACCCCGTATGGTTTTTTGTAAAAGTCATATGTGCTTGGTGGTGTTTTGCAGCTTTAGGGGTCGTGTAGCCTCATTTTCGTTTTTTTTTGGTGGCCATTTTTTCTCTTGCTTAGGGGATTTTCGAGTGTCTAAACTGTGAAAATTGGAGTTAAATTGACGTGTAAGATGACTTGCAGAGGTCCTGGGTGTCCCCCCTTGCTGTGTGTGATGTTTGTTTGTGATTTCTGTTTATATTTAGTTTTTTTTTCCGTGTTTTTTGGAGTGCGCGGTTCCGCCGTTAAGTTTGTATTTTTTCCGGCTTGTATTTTGTTTTATGCAAGTTGCGGTTTTCTTTTGTAAGTGTTACGGGTGCAGCTTATATTTGCAACAGAAAAAAAATGATTTGCGGGCTTGAGACTGTTGTGCAATTTATTCTAATGTCATTCATCACTTTCCCCGTATTTTACATGTGCTGTTTACAAGTGTGAGTGCCTGCCGGATTGTTGCAATAGAATAGCGATTTGCGATTTTAGCGATTGTAACATTTTGCGAGCTATGATTTTCGGCATGTAACCCGCAAAAGAAGTTACCATAGGTAAGTTGCGGCTTATATTCGGATATTACCTTTTTTTTTATTTTTTCACCTTGAATTTCACAGGTGCGGCTTATATTCGGGCCAATACTGTATGTTTATATTGGACTGTTAAGCGTCAAATAATGATGAACTTCATAATTTTCTATAATTTTGGTCGATATACTGTCTCTTTAACTGCTGCTGCAGCACTTAGTAATGGTATTAAAACCACTTGCGAGTGGTCTTTGGTACACGTAATATTTTCTTCAGCTTTTTCATGTTACGGCACTGCTCTGATTTGCGAGTCATCCGTAAAGTCTTATTAGCATAGAGTTTGGGTGTAAAAGTCTAACAGAGTATCTTGTAATATTTCAGCAGTGCAAAATTCAATGGAAACGTTAGATTTGCCGCAGTCACTTGTAGCAGTTCTCTCGCAATGTTTCAGGGATGGGTAATTAACATAGCTAGGCAGATATACTGTGCTCTTAATCATGGTGTAATCTGCGATATAGGGGATTTGCATAGAGGCCATACTTATTAATACATACTGCAGTATTGCTTTGGAATTTAAGTGAAGTGCTGCCCTGTTGTGGGTATTTTTCATAATCTTCCCCCGGGGTAGGTCTGATGATTTTAGTCTGTATGAAATGAAATAGCTCAATGTATGTATTGTTTACAGATGAGGTGTGGCATATATGGAAATTGTCTTAGGGCAGCTTAAACACTAAATACATCCCTGTGTACAGTACACACATTTGTACAACAGACAAAACAAAATGATTTTTTTCTCAAGGTTATACTTCTCTTTCAACACATTGGCCCCTATTCAATTGAGCAATTGTAAGTAACTAGAGCCCGTAATGTAGCCCATAAACTAATTCGTTATTTAATTTGGCATCTTTTAGCTACCCACAAATGATTTGCGGGTTACAGGCTCAAAATCCCTGTGGTTGTCAAAATCATAACTCCCACCTAGCTAAGCCTATGATCTTTCAAGCCTGTAAATATTACAATTGTAAATCGCAATTCAATTGCTACAATTCATTAAGCCTGCAAATGTTTTCACACTCGTAAATGGCAAATGTAGAAGAAAATCCTACAAGTACCAGAGAGGACTCGCAAGGGGGTTAAACACCTGATCGTAGCACTGTAAATTCAAATAAATAATCAATACTGCACTTTTGGAAAGCAATGAAAGACATTAGATTATTAGTATTAGAATATAATTAATTGCACCAAAGTCTCAAGCATGCTAATCTGCCAAAAATATATATTTTTATGTTCTATCAAACTCGGGAATCAAGGTGTTAATACATATCAGGCCACCCACATGGACTAGAACATTTTCTACATTAATTTATATTATTTTGTACATTCTCATTTTGGATTTCTAAACGCTAATTGATTGACGTTTAACCTCCATGTTTTACTGACGTCATGATGATAGTCTTATTTACTATTGCCTATTTCTAAATCGGTAGTTACTTGCTTAATTGTTCATGATCATCCGAAATTCTACTTACGGTTTAGGCTTTCGGCCAGGTAGCTGCGGGCTTGATCAATTGAATCGCTCTGTAAATGTTGCAGATTTCAATTTGCAACAGTTGCAATTGAATAGGGGCCATAGTTTTGATGGCAGATAAGAACTAACAAATGCACATCTGGTATGCCTATTCTATCTATCTAAATGTTTTTTCTTATTCTAAGGATAACCTTATGCCTATCCCAGGTATTATTAAATTGCTTAATTGAGTTTGACCCTACCACTTAGAAGCCAACAATCTGTTGGGAGTGAGATTTGTATCCAGCCTTTCAGTGACATTAAAAGGGAACTGTAATGTTTCTAACATTAAGGACAATAATAAAGAACATTTTTTGTGAGAAAAGTGTTTCCACTGATATTTAGGCTGGAATTCCACCTATCTTTTTCAGGCAGTAGCAGGAAGTGGCAGTAGAGCTGTGCAAAAAATAGGCAGCTTCAAAAAAAGTCATCTGCAGGGTTTGTCACAGTCTAAAAAACATGGGTAGAGCTCCAGGCTAAAAATATCCAGCTAATTTCATTTTTCGTTTTTTCACAGATGATCAACTTATTAATGACAATATATTGAAATGGTTGTTAATATCACAAACAGATATGCTCACCGATCTGTTAACCCTTGTAATCCTCTTCTACCCATTCTTTTACAATCCAAGCTCACTATCTTCTGCTCTTTGGAATGTACCTATGTACTCTTCCTCCTCCTAGATGGCTTATGCATAAATAAATATCCGAACAAACAGTGATATCTTCTTTGACGAAGACTCTAGGTTTGTGGGTAAAAAGTTTTAACCTCAAAACACTAATCCACACTAGCAATCACCTCCAGTGAATGTAAAAATCCTTTAACAGTCATCAACACCCCAAAATCAATTATATAATGCTGCCACCCTGTAGCAGTTTAACATATAACAATCTATTAGTGCCTTAGGTTACCCAGAACTATTAGACCCTGTTGGTTACAACGCAAAAACGTACACACTATAAAACATCTCTACAGTAATATGAGCACAGAAATTAATAAATTAAAGGCATATATAAGTTTCCCGGATTATGAATGCATCTACAATAGAGGAGACTCAGCAGTGTACGCAAACATTTTTTTGCATGAAAAAATACAAAAAAAACATTTAAAAACTCATTCTGATGTTTGCTAAATCCCTTCAGTTTGGAAGCTGCAGCTTTTTTTAGTTGACACCCCTGTGCTCTCATTCAGCTGTGAGCTCATACCCCACCCAACCATGTGATTCCATCCTACAGCATGCACTTCATTTGAAAGGTAACTGTATCTGGCTGCCTTTCTTCCATGTTCTTAGCTATGTAAGCTCCCTATTGGTGTACAAAGCTGGATTTTACTTTCCTGCCTATAACTTTGTAAGTAGAATGAACTTTTCTGTATAACACATATTTTTCTGATAATCACTGCCTGTTTCTTATTAAACATTTGAAACCCAGAAAACTTATATATACCTTTAATATTTGTATTATGTATAGGTAAACAGAATTTATGAACAAAATAATTGTAAATGTATATACGATTACATTTTACAATTGTTTACTATTAAAATCAAAATGGGATAACCAAATAGAAAACCCAAATACTTTCCTTCAGTCAAAATTACCCAGCTCTTTGATACTGTAGATGGACTGGATTTCAGATGATGGTTTTGGTCATGCAATCAGCTCCTTTGTATCCTTTTCTGATCCCCCAAGCAAGACAAAGTACTGCACTTTTGTATAAGGTTTTACCCCTCCCATCTTTCACATACTGGAACTGTCAGCTATCCATGAATCATTCAAGAAGAGTCGGGATATCATACCATGTACCCACAGACACCACCTAGCATTCATTATTAACAAAAAATGGACAGTTAATAGAAATGTGTAACATGTTACCTACCCAGGTGCAGTAAAGTTTTCACATATTATTCAAAATATATTTTCTAATATGTTTTATATCCTCTATTAGGATTAGAGTCAGTCTTGCTATGAAACATGAACCAACCCCACCCTTGTAAAGCAAGCATTAAAGTGGCATACGCGTTCTGGGTCACTAGGGAGCCATTCCTAAGCGACGATAGTTATGTTCCTCTGCAATCAAGCATCTGTGAGGCCTTACACGGAATAGCAGCACTTCATATTTATGAACCAGCATTAACGCTGAAAAAAAAATCAAGGAATGAAAATGTGCATGCTAAAGTCGAGTGGGTAAGAGGTACAATTTTTGTGATGAGTAGCCATTCGTGGCAGACGTAATAATTGATAGATTCACTTGGCTATTCCTGCACATTCATTGCTTTCTTGATGAGTTTAGCTACTGCAGATGTGTTGCTAGGAGCACTAACTATCTTCAATTTGAGCAAGCTGGCCCAAATCTTCCAGAATTACATACAAACTAGAAGAAGACAAAAACTGCTTCATTTCCTGATTTCAAAGCAGATGTAATTGCTTCGGAGGATTACCTTATTTTCTAATAAACCATCTGGTGAGAAATGCAAAAAGCAGGAGATTGCAAGGAAATCACGCTCGGAGAGTCTAGAGCTCAAATTATCCACGGACACGCTAGGAATTTAATATTGGCAGGTGTGTGAGTGGTAATCCTCTATTTCTCTGTAAAACCACTGAAGATTTTATTTCTTTACTACCTACCACAAATATTTAAGCTGTAAGTCGATTGTAAGCTCTGTATTACAGGAACTGCAAACTCAGTCAAATATTATTTTTCTTTACGACTTATTAAAAGTATTTATGCTGCAACTTCATTGTAAGATCTGTATCACAGGAACTGCAAAGTCAGTTGAAAATGTTATTTATTTACTATTAATCAAAAGTACTTAAGCTGTAACTCAATTGCAAGCTCTGTAGCCCAGAAACTATATGCAACGTTGATAGCAAACATATTTTTAAAACTAGTCGGTTGGGTCACGGTATAGACCTAGATGTGCACCAGTATAGGTAGGTAATAACAAGCATCACTTGAATTGTATTACATACACTACTGTATCTTGCTGTACACTTACTGACTTGCCCACTTAGGACAGAGTGATACCTCTTTTTAATATGCCAATCTGTCAATATATATTGTAATCAGTCTAAAGCCTTATATAATGAAAAGTCTGATGCCCACATCCCAAGAGGTAATTAGTCTTATCAGACTTGATATTCTCTAGGGTCTGTCCTTGCTCAGTAATTTCATTTGCATGTCCCTTTAGACTGAACACCGTACATTCAGAGGCATGTGGGGTCCTTTGCAACTATTGAACCATTAGCGCTACATAGCACTTTATCCTTAGTGAGTGGAGAAGAAAGGCTGATTGACTTGTAAAAATGCAAACTTTAATGTAAGTTTCCTCTAATAAAAACGCATTTCTAATAATATTAAATCGATAGCTTACTAGTTATTAACAATATAATACATGGGACCTCTCCAGTGTCCAATTAAATCACCACTGTGTTTTAAGAAAAATCTCATGTCTGTGATATTTGTAACCATGTGGTATCAATAGCAGCTGTGTAAACCATGAGCATAAAATACTTTATGGTGAAAATGTTAATTTATGCGAATTATGATTTTGTCTGGGTTCCCTGGTGGCCCAGTGGAAAGGATGCAGGTGCTTTCACAGCATCCTGGGTTCAAATCCAACCAAGTGGTCACACTGATCAGTACTCGGATGGGAGACCACCTGGGAATACCAGGGGCTGTATGCTGTGGCCCACTGGAGAAGGAACTGGCAACCCACTCCAGTATCCCTGCTATGAAAACCAAGTGGATCAGCATGGTGTGTTGTCCATGAGGTCACAGAGAGTCAGACACGACTGAGCAACGACATTTACATTTACATGCTTTTGTCTAGAACCTTCCATTCTAGAGCGCTACTTGTTGGCCCACCGTTTAAGGGAGTGTGTTTCATCTATGTGTTGCATTTCCATTTAATCCTGTAATGAAGTTCCACAATATAGTAGAAAAATTGAGGAAAAAATAATGAAGTATATATCTTAATAATTTGCCCTATGTTGTACTTTGAATAAGAACCTACGCAAGTATCCCATAGTAGAAACAGTGTGTAAGACATATTTGATTCATTAAACAATAAGGCTGCAAGATATCAGCTACACTCGGACATGTTAGGGTCCCTTTATTATATATAAAGCCCACCCACATGAAAAGTAATAAAAAATAGAGAACTTAGGTAGCGCGCTACATATGAAGTAAAGGATTGAACTAAGGAAGAAATTAAGCTCTATGACCCTCATTCAATTGAAACGTTCGAGCTTGCAAATGGAGGTCGCAAGTTATTTTGCTATTCAATTGGCAGGCTCTGATTGAGTTATTGGCTCCAAGCTGCAATTCATTGTGATTTTTGAAATCAGGATCCCCACATTAACCCTTGCTGCTGGGGTCCCAAACGGCATTTAAAATTCAAAGTTCCTTAAAGGACCTGCGCTAGAAATTCTATTTAACCCCTGTCAAAAAGTGGTAGTGGTAGGGTAGAGTAGAGGGGGGTTAATAGAATATGATATGGGTTAATAGGGTAGGGTAGAAGGGAGTTAATAGAATAGGGTAGGGGTAAATAGGATAGGGTAGAGGGGGGTTAATATGATAGGGTAGGGGTTAATAGGGTAGGGGTTTAATGGGTACAGTTAGGGTTAAATAGGTACAGTTAGGGTTAAATAGGTACAGTTAGGTGTAATTAGGTACAGTTAGGGGTAATTAGGTACAGTTAGGGTTAAATAGGACTAGATAGGGATAACTGGGTCTAGATAGGGTTAAGTGGTTAGAGATAGGGTTAATTAGGTATGGTGAGGGTTAAATAGGGTTTAGTTACTTAGACAGGGGTTAATTACCTAGAGGTGGGTTAATTACTTAGAGGGGCGTTAATTAATATTTATAATAGTGTAATGTAGGATAGTGCTTAGACTTAGGGCCTCATTCAATTGCTCCTTTTTAGAGATCCAGGCTCGCAATTGGAGGTTGCAAGCGACTTTGCTATTCAATTGCATTCCGTTTGCATGCTCTGATCGAGTTATGTCCTATGAGCTACGATTTCTAGCGATTTGTTCAATCGCTGCTTACTTCACTCAAAGCCTTTGATCTTTCACGGCATCAAGAGTTGCGGCCGCAAAAAATCCCAAATCGCTATTCAATTCCTTCGATTTAACCGTCCGTCAAGACCGTAAATGGCTAAACTCGAACCACAGGTTACTGGGACCAAGGAGGTCCTGCAAAGGGCTTACTTACAAATTGTAGCATTTTAAAAGCAAATATAAAAGCAATCCTGTACTTTTATTAAAAGTGAAAGTGATGTTAGGTCTTTGAATTAATAGCAAAACATTCCCAAGCTCACAAATCAGCATCAATAAATACTTTATTTCATGTTCAATTTTCGGCATAAAGTCCTACGGGCTTCAACCTCCAAGCCCGTATAACTTTGGTATCCAACCTCCATATTTCATTGCAGTCCTACGGGCTTAAATATTGAGTTACGGGCTTAGAGGTCATTCAAGCCCATAGGACTTTGGACGGAAATTAAACATGAAATAAAGTATTGTATTTAGGCCATGTGCAAGCTTGAGCATGTGCTTTTAATTCTAATGTCACCCATTGTGTTCCCTATCATTTACAGTGCTTTACAGTGCTGTATTGATCTTATATTTGCATTTACAGTGCTCCGAGTTTGCGGGCTTGAACCACGAGTTAAAGACTTGTGGACGCAATCATATTCAAATGCTTACTGCAGATAGCATGGTTTTCCATTATCGGGAAGGATGACCAACTTGCGGGCCTGGCCAATTGAATAGCTAAGTAAAAGTAGAGCAACGCAAAGATGCAACACAAAAGTATCAAATCAGGGTTTTACTTGCAAGTAACATTCCCAAATTGAATGAGGCCCTTAGTATCATGAGAGTCCTGGAGGACCCTCATGGCACTTATAGTGTTAATATCAGGGTTAATTATTGTACCATAAGGGTCTATATAGATCCTTATGGGACTGATGGGGTTCATTTTAGGCAGGGGTTAATTTGTAGCACGGGTCCTTTAAGGACCTTTTTAGTTCTTTAAGGACCCGCGGCGGGAAATTTTAATTTGTAAATGCTGCGGGGGTCCAATCGGGTCCCCAACAGCAAGGGTTAATGTGGTGACCCTGCTGTGGTCCCGATGGGGACCCCGCAACATAGGGGAGGTTTATGGTTAGGTGCCACTGGGGTACTGTAAATACCCCCGCTATTGGGGTTAACAATTTCTGTGCCGCTGGCCCTTTAAGGACCTGTAGCGGAGAATTTGAATTTTTAAATGTTGCGGGGGTCCTGATTGGGACCCCTGCAGCAAGGGGTTAATGTGGGGACCCTGCGGGGGCTGTTTCTGTGTAGGAAATTACGGGCTTGCTTAATTAATCATGTTCAGGCCCCGAAATGCTATATAGGATGGCATGGTTTTCAATTTTTGCTATCGGACCATAACTTGCGGCCAGGCCTATTGAAGCATTCCAAAAGTAGAGCAACAGGAGCACGCAACCCCATCGCAGCTATCTGGCTGTCTGCGATGGAGTTGCGAGCCCTGAATTTAATGAGGCTCTATGTAAGCTATTGGCGATGTATGTTCTGGAGTGCAGAACACAGGCCAGGAGTCACATGTCTATCTCTGCATATATAAGTCAATATGAGTCAATGAATGAGAGCATGAAAGACTCACCTATACACCATAGTGAAATTCTGAATTCCCAGTCTGTGTTTGGCCATCCAGAATTGATGTTACCTAAGCCTACTCTTCATGAATGATTGTATTTTATAATGTGTGTTCTACTGCTCAGCTTGTAACTACTGGTAGGACTCTGACTTGTGCCTAGTAGCTCATTCCTCATTGATTCTATCACCCACCAAATAGAAACCAAAGCATACCATGGTAGGGCTTGCAGTCTGGTTTTATCTACATAACAGCTTTGCATTATCTTTTTCTTCATGATTCACGGCAACAAAACGTATAACATTAATTACCTTCAAAATGAACTTTTGACTGTGGGTTCCAATTTTTTTTACATATATAGATGTATTTAATTTACTCATGCCCGCAATTACATGCTCACAGCCACAACACGCAAACCATGAACCTGTATGTAGCATTTCAGGGCATGATCATGATCAAGCAAGCCTGTAAGTTACAATTTAGACAAAGCCAATAGTAAATGAGATTGTCATCATGACATGGAGTTTAAACTACAATCACTTAGGCCCTCATTCAATTGCAATTTGGCCAATTGAATAGGGGTCAAAATAAGCACATAGCATATTTTTTAAAAATAAGTTTTTAGTTAGTGAAAACCTTGCTTTTGGATAGATGTTTACTAACTAAAAATGTCTTTAAAAAAAAATGTTATGTTCTTATTTTGACCCCTATTTAATTGGCCAAATTGCAATTGAATGAGGGCCTCAGGGCCTCATTCTATTAGCGGCCGCAGCCGTTGCGGGGCCGCAAGGACCGGCCGCAAGCTATTCTGCTATTCTATTCCCTTACGGCCGGAGGCTCCGGCAGGCTTGCGGCCGGTGCCTTGCTATCTCTTGCGGCCGCTCGCGCCGGAGGAAAGCCTTTGATCTAAAACGGCCGCAAGAGATTTGCAATTTAATTGCTCCGGGAAACCTCTCTGCAAGGCTAAAAACGAGCCGCAGCTTACTTGCAGGAAAGAGGTCTCGCTAGCACCAATTAAGCACATAAAATAGCTCAAATAAAGCCATCCTGCACTTTGAGAAGACTATAAAGGGATTTTAGGTGTTAGAAAAAATAGCACATAATTATCCTGTACTTAAATCCGTAAAATATTTAATTTTTAATATCTGTAAAATATCCATGTAAAAAGTCCAGAGTGCTTGGAGCACCTCAGACACACCCACGCCGCAGCCGGAAAATAAACAGTTAATTTGAACTCGGGTTTGGGCAGATGTGCAAGCTTGAGAGTGGGTTCCTTTTAATCCTCATGTCCCCCAATATGATCCCTAGCATTTACAGAGCTGTACAGTGCAGGCTTGAATTTATTTTTGAGTTTTTATATTTCACAGATTACGGCCGGTTCCAAGATATGCGGCCGGCCGTAAAAGGAGATCCTTGCGGGGCCGTATAATAGAATCGCGAGTTAACTGAACCCCCGCAAGGAATCGCAGCCTTACGGCCGATTTACGGCCGATAATAGAATGAGGCCCTCAGTGTTTAGAAGTCTGAACCGCGATCAGACTCTCAATCCAGATATGTAGAAATCAATAAAAATCAATAAACTGTTCTATTACATGCAGGTTCCATAATATATATAAACTCCTTGATTCCTGGGATAGATGTAACATGGAAATAAAACATAATTATTTTTTTATTGCAGATTTGCTAGCTTGAGACTATTGTGCAATTAATTCTAATACCTTTCATTGCTTTCCCAGGCCCTCATTCAATTGCAATTTGGCCAACTGAATAGGGCTCTAAATAAGCACATAACATATTGTTTTTAAAGAAGTTTTTAGTTAGTAAGCATCTATCCAAAAGCAAGGTTCTCACTAACTAAAAACTTCTTAAAAAAATATATGTTATGTGCTTATTTAGATCCCTATTCAATTGGCCAAATTGCAATTGAATGAGGGCCCCAGTATTTTTAAGTACAGTGGTGTGTGTTTATTAGCTTTTGCAGATGTTTAACCCACTTGCAAGTCCTATCTAGTACTCGTATAATTGTCTGATACATTTGCCATTTACGGGTTTGAAGGCAATTGTGGGCTTGTTGAATTGTTGTAATGAAATATGGATTTTATGTCTTTATCACTGTTAACAATTGCGGCCTTAAAATATCAAAGGAGGAGATAGGACAGAGTTTTTGACAGCCGCAGTGATTTTAAGCCTAAGTAGCCACTTAAATGTCAGTAACATTTATGGGCTCCATTACGGGCTCAAGTAATTGCGATTTGGACAGTTAAATAGGGGCCAATGTATGTTCCTCTTGTTTTTTTGTGGCTTGAAATTATTGATTAGAAGATGCTCTCAATAATTAACGGTTGGAGACACTTTATGTACAGTATAGAGATATAAATCACATACAATGTAAGCTTCTTTTATAAAAGTATTAAATCAAGCAACAAATAGCATACAATGTGTATTTAAACAAAGAAAATAGGAAATAATATATAAAAATAATGTCCTATTTAGTAGCAAAGTTGTAAGTGCAAAAATATACTGAATGCTCAGTGGAAGTATATTTTATATATGCATAGTCAGACTTCCTAAATTATACATCAGATTTCCTCAGTTACAGTAGTAGCATGCCATCTGTCCATGATTGAATCTAAGGAAGAACTGTGGTTCAACGTTCGATCCTCCCGTATTTAATTTACATGGGCCAGGTCTTTTGAAGGTTAAAGCAAACCTGTCAAGTCCCAGTGCAGGCAGCTTTTTGTATAGACATATTATAAAATGAATCATACCCATAAAATCTGAATAGTTGCAATTTTCCCCATTTCATTTAAAAATGCTCCATATCAAGAGGTGGCTGGAGGCAAGAATTGTCAATTATTCTTTCACAGTCAGCATGGACTGTAGTCATGCCCTATTTATTTACATCAGCAAGCTATTTCTTCAAACTATATATGTATATAGATCGCTTTTTCCGAATATTAGTGCCACAACCAACAGCACATCATAATTCAATAAAAAAGAACATATAGCACATAAGACATATAAGCTTTGTTTTAGTTTCAGAGTGAAGAAAAAACTGTAATTTCAGACAAAACAGTAGGCAAATAAAAAGTATTTAGCTAAACCATACATAATAATACTCTATTATTCTATTTATTATTAAATATCGTAAAATTAAAATTCACATAAATATTAGAATGTTTTAATTTTTTAGGTACTTTTAAATGATCTTTGAAAAGCTTTGGTGGTCATACAGTAACTTAAGAGCTTGCACAAGAATCAGCTGTCCTTTAGCTAAGAAAAGGCATTTCAGTGGTGTATTTATTAATTTTTTTACGCATGAGCAGGATTATATTTCATTTTGTTCAGTTGTTCAGTTGTCTCTGACTCTCCGTGACTCTATGGACCGCATCACGCCAGGCACATCCTATGTCTGTATGTGCTAATCCATAAGATTTGCATGGCAAAGTTACTGGAGTGGGTTGCCAGTTCCTTCTCCAGTGGACCGTGATTTGTCTGACCTCTCTGCTATGACCTGCCCATCTTAAGTGACCCTACATGGTTTAACTCACAGCTTCACTGAGGTACATAAGACCCTTCACCACGACAAGGTAGCTATCCAAATGGGGTATATTTCATACTTACCCTATTTAAATTAATGAGCAAAACCACCATGTAGACTCTATGTTGTTATTCAAAGTTAGTCATGTCAGTCATGAAAGGATAAGTCTGAGAATAGTTAGAGAGTAGCCAAGTCAATGGAATATATTCCATACATCAGTGTATCAACAGCTATGCTGTGCCTTACATTCCTTAGCCCCCATCCATGTTTTATTGGGTTCTTCTCTTCTCTGTCTGACACCCCTGCTTTACCTCTCTCTCTCTATTGTGTCTCACACCCATCCAACTTTCTCTTACAGGAGCCCTTTCTAAATTTGTAGACTGGCCTCTCCAGTCCTGGTAAACATGAATAACTGAGAAATGTCTCTTAACCTCTACTCGACTCCAGTGGCGGCTGGTGACTTTTCAAGTTGGAGGGGCGACAGGGCGAAACATAGCCACTCCCCCTTTTTCAAACCACACCCATTTTTATAACTCCTCCCCCTGACGTCATAATGACCTTTATAAGCCCCGCCCAATGACCTTATGCTTGTGAAGCCCATTGAAATACATGATCTGCAATGCAGAAATGTCAAGAAGTAAAGTAACAATGTGTTAAATTCATTGGTATACAATATAGATTGAAAAAACTCATGTGACAAGACTACAGCAATATCATAATTGCACCTATACGTATTAACAGAAAAATTAAAGGAGTGACACCTACCATTAGTCGGCTCTTCTTCTCAGGGTATTCACGTTCATTAAGTTGACCAATGAGTAGAAACAAATCTGCAGCCACATAGGGTTTGCACCTGGGGTTGGAAGAAAACAAGCAAATCAATCATACCATTCAAGAACAAAACCATACTTAAAAAACATTAAACGACCAAGTGGAACCATATAGGCCCCAAACATACCTTAGAAGACCAAGTGTGACTATATAGGCCCCAAACATACCTTAGAAGACCAAGTGTGACTATAGGCCCCAAACATACCTTAGAAGACCAAGTGTGACTATATAGGCCCCAAACATACCTTAGAAGACCAAGTGTGACTATATAAGCCCCAAACATACCTTAGAAGACCAAGTGTGACTATATAGGCCCCAAACATACCTTAGAAGACCAAGTGTGACTATATAAGCCCCAAACATACCTTAGAAGACCAAGTGTGACTATAGGCCCCAAACATACCTTAGAAGACCAAGTGTGAATATATAGGCCCCAAACATACCTTAGA
Source organism: Discoglossus pictus (assembly GCA_027410445.1). Taxonomy (NCBI): domain Eukaryota; kingdom Metazoa; phylum Chordata; class Amphibia; order Anura; family Alytidae; genus Discoglossus; species Discoglossus pictus. The sequence goes on from CM050167.1 coordinate 76,557,331, forward strand.
AGACCAAGTGTGACTATATAAGCCCCAAACATACCTTAGAAGACCAAGTGTGACCATAGGCCCCAAACATACCTTAGAAGACCAAGTGGAACTATATAGGCCCCAAACATACCTTAGAAGACCAAGTTTGACCATATAGGCCTCAAACATACCTTAGAAGACCAAGTGTGACCATAGGCCCCAAACATACCTTAGAAGACCAAGTGTGACTATATAAGCCCCAAACATACCTTAGAAGACCAAGTGTGACTATATAAGCCCCAAACATACCTTAGAAGACCAAGTGTGACTATAGGCCCCAAACATACCTTAGAAGACCAAGTGTGACTATATAGGCCCCAAACATACCTTAGAAGACCAAGTGTGACTATATAAGCCCCAAACATACCTTAGAAGACCAAGTGTGACCATAGGCCCCAAACATACCTTAGAAGACCAAGTGGAACTATATAGGCCCCAAACATACCTTAGAAGACCAAGTTTGACCATATAGGCCTCAAACATACCTTAGAAGACCAAGTGTGACCATAGGCCCCAAACATACCTTAGAAGACCAAGTGGGACCATATAGGCCTCAAACATACCTTAGAAGACCAATCAGCACTGCATAGGCCCAAACCAGTGGACCTTGGGATTCAAGAAAACAACAACATTTCACTTCTGTTTAGACCACACAATAATCAATGTCAAACAAACACGTTGAATTAGCATATGGATAACCATATGAGCAGTAACGCCACGCCAAGGCTTCAACAATTGTTACTGACCATTCACACACCTTTCATAGCTCCTTCAATATGCACACCCACACACCATTCATACTTTACTTACCACTAGTTATTTTTGGTAGTGAGGTGGTGCCATTTCTGAGAACTTTACGTACCCTTGAAGGTGCCTCCAATTCCTTCAAACCAATGCATTTAACCGCTACAGGGCCATGGTGCTTTTTAATTACTTTTTTGATCCTCTTCAATGTGGAGAAGCATCTTTCTGGTTCTTTAGTAGTCTTCGTTGTTGTAAGCAGGATTCCTTATAGCTTCACTCACTCTGTTAAATTATGTAGATTAAATTGATGCTAAAGTTGCTGCAGAGCAACAGCACTTGTACAGACATGGAATTCTTGCTTCCTGTACACAAGTGACAGCTACCCTTGGAAGTGCCTCCAATTCCTTCAAACCACGCCAAGGCTTCAACAATTGTTACTGACCATGCACACACCTTTCATAGCTCCTTCCATATGCACACCCACACACCGTTCATACTTTACTTACCACTAGTTATGTTTGGTAGTGTGAGGTGGTGCTGCTTAACGCAGTTTATCTTTGCACACCTTGGGGGTATGCATTCTTCTTTGCTTCAATCACTTGTATTTTAATTTTGCACGGCGATCTTTCAAAGAACAAAACTTCTCAATGGTTTTTTCATTGAAGTGTGGGATCTCGGAAATCAGTTGCTTTTCCATTGAGAGCATCGCCAATGCATTCAACCGCTCCAGGGACATGGTGCTTCTTAAAAAGGTTTTTATCCTCTTCAATGTTGAGAAGCATCTTTCTGATTCTGCAGTAGTCATTGGTGTTGTAATCAGGATTCTTAATAATTTCACTGTCTCTGTGAAATCATTCTGCAGATTAAATTGATGGAAAAGTTTGTGCAGAGCAACAGCACTTGTACAAGTATGAAACTCTGTCTTCCCATACAGAAGTGACAGCTCAGTGCGTAATTGTTCCTTCTTCAGTATTGGATATGCTTGCACGGTGTCTTCCAGAGCTTGGGTTGGAAAGCAAGTGCCATGGGTTTTATACAAGTCACTTTGAACAAGTTTGGCACTGACTAGGTGATTTGAAAATGAAAATCGTTCTTTTGCATGAACCACCACTATGTCACATACCTCTCTTGAAAGTTGTCTCAAGGTTGAGATCTCCGCACTCCGTCTGTTGACTGTTAGATCGCTTGGCAAACTTGCTTCTATCTCTTCCACAGAATTCCGGATTTTCTGGATGCTGGCGACAAAGTCTTCTGTGACTTTTTTGATATAAACAGTATCCGTGTCTCGCTTCTGAAGCTGACTATAGAGGATGTCTACATGTGGCATTATTAAATGAAATAATTTAAGGAAGTAAAGGAACTCCCTGTCTTCCAGCATTCCAATGAAACCTGCGGCTTCCCGTATAGATGTTGGATCAAAGTTTAGACATGCTTCAATTGTCTGGAAACACTCAAGTAGCGCATCTCTGTTCTCGTAGATCACGTTCACGGTCCTAACGTTGAAGTTCCATCGTGTCGGTGCACCTCTTGGAAGTCTTCTACCAACTACCTCATCCAGAACTCCAGTCCTTTTTGGAGAGCGTGAAAAAAAAGATGGTATGCCGCCTATGTTTGAAAAAAAAACTCTAACTCTTCCAATCCTTGAAACTGCTTTCTCCATTATTAGGTTCAGTTGGTGAGCATAGCAATGGACGTAGTGTGCGTTCGGGTACACGTCTTTTATTTTTCTTTGAACTCCTCCTTGATCTCCACGCATCACACTGGCACCATCATAGCTTTGAGCTATGAGTTTCTTCTTGTCTTCTGGCTCTGGGAGAACAGTATTCAGTGTTTCCAGCACAACAGCAGCAATGGAGTCTGCATCCGTTGATTTCATTTCCGTGAAGCCATCAAATCTTTCCACCACTTGATGCTTCTTGTCAATGTAGCGATAGACTACAACGCACTGTGTCCTAGCGGAAATATCGGTTGTTTCATCCGCTTGGATTGCCACAAACTGGGCTTCCTTAAGCTCTTGGTGAATCACTTCCTTTATAACTTCATGCATGCAGTCCAGTAGCTCATTCTGCACGGTTTTGGAAGTGCCCTTAAACACAGTTGCAGTCTTCAAATGCTGTTCCATTGCACTATCGATACTGCCAACCAAATCCACCAGGCCTCTAAACACTCCTGGATTTAGCGATGTTTCACTCTCGTCATGTCCTCTTAATGCCAGTTCAAAGGCGCCACAAAAGCGAACACAATCAATTATCTTCGAAAGGATGTACCGGTTCTTAGCCACTTCTTCGTTGTGTTTTTGAATGCTGACTTGGTATCCTTGGTCCAGTTGAACAGCAATGTTCGCCTGTCCAAGCATCTCAAACTTGATCCTGTTATCCAAGTGAGCTTTAGAACTTTTGTGTTTTGCCAATTTGTCAGCTAGATGTTTGACGTCAGTCACTCCAGTTTTGGTCCAAGCAGCGTCACCACCAAATAGGATGCATGGGAAACAATATAAGGACTTCCTAGAAACGCTTCCAGAAAGCCAGTCGTTCTTCTTGTACCATTCAGTATTGAAATTACGGACATATTGCTTCCCTCTATCTCTTGCGATTTGCTGCAGATTTATCTCTGGTTGGTCAGCTCCTAACCGTTTTACTTCCACCTTCTCCTCATAGGTTAGGGTGGCGAAAGGCTTCACAAGTAGAGAGTCAATAGTATTCATTTCTGATATTGATACCAATAAAAGAAAGAGATCACGGTATATTAATTTATATTATGTCACAAAATTACTTAAAAATAACAGTGTGTTGATTTCATTGGTATACATTACAGATTGCAAACCCTCATGTGACAAGACTACATCACCATCAAATTTGCACCTATACACATGGACAGAAAATTAAAGGCAATGATACTCACCAACAGTTGACGCTCCTTCTCGGGGTATTCACGTCCAGTAAGTCAACCAACGAGTCCAAAGAAATCTGATTCCACAGATAGTTTGCACCTGGGAAGTTATAGAAAACAAAAAAAAAAACATTAGAACGTTTAAGACCCAAACTGTAACGTTTAAAACCTTAAAAGAGCAAGTGTGACCATATAGGCCCCAACCGTACCTTAAAAACCTTAAATAACAAATTGGGACCATATAGGCCCCAACCGCACCTTAAAAACCCTAAATAACAAATTGGGACCATATAGGCCCCAACCGTACCTTAAAAACCCTAAATAACAAATTGGGACCATATAGGCCCCAACCGTACCTTAAAAACCCTAAATAACAAATTGGGACCATATAGGCCCCAACCGCACCTTAAAAACCCTAAATAACAAATTGGGATCATATAGGCCCCAACCGCACCTTAAAAACCTTAAATAACAAATTGGGACCATATAGGCCCCAACCGCACCTTAAAAACCTTAAATAACAAATTGGGACCATATAGGCCCCAACCGCACCTTAAAAACCCTAAATAACAAATTGGGACCATATAGGCCCCAACCGTACCTTAAAAACCCTAAATAACAAATTGGGACCATATAGGCCCCAACCGTACCTTAAAAACCCTAAATAACAAATTGGGACCATATAGGCCCCAACCGTACCTTAAAAACCCTAAATAACAAATTGGGACCATATAGGCCCCAACCGTACCTTAAAAACCTTAAATAACAAATTGGGACCATATAGGCCCCAACCGTACCTTAAAAACCCTAAATAACAAATTGGGACCATATAGGCCCCAACCGTACCTTAAAAACCTTAAATAACAAATTGGGACCATATAGGCCCCAACCGTACCTTAAAAACCTTAAATAACATATAGGCCCAAAAAAAAAAATATATATATATATATATATATAAATATATATATATATATATATATATATATATATATATATATATATATATATATATATAAAAATTGATATCAATATATCACAATAAATAAATATATATATATATATATATATATCAAATTGTTATATATATATATATATATATATATATATATATATATATATTTATTTATTGTGATATTTTGATATTAATTTATATATATATATATATATATATATATATATATATATATATATATATATAAAAAATTACACATAAATATACATAAACATATACATACAACAATATATATTAATTGATATTTATTATTTGATTAATTGATGTTCTTTATTTCATGATATATTATATTGTTCATGCATTTCTATTACACTGTATGTATTATACATATTACAGTGCTATTTTTTGGCTATACATGTTACAGGATATTATCCTGTAACATGTATATCACATAAAATAGCCCTGTAATATGTATAATACATACAGGGTCAAACAAGTTCACACTAACCTTTTTTACCCTTACAGGCTTCCATACCTGCTTGCTGATTTGCTAATTTTTTAAAGACTCTCATTGGTTGAAATCGATGTCAATCAAAAATTTCAGCCAATCAGAGTCCTTCAAAAATTAGTATATATAGCAGACCGTGGGAAAAAAACAATTAATCGCGGGAGGGGCTCCTTGTAGGAGGAGCTCTTTTTAGTGTGTTGTTTTTTTTTTTTTAGAGCGTCGGTTTTTTTTTTGGAGGCCTCTTTCAATGGGCCAGAATGGATGGATGGACAATGGCTTCAATCAAGATTGGATTATTTTTGATCATTGGCTTCAATCAACATGGATTATTTTATTTTTGATCATTGGCTTCAATCAACATGGATTATTTAATTTTTGATCATTGGCTTCAATCAACATGGATTATTTATTTTTCATCATCATGACTATATCCAGAGAGGACAGAAGGCCAACGCTGGAGGGGTCAATTTTACAGGTAAGTATGTGCTGTTGTTTATTTTATTTTTTATTAATGTTTGTTTAAAGCTGTTTATTTTTGTATACAATGTGTTGTGTTACTAACTGTACTAACAATGTGTGTATGTGCTGTTTATTTTATTTTTTATTAATGTTTGTTTAAAGCTGTTTATTTTTGTATACGATGTGTTGTGTTACTAACAATGTGTTTGCTTACTGTGTGTAAATTAATTGTAATAATGTTTTTACTGTATTTTTTTTCCCTTCCCTTATTTTTATTTTATCTTTAGAAGTGACAGGCACATATACATGCCTGTTACTTCTAAAAATGGAATAAAAATAGGGGGGGGGGGGTTAGGTAGTTGGTTAATGGTTCATCCAGGGTGGGGTCGGTCACGGTCAGGCGCCCATCGGTCGCCCATAGGCCACGACCAGGGGTGGCACAGGCCTCATGGGGGTGAACATCCACCCCCATGTGGCCTGGTCAACCCCGCTCACTGCCCGAATACCCGGGGTAGCATAGGCCGCATCGGGGTGGTGCCGGGGGCCCGGTGGTGATCGGGCCTCGGGCAGGGTGGCATACATGGAGGTCATCAGGGGTGGCACAGGCCTCATCAAGGGGGTGATCCGATCACCCCCATGTGGGCCTGTGCCACCCCGCTCACCACCCGACTACCCCGATCCCGTGATCGGTGTAATCCGGTGGTGGCATGATGGCATAGCTAGGCTAGCATAGGGCAGGCCTGATCGGGGGTGGCACAGGCCACATGGGGGTGATGGCTGGGGGTGGCACTGGCACCAGGCATTGTAGGCCTAGGGTCGTCGGTGGTAGTTGGTGGGTGGCTGGGTAGGTGTCACTGGCAGGCCAGGCAGGCATAGTGGGGGACTGGGGGTAACTGGTCACCCCTAACTTTTATTAGGGGCTACTAGGGGTTTTGGTTTGGCCAGGGGCAGGGGCAGGTGCCAGGCAGAGGCAGGTGTAGACTTACTGTGTTAGGCAGGCAGAGCAGATGAGTAGATTCAGCCAGGGAGGTCTCTCAGTCTCAGCGTGACCAGGGTCAGGAAACAGAAAGGGGGAAGGGACAGGGAACTGGTGGTTTTATTGACTGTATCAGTCAATCAAAATCAAACTCGAGGCTCTATTTGCTGGCGGGCGCTCAGGGCTAACGGTCTGGGTGGGTTTAGATTTATCACTTAGTAACTGGACAGCCTTCCATCATTGATTGGTCAATGATGGAAGACTGTCATTTATTAATTGATACATTTATGACCGCCCATGCATATCGTCACTGTGATGGTGGGCGGCATGCATTAACGGTCAGTGGGCCAGGCCAGGACTCATTGAAGAGAAGAGAAGAGTCTAAAGGTTAGTGTACACAGTGTAACTATTGTAATTGATCACACAGGGTGCAGGCAGGGGGCGATAGATAGATACACAGCATTAGTTAATGTAGCGCAAGAGTTATTTTAAAGTGACAGTGTCCCTTTTCTAACTTTAATTCATTTTAATACTATTTAGACTTGAAATGATGATGTACACCTTATATTTATTTGTTTTTGGGTTATACTAATACATTGTTGTGTTTTTTTTATTGCAGGGTGAAGAAAATATTTGGGGGGGCGTTTGCCCTGACGCCCCAATGGACGGGCCGCCCCTGCTCGACTCCCACCCTCCCTTGACTGTCCTTTCTTTATTGAGACATAAAAAAACAAAATGCACTTGATAAATTAGCAAACTTGCTAATATATCCCTTAATCATAGATTGTCACAGTCAACCAACTACCATGTCAATCTTGGTTAATCTTCTACCCTTTCCCACTATCCCTACTCTGATGTTATATTACATCTCCATTGCCATTATACAACCTTTTCCCATTGTATAAACCCAGCAACTAATTTCCCTACCTTTACCCAACTGTTTTTTTGTTTGTTTTTTCTCGTTCCATGGCGTCCAAACTCTCTGTGACCTCATGGACTGTAGCACACCAGGCACATCTTTATGTGCATGGTCATGCTGATTAGCTTGGTTTTCATGGCAGAGATATTGGAGTGAGTTGCCAGTTCCTTCTCCAGTGGGCCACAGCATACAGCTCCTGGTATTCCTAGGTGATCTCCCACCCAAGTACTGCCAAGGACCAACCCTTCATGTCTTCAGGGTGGTGTGACCTCTTGGTTCCCTGACTGGAATTAAACCCAGGATGCAGCTGTGAAAGCACTGAATCGAGCCACTGCACCACCAGAACCAAACCGTACTATGACTAATTGTACTGTTTGTGTCATTTGAAAAATCCTTTGGATAAAAATCTTTGATCTACAATGTGTTTGAGAGAGGGTAAATTGAACTAAGAAGTCAATGGAAACTAAGCCAGATATCCAAGGTAATGTTTATATTTTACTACATTAAATTTAACGTTAAATAATACAGCATATAAAAAATTATCCATAAACATTCACAAATTCTTCCCTACAGTATTCACATCTGTTCAGAACTGAGTTCAAACTCTTGATGACAGCTGTTTTCACATTAAAGATTATAGTCTCAATCCCTGATGAATGAGCCTTTAAAGCTCTCCCATAAAATAACGAGAGCTACAGTTCATGGACAGCACCTTGGAGCTACCTGTCACATTCTAGCAATTTACGAAGCATCATGAACTCAAGCATAAGCCAAAGTATCCTCTAGGGCAGCGGTTCTCAACCTGTGGGTCGCGTCCCTATCGGGGGTCGAATGACGATTTGCCAGGGGTCACCTAAAACCGCTCAATTAGAAATCTGTTGCCACAATGCTTAAGGATCGTTAAGGTCTGATATCATCATAGTGTGGCTGTGCTGTCTAGTGCAGTGCCTGACGCACGTTTCGTCTGTTCACTTCAGCTAAGGCAATTGACATATCTTCTATCCTTCACACCAGTATATAAAGGCTAGTTAAAATAAGAATCAATTAAGAAATTAACTCTTTCATTCCTGTCAGTATTTGTATACCTATATACAATAGATCAAAACATAAGAAACTGTTATATTTAGCCTCATAGATATATATCATATCTTAATTTTGCTGTTAGGGATCGCCACCGCTTGGGAAATGTTTCCAAAGGGTCGCAACACTAGAAAGGTTGAGTACCGCTGCTCTAGAGGAATCAACGCTGTGCTAGCAAAACACTAAGGTATGTGGCTTAAAAATAATTCAGCTTTACAACTCGACCCAGATAACTTTGCCTGAGTACAGGTCTTCTGATTTGAGATTACACAACACAAACAGATTTTTGTGTCTAAAGACACTGAACCTTAAAGGCATATCTAAATTTCCTGGATTATAAGTGCATCTGATAGCGGAGAATCAGTAGTGTATGCAAATATTTGTTTACAGAAAAAATACCAAAAAAACATTTTAAAAAACATACCGTGAAGTTAGCAAAATGTCTTGTAATTTCTGACAGTTGAAAAGTAGAGTAGACATCCCCTTGAAACCCAGTCTAAATAAGTATAAAAATCATAATTTGTTTGGTCAATCAGGAAGAACCTCAGGCAGCTGAAACATTTGTAACAATCTCTGGGGTTCCTGGCTGTTCTGCAAAGCAGCCTAAGATATGTAGTGTGGCACCATGTTAGATGGTGCTATGTATTTTCATATAAGAGCCTCTCTGTGTAGAGCATCTACACTTGATTGTCCATTCCAGTGTGTATACACCCTTGGGGGGTTCAACACAATCATGTTTTTTTTTATAGATATTAATAAAAATAAAATGTTTTATGAAATGTGCTGCATATAGCAAAAGTGTTTTTTACCAAATGAGTGCAGAAATGTAATAATCCATGAAGTTTAAATATGCCTTTAATCTTGGGTTGCAGAAAAAAAGGAGTGATGTGAAATAGAGTACTTCAATGAAACACAATATTTGGGCATGCGACTGCAAAATTACTTATGAATTCACACAATGAAGAATGTGAGTTAAATTGTTTACTTGAAATCTTAAGGGTGAACGGTCATACTGTGGAGGAAGTGAGTTATTGTGTAAACAATTCATCATACAACACATTGCAGAGTTGTTAAATTAGTGAAATTGTTACTTAACTTAAGAATGTAATAATTGTTTGGCTATTGTCATTGGGATGCTATCACTCTATTATTAATACTTGATCAGAGCACCAGTTATAATAGAGCGTTTGTGAGAGATTCTAATTAAGTTGTATTATGAATAATATTGTTTTATCTCTACTTTACTGGTCTTTCTATGATTGGTCAGTAGCCAATGGTGTCAATGGTGTTGTTTTTACTTCATACTAACTTGAGACTAGAGATGCTGTTGCATCTCATGATCTATTTCCTGTATGTGACATTAAATCTGTGTTAAACTTAACCATTGTTAGAGATCACCTACACACCTTAGGTATTTATCCACAAATTGTGATATTTATGGGACCCTCACACGAACAAAACTTTGGAAGTAACATTTACCACTTGAATAAATAAATAAAAATATTTAGTTTATGGCATATATTTTTACATATTGTGAAAGTTAGATAAACAAAGTTATCGTTATAGTTTTAAGGTCTTAAAGGTATATATAAGTTTCTTGGGTTTCAAATGTTTGGTAAGAAACAGGCAGTGATTATCAGAAATTTGTGTTATATAGAAAAGTTCAGTGTACTTACAAAGTTATATGCAGGAAAGTAAAATCCAGCTTTGCAAACCCACAGGGAGCTTCCACAGGAAAGACAGATACAGAGTTTGACCTTTCTGATAGAGAGACTTTACAGCCCAGCCAGGAATCCCAGAGCTTGATACAAATGTATCAGCTGCCTGAGCCTCCTCCTGATCGGCCAAAACAAATTATGCATTTTATGCTAATTTAGACTGGGTTTCAAGAGGGTGTTAACTCTAATTTTCAACCGTCAGAAATTACACAACATTTTGCTAACTTCAAGGTAAGGGTTTAAATGTTTGTTCTGGTATTTTTTCATGAGCAAACAGTTTGCATACACTACTGATCCTCCACAGATGCATTCATAAACCAGGAAACTTAGATATGCCTTTAATTATATATGGAAAACATTTGTGACAATGTCAAAAGAATTAAAGAAAAAAGAGAAAGCTTTGGAAGTAACATTTTACCTCCTGAATAAATAAATAAATATATAATATGTATGTTTATGGTGTATATTTTTACATATTGTGAAAGTTAGAAAAACAAAGTTCTAGTTATAGATTTAAGGTCCTAAATATACATGGAAACCCTCCTTTTAGAACATTTGTGACAATGTCAAAAGTATTAAACAAAAAAGAGAAAAAAGAACAACTTTCAGACTATTCGGAACATACAAGTCACAATAGAATACTCCCAAAATTAATCTGCTCATAAATTGGATGTAGACACTAAACTCATAAAACTTATTTTTTATTAGACATCATTAAAATGTACATAATGATAAAATATGGTGATTAAAAAAGAGATATTATATCTGAAAGATTTGTATTTCTACTGTATTTTTTATCATATACTACTTATTGATTTTATCAATTTTATCAATTTGAAGCTGTATATTAAAATCCTAGAGATCAATAAAGGATATGTATTGTCTTAAATTATCTATGTGGTTTATTACCTGCATCAAAACCACTTACCGTTTATAGTATGTTTATTTCACATTAAATATACATTCAATAGTATTTTATGTGTACATATATAAGCGCAGAGCTGATTTTGATACTATAAGACACAAGTTCAGTTGGCACAGGAAAAACACTGCACACCATCACCCCTGAAGGACATTGAGATTGAGGGTCCTTGTAGAAGATTCCCCTGGATTATACAAACACTGATAAATAACTCAAATATTGTTGAGGTCACTCCAGGTGAGAGTCCAGTGTAATTACATCCACCTATTGATCTCTGTGTCCTTTTATGTGAAAGATCTATACTAGGTGCTGGTGTTCTTTCTCTCTCCCTTTGTCGGTTCGGATATTTATGTGGCTATTTAGATCGTCTCTTGATCATTATGTAAGTGTGGTAGTATTAAGCTTTTTTTCAATTTGTATTGTGTTTTTAAAAATTACTTTTGATTTATGGATTTCCTGTTCCAGGGTCATCATGAATGTTTACTAGATTCAAAAGGTTTGCTGATCACCATATAATTTCTCTGACAATTGCTGCATATTTTGTCCATCCCTGGTTGCAGCCATGGCTAAGATGTTTCCACTGCACACAAGGATAACAAAATGTTGCACCAGTGGGCCATGGAATTTGGGCTGTCTGGGCAACCCTGTGTGGAGAAGTGCAGCCTCCTCTAATTTCATACAAGGGGTAGTATATTCATAAAAGGGGTATAATATCCATATTTGTTAGCTAATAAATTACTCATTGTCTTTGTTTTCCTCTAATAAATCAGTTTACCTGCTATGAACAAAGCTATTTAAATAGATACCAGTCATAAATAAATATTTATGAACTTATTGCCTAGCCCTTACTAAAATATGTATTCCAAACAACATTTGTTTAAGATTTGAGCTTTTGAATTCTAGGCTACAATCCAGCTCTAAAATGTCCTTTTTATGAAGTGATGCCCAAAATTGTTCTACATGTTCCAAATGAGGGCGTACTAGGGATTTGTGCAATGACAGAATTATATCTGCTTCTCTTGCTTCTATATCCTTCTTAATACATGCTAATATTTTACTTGCCTTTACAGCTGCTGTTTGGCCCTGAGCACTGCTACCTAGGTGGTTGTTCACAAGTACGCCAAAATCCCCTTCTATATCAGATACCCCTAAATTTGCTCCATTAAATATATAATTTGCATGGCTATTTTTCCTTTCCAAATGCATAACTTTACATTTATTTGTATTAAATCTCATCTGCCATTTAACTGCCCATTTCTCTAATGTATGCAAATCCCTTTGGAGGCAAAGCACATCATGATCATGATTTAATTACCTTGCACAGCTTAGTGTCATCAGCAAAAATGGAGACTATACTTTCGAGTCCTACTTCGACTTCATTAATAAATATGTATGCCCCATTTACAACAACCCTTTGCTTCCTCTCTTTTAGCCAGCTGTCAATCCATGAGCAGATATTTTCTGCAATTCCTGTATCCCTTAATTTGCACAATAGTCTTCCATGCGACACTGTATCAAACGCCTTTGCAAAATCCAAAAAGACTACATCCACTGAGTTGCCCTGATCCAAGTTCCTACTACCCTCCTCATAGAAACTAATTAGATTGGTCTGACATGACCTATCCTCCATAAATCCGTGTTGACTGCTACTTAAGATCTTTTTCAAATAGACATATTGTATACTGTCCCTTATTAACCCTTCTAAAAGCTTCCCAACTACAGATGTGAGGCTTACAGGTCTAAAATTCCCTGGATTCTCTCTTGCTCCCTTCTTAAATATAGGTAGCAGACGTGTTTCGCTACTGTGGTTCGCAACTTCCTCAGTGACAAATCCTATAATAGGAGGTTGATAGATGTATGCAAGCGAATACATAGTCCTAAATACCAACCTATTTTACCACAAAAGAGACACACGGCGGTGGTGACTCGAGTATAAGCCGAAAAAAAGGGCTGAAAAACTTGGCTTATACTCGAGTATATACAGTAATAAAAATAGTTATGATAATAATGATAATAGCACTAATAATACCAATATTCATAATAATAATGATAATAGTAATAACAACAACAACGATAATAGTAATTGTGAAATCACAACGGCAAAAAAAAAAGGAGGATTATATTATTTGTATTACAACAAGTTACTGTGGTTTATAAATGCACATTGGTAGGTTTAAAATCACTGAAAGTAATTATTAAGTGTTAGTGTACATCCTATGAATCGTGGTACCAATAATACTTGGATAATAGATCTATTGTAAGGAATGCACCAATCATTGTCCTGCTCTAGGCCTGCTTACATAGATATGTAAGAAGAGCAGGAACTGTAAAAAATACTTATGCTTGATTTGAGATCGGGGCATCCTCCGAATGCTGCTAAACTGTGGAACAATAAATAAATAAATAGATTGTGGGGACCTGTTTTTTGTATTCAATCTCAAATGAAACTGTGTTGTGATCACTATTCCCTATTGGGTTTCCCTATTTTGATACTATATCATTATTACTTGTGATAACTAAATCCAAGATGGCCTAATTTCTAGTCTAAGAACCTGCTCCCTTTAGCTGAACCGCTAGTCTCATTTATCCAGTTTATTTCAGGGTAGTTAAAATCTCCCATTTTTAGAACTGGACCATGCTTAGCTGCATTATCTATCTGCAGTAATAATTGCAATTCATCACCCTCAATTATATTTGGGGGTTTGTAGCATATTCGTACCAATACTCATTTACAATTAGCTCCTCCGCTATTTAACCCACTAAGATTCAATGTTGTTGCTAGTTCCACTATAAATATCTTCTCTGACTAAAGGTTTAAAACCAGGCTTAACATACAGACAAAACCCTCCTCCTCTTCTACCATTATCCCTATATTTCCTAAATAAGTTATAACCATACAAATTAACAGTATAGTGAAATTCATCCCACCATGTTTCAGTAATGTCTATTATGTCCCATTTTTCTTGTACCGCTAATAATTCTAGCTTGCCCATTTTCCCAGGCAAACTTCTTGCATTAGCAAGCCTACACTTAATGTTGCTATGGCTCTGTCATTGTGAAGTGTTTGCCACTGTATTTGTGTCACCTATTAATACCTTCCTACTGTCTATTGTAACCCTCCCCCCTTGTTGTCAAAACTGTAACTCTGTCCTATCTCCTTCTTTGATGTTTCCAGCCCGCAAATGTTACCAGTGCTAAAAACGCAAAATAATTATTCAATTACAACAATTCAACAAGCCCACAATTGCCCGTAAATGGCAAAATGTATCAAATGTATGATACGAGTACTAGATAGGACTCGCAAGTGGGTTAAACACGTGTTTATAACACTGCAAAAGCTAATGAAAATACACTACTGTTTACACACCATGTTTTACTGATGTTATTATGATGGTCTCATGTACTATTGGCTCTGTCTAAAAATTAACTTACGGGCTTTCTTAATTGATCATAATCATGCCCTGAAATAGTACTTATGTTTTCATGGTTTGCATGTTGAGGCTGGGAGCATGTACAGTAATTACGGGTTAGTGACAATTAAATATGTCTATATGTTTAGAAAAAAATTGACCCACAGCCTAAAGTTCAGTTTGGAGGTAATTTTGCAATTAAATAGGGCCCATGGTTAGCTGGCTTCATACATTAAATTCCATGAGTTCTCCCTACTCTTTACTCTCTTCTAAATCCCAAACCCTATTGCCTCCTTAACCCTATCCTCTTCCCAGTTAAACTGAGTGATAATATAGCTTCTAGCCCCGAACTACATCTCTGTACAAAAGAATACTGCTTCTCATATATACTTTACTATATTTTTTACTGAGTTTCAATGTAGAAAGTCACAAGCTGAATGGCATTATATGGCATGCTGCAGTATATCATACAGTATATTGATGTTTCTTTAACCTTGTGATATTATATGCCATATAATTAATTAATAAAAAAATATTTTAAAAATCTGGCTAGTTTACTGAGCTTATATGTGAACAGCGGGTTCTTTGTGCAGTTATACATCTTATGAGAATGGTACTGGGATGTGGAAACTGGTGTAGTTTGTTAATGCTCTGTTCAATATTTGTGATAGTGTAAAAACTTATAAGCAGGTGTCCTCCATCTGATTTTTTACACTTTTGTGGAGCTTTAAGAGCTTCATAAACTTTAGATGAGTTGAGGAATCTTTAGATAAGGAAGAAACAGGTGGCCCTATCTCAAGTTAATGGTGGTGGTGGAAGATGTTTTCCATACCGATGGAGGGAGATGGTATGAGTGGCACAAACAGTGGACAGATGAACCTATAGTTGACCTAGACATAATGTGTAAACTATTTGTCAAATAATTATTTGTTTAACAGCTACTTGCCTTACATATGTACAAGAAGAGATGGATACATTGTTCTGGATATGGAATAAAAATCAAGGGATGTTCAAAAGGAGAACCATAGGAGTATTCCTGAATGGTGTGCTGGGTCAGGAAGAAACATGTTGCCTAATCTCAAGGTGGTTATGGGAATATTATCTTTATCTATTCCTACATAAATCTAGTGCGTAGGATACAGCACTCAGGCTGAACCAGCTCTACATATTGTTGTTTAATTGAGAAAGCCGATTGTCAGCCCAGTGTGGTACAAATACTGGAAATGTGTTACCATCATGCTATTTCATGAAGACATACAAGATTAGACGTGGTAACTGAGCAAATTACATACCCCCTCCCCCCCAATAGCCCCCTCAAATCGAATTAATATTGAAGAATAATTATTAAAAAAATAAAAGAGATTCTGAAATATAAGTTCAAAGCTGACCTTTATATCTACTGGATACAATTTATAATGACAAGAAGAGGCAGATAACTTGCTCTGGAAAAATAATTAAGAGACAGAAGTCCTAAAAGTCCTATTGATCTTTTATACAAGTCAAACAGGCTAAGATAAAATAAAGCAAACATATTAATTGCATAGAGTCACTGTATACATTACAGAAAGATGGCATGAACTCCAAGGAACCATAAATGTATACATTCCCTTCTATATGATCTGAAGACTGAGAGTTTGTAGAAAAGTTGGAACAAATATTAATTGAAAGTGCCTTTGGGCTTGTTGGTAATTATAGATTCTACCAGAAAACAAATTAAACTATGAGAAGAAATACAATTTTTAATCCACAAGAATTTGAAGTAATTAAGTAAAGTATTAAATTACTCTGTGAATGTTTATATTGGATAACTAAACTTGAGCGTAAAAACTGTAGAAGAAGATAAACACAGTCTTTGCATTTTTCACTTTTATGTGCAGTTATTAATTACTGAAGACTTCTGTTTCATTTACTAGACTACTTCTTCCAGCTCCTGTCTCAACAGGGTGTGCCCTTGTAATATTATGAGCTCTGTATTAGTCATAATGTATGCATTGGCAGTTGTAGCTACAGCATTCCCATTATACAGATATAAACTTCATCTCTCCATTTAAAGTATCTTTCCAGCTCAGGAAGTAGATCACAGGAAACTAAAATGATAGATACTACAACAACATAAATATATGTACAAGTAATAAATTAGGTTGTATTATTGTATTTACATTTTGCTTATTTGCTAGTGTAGTTCTTCAAAAGAGGATCTTTTTAAATGTTTGATTCCAGTAGGCATTTCAGTTTCTTGCAATCTAACCAGGGAAAATCTTACAGACAAGAAAAAAAGTGACATTTGAGACAAAATAACAATAATTCCCTCTCTTGAATATATGTATGGCAGAATGGATGATTCCAGGTGCCTGATTTCGATATGTAAGTTCTATGACACCTGGTTGTGTCTATAGCTGGGAATTCTACTTGTTGTGAGGTTAGATAAGACATAAGTTCCAGAACACAATCTCTTTGGATACACTAGAAGTTTATATCTGTACAAAGGAAATTTGGCATCTACAGCTACCAGTGCAATCATTAAGTCAAATGGATGATTCATTAGTTTACAAAGATACATGCTTATGAGGAAGTAAAAGACAATATAAGCTAATGAAAGAAAAGGATACCTGTAGTAATGAATAATAAGGTTTAAAGAATCACATATATAGTTGTGAGCGTACGGGTCGTTGCTCACGCTTGCGGGCTCGCGTAGCGAGCCCGCGGCCCTCGCGAAGCCCGAGGTCACTGGGCAAGGGCCTCAGTTGCTGGCATGGAGCGCCGAAGGCGCTCCATGCCAGCAACTGAGGCCCCTCGCGAAGCGAGGGCCTCAGTTGCTGGCGAGGTCACTGGGCACGGGCCTCAGTTGCTGGCATGGAGCGCCGAAGGGGCTCCATGTTAGCAACTGAGGCCCCTCGCGAAGCGAGGGCCTCAGTTGCTGGCGAGGTCACTGGGCAAGGGCCTCAGTTGCTGGCATGGAGCGCCGAAGGCGCTCCATGCCAGCAACTGAGGCCCCTCGCGAAGCGAGGGACTGAGTTGCTGGCGAGGTCACTGGGCAAGGGCCTCAAACCCTCGCAAACTTCACGTCGCTACTCAAAAAACACGACACACAAATTACGACACTCGCTAAATTTTACGAGGAACGCAAACAACGTACGAAACACGTTACCACACATTACGACCTCGCAAACATCGGACGCAACACGCCGACATACAAACATTTAAAACACAATACATATACACAGCACATACATAAAAACCTTACCTACACCAAGAGGGAGCACCCAGGACCTCAAAAATGCAACTTACACCTCGATTTTACTCGAAATAATACAGTTTAGAGACTAAAAAAAAATCTAAGCGAGAGAAAAAATGGCCGCCGAACAAAACGAAAACGAGGCTACAGCACTCTAAACTCGCAAAACACCACAAAACACCTACGGATATTCCGATACAGACCTATACCACACATTACTCGCCATTTTACGCCAATGCGGAAGTACACGACTACGCTAACGGTTTGGTCTCGCGCACGCACAGTGTTACACTGTACACATTCAGCATGCTTACACAGCAGCTCCACACCACTAATGCTGCAGCAACATCAACACAGATTGCAAGCTCTTCATCACAATGCTTCAAAATAGGTACACTATATTCATTTACTAATTTAGCTACCTTACAATTTCATTGCCGTCATTTTTTGACCGGCAATTCGCTAGTAAAAATATAATATTCTGATTAGAGTGTAAACTCTTCCACCTTCTGTGCCAGTTTGTATACTTTTTTCATGTTTGTCTTTTATTTTCTCTGTATCTTCTGCCTTTAGCTCTATAGAATATGTTATAAATTATAATTATTCAGTAATATTGTTGAGTTAGTATGTTTATTGCCCAAATCCCCTCTCCCTTCTCTACCTGAACCTTCCTATGGCTCTGTTTTTTTTTTTCTTTTCCATAACCTCAAACATACTTACTTAGGGCATAAACCTTTATAAAAACATACATTAACACTGTGGATCCTTAACCATGTCACCAAATAAACTGCAAATGTTGTGCATGTCTTGGGTTTAACAACACAGACGATCTGGATGTCTTGCAAATTCCATCTGCGGATATGTAAACAAAGGGAAGAGTTCCAAACATTCTGATCTGAGTCATTTTGTGCTTCTCACTGACAGAAAGCAGAAGGACACCAGGAAACTGACACAGTGCGTCCCAGCGTGGGAAGAGACCATTTTGGGGCAAGATGCCCCGACCCAAGATCTTGCATGAGATTTACTGTACCTGTTTGAAGTCTTAGCGGACTTGTCATTTTATTCCAAATTAATAAACATGAACGTGACCAGTTTAAGGCTGGTCTGCTCTTTCCTCTAGAAACCTTATTGTACAGAGCTGTGAATGTGTTGGAGCTTTACATATAACAATAATTGTATTTCCTTTCCATAAATAGCCAGGCTTGGGTCCACACATACAGCCCTATTAAATTAGAAGGCCGTACGTGCAACGTGAGACCCGCAACGGGTGTGGGCTTGAAATTTGTCAGAGCTATTAAATTCGAGCAGGACGCAAGTTACGGGCTTGAGACGCAAACCCATAAACCATTTGCCGACCGTGAACGTGATCAACGTGATCAATTAGTCAAACCCGTAGTTACAATGGCAACAGAGATCGTCATAATTAAGTCACTGAAAAATGGAGGTGGGATTTCAAAGTCTTACAGGTTTCAATTGCGAGTCGGACCCACATTTCTGAAAAAATGCAATATTGATAAAGCCGTAAATAGGATATTCTATTACAGTTCCATTATATGTATTAACACATTGATTGCCGGTAAGATATAACACGGAAAATAAACATGAAATAAAGTATTTTACATTGCTGAGCTAGAGAATGTTGTGCTATTAATTCTAATACCTAGCATCACTTTTCGTGTTAATATATGTGTGTATATTTGCATTTGAAGTGCTACGGATTGGACTTTAACCCCCTTGCGGGTCTTCTCTGGTACCCATTGGCTTCTTTGCTCCATTTGCGTGTTACGGGGTTGAACGCCAGTGAATTTGTTGCAATGTAATAGCGAAATTGGAACGTAGGGGTTACGGGAATAACAGAACAAAGGATTTGCTGCTGCGAAGTTCCACTCATAATCTGCAGATCGGAAGCGACCTGATTTACAGGGCCACTTTACAAGTCTTGCGGGCTACGGTTTTACACGTTAGGGGAATTTAATAGGGCTGATAGTGACACACAAGACTTCAATAGATTCACAGTTGAATTGAACAAATAGGAGTTACGGGCTTGTCAGATCAAAGGATTTACATGGGCGAAGTAAAACGTTGCTCAGCACATAGCTTATTCTCGGCTGTCCTATGTGTCAACACGCAAAGCCCGCTGCGAGCAACGTTACACTGCTAATTTAATACCCGTAACATGTAAAATCGGAGTTACAGGCTACATTTTAACACGTAGCCCCAGTTTAATAGGGCTGTTAGTTTTTTAGCTGTTAGTGTAATTAAGAAAAATTATAATTTTAACATACAATTTTGTGCACTTTTACACCATGAAGAGCGCTTTAGGTGAGGTAATTGGCCCATTAAGGATTCATTTTTAGCTATTATTTGGATGAAACAGTTTGTAACAAATGGATATTTAGGTCAATGCTCTTATGAGCTTATGAGTAATGTTTAAGTTATTCTTGTCTCTTTATACTACTCTCCAGGGAGGAGACATGTTTGTTTAATTTAAAACTAGCAATTTTGACTTCTTGTGCAGGCAAATTCACTTTATTACAAGACTATGACATTACTAGTAATGCTGAAATTACACTATATATATATATATATATATATATATATATATATATATATATATATATAGTGTATATAGTGAAAAAAAAATACGAGACGTGGGACTTAGAAAAAATAAAATACAAGAGGCGGGACTTAGAAAAAAAAATACGAAAGAGGAAAAATACGTCCGAACCGTGCAAACCAAAAAACACTAAAAACACACACACAAAAAAAAATACAACAAAAACATCACACACAGCACGGGGGAACAGCCAGGACGTCTGGGAGTGAGGTGGGACGCGAATGTAAGTCGATTTTCCCGAGTTTCGGCACTCGAAAATCGGCTAAGCGAGAAAAAAAATGGCGGCCAAACAAATTGAAAACGAGGCTACACAACCACTTTCACCCAGGAACGTACAAGGTACAAAATACACTGTTACAAAAGATGGCAAATGCTTGCGAACCGCGTAGTACATAGACAAACAATGCTATTTTACAACCCTAAATTGCAAATAACAACATTACGCATCTAAAGTAGCGCTTTACACAAATATACCACACTGATGCACAGTTGGGACATACATAACACTATCTCCTCAGCAACAGTCCCACTGGAATATGCTGCAGGATAATAAAAAGAGATTGTTACCTCTTCAGGCCATTGATTGTTACATATATTAATTAGAAAAAGCTAGAAAAACTATATTAATTTATTATTCAATTAATTCATTAATTAGGTCCTCATTCAAATGCGATTTGGCCAATTGAATAGGGCTCTATAAAAGCACAGAGCATATTTTTTTGACAGAAGTTTTTACTTAGTGAAGACCTTGCTTTTGGATAGAAGTTCACTAACTAAAAACTGCTGTAAAAAATATATGCTCTGTGCTTATCTAGAGCCCTATTCAATTGGCCAAATGGCAATTGAATGAGGCCCTTAGTATTTAAAAAAATGTAGAGAAGAGCCAAAGGACACGCAAGGAGAGGCTCGCAATAAGCGCCGAAGGTCCTTAGAGTATAAAAAGCTTAACATTGTGTGCCAAACAGCATTGCCATGGCTTTACATTTTATTGACCGTAATTTTTTTTGACGGGCAAGTCGCTAGTATATATATACCGTTTAGGTCTGAGTATAAGCCGCACCCGTAAAGATCAAGGTGAAAAAATAGAAAAAAGATAGCACTCAAATATAAGCCGCACCCGTAAAATTGGAGAGAAAACGACTCTCAAAATGATCCGCCATTGCAAGAAACAGGCTTTTTTTGCAGGTTACAGGCTTTACAGGATGTTAGAATCACTAAAACCATAAATCGCTATTCAATACCGCAGTATAAAGCACGAATATCGGCACCCTTAACTCGCAATCGCGCAAATCGGCAGTAATATTGCATTCACGAATAGAAGTCGCACGCGTTACAAGCAAAGTTTGCAAATCTGCAATGATTTTTTGACGGTCACGAATATAAGCCCCACCCTTAACTCGCAAATTCAAAAATCGGAAAAAAGGTGCGGCTTATATTCGGACCAATACATTATATATACGCAACGTTAAAAGTTACGGGCTTGCGCATGCGTAATGTGCGCCAAAGGCCCTCATCACTATGCCCGAAAGTTACGGATTTAAAGAGGTCTGCAATGAGCACTGAAGGAGCTCATTGCAGAGCTCGCGGTGAGCGCTCATAGTGAGACCCGTAAGTTAGAGGGGATGCAATGAGCGCCGAAGATGCTCATCACGAGGCCCGTAAGGTAGAGGGGGGGGGAGAGGCTCGCAATGAGCGAAGAATGCTCGCGAGGCCCGTAAAGTAGATGGACAGAGAGGCAAAGCCGCTCATTGCGAGTCCATAGATGAGCGCCAAAGGTGCTCATCGCAAGGATCATAAAGTAGAGGGGGAGAAGAGGCTAGCAATAGGCGCCGAAGGCACTCATTGCAAGGCCTGCGATGAGCGCCAAAGGTGCTCATAGCAAGGCATGCAAGTTAGAGGAGGGGAGAGGCTCACATTGTGTGTCAAACAGCATTGCGAGGCTTCAAATTTAATTTCCGCCATTTTTCGCTAGTATATATATATATAGTTTAATTTATATATATATATATATATATATATTTATATTTATATATATATATATATATATATATATATCATGGTCACAAAAACAAGTGCGGCATAGAGAGAGGAAGCGAGAGAGATAGAGATAGACAGACGCTGAATATGTAGGATTGCTAACATTATGAATCATGATAAAACATGATACATTTTATCTTCTAATATAGAATAATATAGAAGATTTGCTTGCCATATCAGGCAAACATTAGTGATTACAGACTTGAGAACAATGTTTTTAACAATCTTAAATTTAAATGTCATTATTGGAAAATCATCCATTCACCGTTACCATAAAATAACATTCAGTTGTAATTGTTGTTGTTTAATTGTTCAGTTGTGTCTGACTCTCCGTGAGCCTATGGACCACAGCATGCTAGGTACATCTGTCAGCCACTGCCCCTCAAAGCTCCATCAAGCTCATGTGCATTGCTCCAATGAACTAATCTATCTATCTCCGCATCTGCAGTCTCCTTCTTCATTTGTCTTTAATCTTTCCCACCATCAGGGGAAATAGGGAAACTCTGTCTTCTTGTGATATGGCCTCATGATCAAACCTTCCAGTGAGCAGTCTGTTATGATTTCCTAAAGCACTGATTTATTGGATCTTCTTGCAGTCCAGGGGACTCTAAGCCGTTTCCTCCAACACCACAATTCAAAAGCATCAATTCTACAGCGATCAGCCTTCTTTATCGTCCAGCTCTCACATCCATATGTTAATACTGGGAATATGGTAGCTGTAACTATACAGACCTTTGTTGTTAAGGTAAAATCTTTCTTTTAACTAGCTTAAGCGGACGTGCCATAGCTTTGCTCCCCTCCAGATCATACCTTCCAGTGAAGATATTTTAATTTAATTGCTGCAGTCACCATCTGAAGAGATTTTAGATCCCAGAAAGATAAAATCTGTCACTGTCTCCTCTTCTTCCCCATCTATTTGCCAGGGACTAAGATTGCCGTTTGCCATGATCTTTGTCTTTTTAATAAGATGATAATATATAACCTTGTTGCACTCTTTTTACGATCTTGAACCATTCTGTTGTTCCATGTTAAGTCCTGACCGTGGCTTCTTGGTCAACAAACAGATTTCTCAGGAGGAGCATCTGGTATACGTATTTCTTTAAGAACTTGCCACATTTGTTGTGATCCACACAGTCAAAGACTTTAGAATAATCTATGCAGCAGAAGTAAATGCTTTTCTGGAACTCTCTTGCTTTCTCTATTATCCAGCAGACATTGGCAATGTAATCTCTTGTGCCTCAATGGCAGGGCCCCTCAACTCCAGTCCTCAGGGCACACCAACAGTTCACATTTTAGGTATATCGCTGCTTGAGCACAGGTGAGCTAATCAGAGGCTCAGTAATTATTTGTAACCACCTGCTGGGCCTCTGATTAGCTCACCTGTGCTCAAGCAGGGATATACCTAAAATGTGAACTGTTGGTGTGCCCTGAGGACTAGAGTTGAGTCGCACTGCTCTATGGAACCTGGCTTGCACATATAGTAGCTCTTGGCTAATATATTGTTGGAGCTAAGTGTCAGAATTTTTACTCTGAATAAAATCCAATCTTATATGGTTATTATCATATAACTAGCGACTTGCACGTCAAAAAATGACAGTCAATAAAATTTGAAGCCATGGGAATGCTGTTTGAGACATAATTGAAACTGTTTTGTACTGTGAGGACCTTCGGCGCTCATTGAGAGGCATGTGATGAGCGAGCCTCTCATGTCGTGTACTTTTGGTCCTCTGAGAGAGATATATATTTCTATATATATGTAGTTAAGTAATAATTAATGATTTATTCATTTAATTAATAAAGTAATAATTAATTATTTATGCAATAAATTAATATACTTTCATTATTTATAACTGAAATATGCAGCTAGCAATAGGCTGAAGAGCTAACAATCTGTTTGTATTTTGCGTCTGCATAGAATATACATTGTGAGTGTTAGTGCCCTGCTTATAAAGTGTAATGAATGATTGAACTGTGCATTCTAAATAGGCTGTGTGCGCAAGGTAAAGCCGTTGGTTTATTGTGTAAAGCGGCATTGTATAGTCGTAATGTCATGAATGTGGTACGCGTCTTATGAGCATTTTCCTGCTTTTCTAATAGTGTATATTGTAGGTTGTAGTGTGATGTGTAAAGTGCTACGCGGTTTGCAGTGTTTTGCGTGGCCCGGGGTCGTGTAGCCTTGTTTTCATTTTTTCCGGTGGCCATTTTTTTCCTCACTTAGGCAATTTTCGTGTGGTGAAAATCGTCTAATCAAGTTAAATTCACGTTCCACCTCACTCACAGACATCTTGGCTGTTGCCCCATGCTGTATGTGATGTTTTGGGAATTTTGGGGGGTGTATTTAGTGTGTTTTTCGGGTTTTCGGTTCGGCCGCTAATCTCGTAATTTTTTGCGTCTCATACCTTCTTCTTTTTTTTTTCGAAGTCCCGCTAAGTGCTTCGAGTTTAACAACTCGGCTCACTACGCGAGGCTCAGCGGCAATGAGCGCCAAAGGCGCTCAAAGCCTAAGTGCTCCTAGTTTAACTGCTCGACTCGCTACGCGAGGCTAGCCGGCAATGAGCACCTTCGGCACTCATTGCCTAAGTGCTCCGAGTTTAACGGCTCGTTGCCTGAGTGCTCTGAGTTTAATGGCAAGCCTCGCATAGATGGGTGCCTGCTGCACTCATCGCTAAGCGTGACGACGTCTCGTAGTTAGACAATTATAATATGCGACTAGTGACTTGCCCATCAAAAATGACGGCAATAACATTTGAAGGCTGGCAATGCAATTTGCCACAGAATGTCAGGCTTTCTCCCCCTCTACTTTATGGGCCTTGCGATGAGCGGCTTTGCCGCTCATTGCAGGCCTCGGCAAATCTGCAACTTTGACGCTCATTGTTTTACTCTCCCAACCTCTACGCTACGGGCCTCACCATGAGCGCCTTTGGTGCTCATCGCAAGACCCACAATGAGCGTCTTTGGCGCTCATTGCGAGCCCTGCAATGAGCGCCTGAGGCACTCATTGCAGGCCGCAGCATGCACTGTGAGCATGCATAACCCTGTAACTTTGCGAGACGTGTGTCTCTTTGCGCCCCTGTCTCTCCTCTTTTCTAAGAAGAATACTCAAACACTTACTATTTTGGACATTCCCAAACACATAGAAAACTCAAAAAACATTCTATAAATAAACCCTCACAGATCACTCACAAAATAATTTATACTTTTACATACCAAGAAATTTTTTGGAAATATAAGAAAAGATCCAGACCTCCATTGGGCTGAGTCATTTGAGAAAATCAAGTACAAGGACTAGGAATGGTATAATGTTTCTCTAAATGTTATTTTTTCTTTTTCATTACAATCATGGAAATATTTTGATAATTTAATATAAAATAGGTTGCTATATAAATATTTATCTGATATATACAATATACCAGTATAATTTGTGAATTAGATTTATAAACACCACAAATATCAGCTGTTATAGCAATCTAATATATCCGATAATTAATTGTAATGAAAAACATTTTCAGAAAATACTATAATTTGACTATAAAATCATATGATATTAAAATGGTAAGATATCTTAATAAATTGATATTTGTAAACATACCAAAATAAAAACTATCTCCAATATCATAATTGTCAAATTAATTAAGCATATTGTGCATATCTTATACTGTATATGATTATGTGGACAATGTGATGATAACTGATACTTAATAATTGCTGTACCTTGATATATATATATCGGTTACACCAGTAGTTTATACCATCGTTTAATATTTTTTACCATCTTGTTAGATTCATTTATAATAAATATATTCTCACATAACACAGTTCTGTTTATTTCATGAGGCCAATGCTCTTAATATATCATGTAGTAAGAATTCGTAAATAGTCAAAATTGGGAAATATATAAAAAAATATTTTTTTTAATGAACATTAATAAAAGGTTATCCACAGTACTACGGACTTGAATTACCTCCAAGCCCATAACTCGCTACTCAAGCCTATACGGGTTTGGAGGGTGAATGACATCCAAGCCCGTAGGACTTTACATGATGGTTGTGACACAAAACTTACATGAAATAAAGTATTTTTATTGGCCGATTTGCGACCTTGATAATGTTGTGCTAAGATCAAACATCACTTTCACTTTTAATGAAAGTACAGGATTGCTTTTTTATTTGCTTAATTGTTTGTAAGTAAGCCCTTTGCGACACCTCCGTGGCCCAAGTAACCTGTGGTTTGATTTTAGCCATTTACGGGCTTGACGGAGGCTAATCCATCAGCCATTGCGGATCTGACATTGCACTTCAAGCTCCAAGCCCGCAGGACTTACATGATGGATAAAACGCGAAGATTCAACATGAAAAATGTTATAGATTTATGCCGATTTGAGAGTGTGGGAATGTTGTGCTATTAATTCTAAGACCTAAAATCACTTTCACTTCTAATAAAAGTACAGGACGTCTTTTTTATGTGCTTAATTAGTACTACATTTTGTAAGTAAGACTGTTGCGGGACCTCTTTGGTGTAAGTAAGCTGTGGATCGCGTTTAGCCATTTACGGGCTTGACGGAGGGTAAATCATAGCAATTGAATAGCGAATAGGGATTTCTTGCGGCCGCAACTCTTGCGGCCACGATAGATCAAAGGCTTTGACGGAAGTAAGCTGCTGCAAATCGCAAGGGATCGCAGCTAGAGGCTTGTAACCCAATCGGAGGCCGCAGACGTAAGCCAATTGAATAGGTAACTAGCTTGCAGCCTCCACTTGCGGCCCTGCAGCTCAAAAATGTAGCAATTGAATGAGGCCCTTAGTGCCTTGAGAAGTGGGTTTTGAACCACTGGTCTATAGTTAGAAGATTAACAGTATCTTTATATGTTTTATATTTTAAGAGATAGTACTGAAAATTATTTCAGCTTTTTATCCTTGGTTATGGGCTTCTTATGAGTTGAGCATTATATGTTTTTTATTAAATAGGCTTTAAAAAACAGTTTGATACAATGGAGTTTAATGGATTTCACGGTTAGCCATTAATATGTGCCAACTCCATCAAACTGATTTAGTTTGTCCTACAGCTAACACAGTATCACACCTTGGCTATGTCAAAACACTATTATATTTATGTTTAATATATCGTTTCAGTCATGTACATTATCACTAGTGTTAAATAGTGGTGTTTTCATTATTTTTTTAAAGAATAGTGTCACCATTAAATTACATCTTAGGGAGTCTAGTGTGATGTCATCCGAAATATTATGGATGATGTAATTTTTCATATTATTTGTCTGATAGCTGATTTCATTATTTATATCATATATGATGTTATGAATGATGTCATCTAATTTCATAGATTGTGTCATGAATGATGTCATCAGAAAATACATTGCAGGGTGGGGGAGGGATATTAATGATGCATACAACCTCCCAATTTCCTGCATTATTTCAGCCTTATGTTGCCCCAGCTACATTTCTTTTGCAATGTGTTAAAAATATTGAACTTGTACTTAACCCCTGTAAAGCGCTACGGAATATGTTGGCGCAGTACAAATCAAGGAAAAATTAATAATAATAATAAAAGTTCATTGATATTTTGATCCAGGCCAATATATGATCAAGATCCATTAGAGTAGTATATAATTCAAACGCTTGTTATAAATAGTATTTCTTTACATATGATCAACACACTCAGAACTAAAACAAAAGATAATCTGTGTGATTTTACATAACATACAATGAAACTGGCTTTAAAATAGTTTCAACTAATACATCTAATACCTTCTCTGAGAGGTTTTGAAAGGGAGCCATACGAATTCTAGATTTGTACAGGTTATCAGTGATCATGAAACATAATTCTAGCATTCAAAAGCAATAATATAGGGAACATGTCCTTCCAAATATCATTGATGAAGTCAGGCAGTGCGTCAGTGCAACAAAATCAATACATGTCACTTTGTCCAAAAAAAGAAAAGACGCTTGAGACTGTGCATCATTATACACTTATTAACTAGAAGAGTGATTGACTTAGGGACCTGACACTAGTGAATGTTAATGAGTCGTCTTTAAAGGCCCATTGTAGTGTTTGGACGACATGAGCTAGGTGTTTTAATTAGGCATTGATCATTATATAAAGTTAAATATTTTCCACTACTCCTGCTTAGCTGCTTGCCTCAAATACCTGTCCATAAGGATCACTTTGAAGCCCTAACAATGGGAGCTAGATGTCTTTATATGTACGGATATTTAATACAATTCAAAGTATTTTATTATATATCATTTCAAATATCAACTTATCAGCCTCCTGCTTGTCTCCAAACTGGGCCTGTTCTTAAAGGACCACTCTGAAGCCCTAAGAGCATAAGCTAGATGTCTCAATAAGCAATCATCTTTAATAAAAAATAATGATTATACATATTTTCAAACATCAACTTCTCAGCCACCTATCTATCTGCTTGTCTCCACGCCAAACCTGTTCATAAATGACCACTCTGAAGCCCTAACAATGGGAGTTAGATGCCTTATTAAGTACAAGTCTAGGTGATTTATTTACTTGCTGTCAAACATCAGCTTCATAATTAGCTGTCTGTCTCCAAATCGGGCCTGTTCTTAAAGGACCACTAGGAAGCCCTGACAGTGTGTGCTAGATGTCTTAATAAGCATTGATCTTTAATAAAATTTCTGATTACCAATTTATTATACATACTTTCAAACATCAACTTCTCAGCCTCCACCCTAGGCATGCTTGTCTTTCTTAAGACTCCTCTTTGTGACAGTTAATTAATCACCTTAGATCAGGGGTCTCCAAACTCGGTCTTGGAGGGCCGCACCCAGGCCTGGGTTTGTGGATATCCTTGCTGCAAGCAGGTGAGACTATTGCTTCTTCACTCATCCTGATTGACTAACCTGTGCACAGAAAGGAAATACTCATTCCAGGCCTGGGTGTGGCCCTCCAGGACCAAGTTTGGAGACCCTTGCCTTAGATAATTAGTATTAGATAATGTATGCTTAAAATAACAAAGTCATTTATTGTGTCTCTTTAAAGGTATGTGTAAGTTTCCCTGGGTTTCAAATGTTTCCTAATAAACAGCTACTGATTAGTAGAAAATATGTATTATATTGAAATTATTGAATTATAGTGAATGTATTTACATATTTATATGCTAGATACTGATATCTGGATGTGCACACCCCTAGGAAGCTTACATAAAGTGTACCCTGCAGGGTACAGAGTGTGACCACAGAAGGAAATGATAGTTGCTGGGGCCACAGCTGAAATTGCCTATAAGGAGACAGGCAGAGATAAAACAAAAATCAGACAGAAACTGCCAGATTGTGATACAAATGTTTCAGTCTTTACTTCCTTCTAATTGACCAAAACATTTTTTTCATATTGCATACCAATTTAGCCTGGGTTTTGGAGGTTGTTAACCCTAATTTTCAACTGACAGAAATTAAAAGATATTTTGATAACTTCAAGGTAAGTGTTTAAATGGTTATTTTGGAGTTAAATGCATATTGGAGTTGGAAAACATTGCTCTAAAGTAGGGGTAGGTAACTCTAGTCCTACAGTGCCACTAACAGGCCAGAATATATGGTGTAATATTATCTCTTGCACTCAAACATCAAATCCTTAAATCCTGGCTGGTTAAACACACTATTTACAATTTTCACTTTTAAATGCAATAACTTTACTGCACACTTTCATTTTCTTCACTTGCTGCTTCTTGCTTCTTGCAGCTTCTATCTCAGGAGAGGGTATTCTTTTAAACTAAAGAGATTTCCATGAGCCCTAATGAAATTATTTTAAATGCAACATTTCCATTCTTAACTTTATACTCACTTAAATTCTCTTTATACCTCGGGAAGTAGAGCAGTGGAAACTAAAACGGTAGCTTCCACTGCAGAATAACCGACTATAAAAGCTTTTAAATTACCGTATTGGTCCGAATATAAGCCGCACCTTTTTTCCGATTTTTGAGTTTGCGAGTTACGGGTATATTTGCGACCATAAAAAAAATTACTGCCGATTTGCGAGCTTGCGACTTATGTGTGTGGCTTCTATTTACGAACGTAAAATTACTGCTGATTTGCGCGATTGCGAGTTAAGGGTGCCAATTTGCGTGCTTGAGACTGCGGTATTATAGCAATTGAATAGCGATTTACGGTTTTAGTGATTCTAACATCCTGTAAGGCCTGTAACCTGCAAAAAAAGTTACAGTACTAATTAGAAAGCCTATTTCTTGCAATGGCTTATCACTTGGAGAGTCTTTTTCTCTCCAATTTTAAGGGTGCGGCTTATATTTGAGTACTATCTTTTTTCTATTTTTTCCCCTTGAATTTTACAGCTTTTATTCGGACCAATACGGTAAAATTTTTGTTTTGACAATCTCAACACAATTTGCCTGTATTTAAGTGTAGTTCTTCAAAAGAGTATATTTCAATATATGATCACGGTGTCTCTTTTATGTTGCATACCTTTGGATTCAATGTTTAAGTATTTTTGTATTCCTGCATAGTCCATGGTCTGTAATATGTATTTGTTTTAGTCGTAGAAAAATCATAATGATTATAAATGAGATCCACTGTTTATGTGCAGTTCAATATAAATTTAGGACAAAGAAATTAATTTGGAAGAAGCATTGTGCCATATATCTGACTCATTCCACTTTACTGCAGCTGCAATTTATGTTGCCAAGGTAAGATGATCTGCAATACAGAGGGCCATGTTTACTAAGCATTTGTAAACCATTGTCCTGTATATACTAGTCAACTGCCCGTCACAAATAATGGGATAGTATTTAATTTGTCTCCCCCCCTCCGTCTCTTGCCCCATCTCCCTCCCCTGTGTCTCTTCTCCCCTTCCCTCTGTGTCTCTACCCCCCTTTCCTTCCTCTGTGTTTCTCCCCCCTCTCCCTCCCCGGTATCTCTTCCCTTCTCTCCCTCCCCTGTGTCTCTTCACCCCTCTCCTGCCCCTGTGTCTATTCTCCCCTCTCCCTCCCCTGTGTCTCTTTCCCCCCCCACCTCCCCTGTGTCTCTTTGCCCCCCTAGCATGCAAACTTTCTCTTCTCTCCTGTGTCCTCCCTACCTCTTCTCCCCTCCTTCTCTCTCCTTCGCTCACCCTTGCTACGCACATGCACAACTCTCAATTTCCGGCACCCATTGCGGGCCATCAGCGCCAATTGAGAGGTCTGCAATGAGCGGGCCTCGGCATGCACTATGTGCATGCACAACATGCACACTTTGCGAGCGATACACACATACTTGCAGTACAACAACTATATTTACTGATATATATTTAATGCACAATACCACAAAACAGAGGCACATACAAACTTAATCAACAGTAATTGCTACCTTGTTGTAGTGCATGTTCCAATATAATTTAACTTTTAATTTCAGATATGTCCTTCCCCAAGACCAGGAGAAGAGCACAGGTCAGATTTTCAGGACTCCATGTTGAGCACATGTCAGTTTTATAGAACTCCATGCTGAGCATAGGGTAGTTAAGATGAATAAGAGCATGTTTTGCATAAAATACATATGATATAAAACCTGTTTAAACTTCCTTGAAAAATTCCTTGAAAATACCAGAGAATAGAGCATACAGTAGTATTGTGGTCTTATTGACAGACAAGCACAATTTTACTCATTCTTCATGTTCCTGCTCTTTGACTGCCATGGGTCTGTTTATTGTGCCCTGAGAGAATAATTTGAATGAAGAAAATGCACTGTTATGCAATTATAAATATGCTTTATTTCAGATGCAATAAGGAAAATGCTTTCCATGTCAGCTATAAGGGCATGAAAGAGAAATTTGAAGATCTTTTCCTTCCTTTGGCACCTAGGTATCAACTTTGGCCCTCATTCAATTGCAATTTTGACAATTGAATAGGGGTCTAAATAAGCACATCACATATATTTTTTAAATACGTTTTTAGTTATTAAGCATCTATCCAAAAGCAAGGTTTTCACTAACTAAAAACTTCTTTAAAAAATATATATTATGTGCTTATTTAGAGCCCTATTCAATTGGCAAAATCGCAATTGAATGAGGGCCATTGTGTCTGACTAAAAGGTCACTAGTGAGCTAAAAGAGGCTGCTTTCTCAGGCCCTCATTCAATTGCAATTTGGCCAATTGAATAGGGCTCTAAATAAGCACATAACATATTTTTTTAAAGAAGTTTTTAGTTAGTAAACATCTATTTTAAAAGTAAAGCTTTTCGCTAACTAAAAGCTTCTTAAAAAAAAATATGCTATGTGCTTATTTAGAGCCTTATTCAATTGGCCAAATCACAATTGAATGAGGCCCTCAGTAGGGGCCTCATTCTATTACCGGCCGTAAATCGGCCATAAGGCTGCGATTCCTTGCGGGGGTTCTGTTAACTCGCGATTCTATTATACGGCCCCTCAAGGATCTCCTCTTACGGCCGTCCGCATATCTTGGAACCGGCCGTAAGCTCAGAAATATAAAAACGCAAAAATAAATTCAAGCCTGCACTGTACAGCTCTGTAAATGCTAGGGATCATATTGGGGGACATGAGGATTAAAAGTAACCCACTCTCAAGCTTGTACATCAGCCCAAACCCGAGTTCAAATTAACTGTTTATTTTCCGGCTGCGGCGTGGGCGGGTCTGAGGTGCTCCAAGCCCTCGGGACTTTTTACATGGATATTTTACGGATATTAAAAAAAAAATATTTTACGGATTTGAGTATAGGGGAATTATGTGCTATTTTTGCTAACACCGAATATCACTTTATAGACTCTGCAAAGTGCAGGATGGCTTTATTTGGGCTATTTTATGTGCTTAATTGGTGCTAGCGGGACCTCTTTCCTGCAAGTAAGCTGCGGCTCGCTTTTAGCCTTGCAGAGAGGGTTCCCGGAGCAATTGAATTGCAAATAGGAATTTCTTACGGATGATTTCCTTGCGGCCGTTTAAGATCAAAGGATTTCCTCTGGCGCGAGCGGCCGCAAGAGATAGCAAGGCACCGGCCGCAAGCCTGCCGGAATCCCTGGCCGGAGGGGAATAGAATAGCCGAATAGTTTGCGGCCGGTCCTTGCGGCCCTGCAACGGCTGCGGCCGCTAATAGAATGAGGCCCTAGGTGACTAGGCCTATAGAGCAAACCTACTTAGGCGTTGTCCAATCTCAGATCCAGCGCCTTTGATTTTTCTTTGTCTTATTCTGTTGACCCTTGGAGCTTAGTCTCCCTAAGGGTGATAAGGGCTCCAGACGTGGACTCCTTGCTCACCGTGCCTTAGGGAGTTCAGCTATACCTCACTGACGAGGCCCATAGAGGCAGAAACGTACGTCTGGGGTTTGCTGTTTCTCCTGTTCAGGGTAGGATTGCCTGGTATTTCGGGGGTGGATCACTCTTCTCAGTGGGATCAGACTGATATGCTACAGGATATTTCTCCCTGGGAAGGGCACAAGTGAGCTAAAAGAGGTTGCTCAATGAGTGGATGACCACGCCTATATAGCATACCTACTTAGGTGTTCCGTTCTCTGATTTTAACTAAATATTTAGTAAAACTTGCTTAAAGGGATATGGAAGTTTCCTGGATTATGAATGCATCTGATAGAGGAGAATTAATAGTATATATAAAAAAAAATGTTTGCACGAAAAAATACCAAAATAAACATTTAAACACTTAACTTGAAGTTAGCAAAATCTATTGTAATTTCTGACACTTTAAAATTAAGGTTAACACCCCCTCCAATTTGTTTTGGCAAATCCAGTTACATGAAAGATTTGAGACATAGCACTATGTTAGTTGCTATGGCAACACCACACAGCATAGTCAGGAAGCAGGGATGAGTCATATCCCAGCAGTGACTGGGAAGCTGACAACACTGCTCTCCTATTGGCTGAGCAGGCAAGAGCAGGCAAATAGTGGTTTAATATTGCTCCACGGATGCTGCATGCTGATTGGGTGGGGATCAGGAAGTTGTGTAGACACCCCCTGTCAACACAATCATTAGAGGGATTTTTAGATATTATTAAAAATCAAATGTTTTATGACATGTGCTGTATACATATAGGCTGCTTTTTGCCTAAAGAGTGCAGAAATGTATTAATCCAGCAAACTTAGATATTCCTTTAAAGTTATGCCACAGTAAATAGCACTGTGCAAGCAGACAGTATGTGCTACTCTCGATCTCATTGGCTGACACTTATGACTCATACTGCTATATTGCTGCACA
The DNA here is from genome assembly GCA_027410445.1 of Discoglossus pictus. NCBI lineage: Eukaryota > Metazoa > Chordata > Amphibia > Anura > Alytidae > Discoglossus > Discoglossus pictus. The sequence continues at coordinate 76,592,003 of CM050167.1, forward strand.
TTGGCTGACGGGTAAACCCCATCAGCGGTGGAGCTAGAGAATAGAGGGCCCTGGTGCAAAGGGGAGTTGTACATTTTTTTTTGCGCTGATCCCTCCCCCCTCACTCATTGCACTCCCAAAGGCCCCTTACCATAACACCTCCCCTCCTTAAGACTACTTTCCATAAGCTGCTCCCCTTGACTTACCTCCTGCCTGGGTGAAGAACACATATATACACATAAATACTATCTCTACATAGCACCAGTCCTCTCAGCAGCCCTCCCCTCTCAGCCTCCATTCCCACACAGCACCCAACCCTTCTCAGCATCCACCTCACAAAACTCAGCCCCTTCACTCTCTCTCACCTCTTCCTAATACACATCCCCAGCATGCTGAGCTACTCCACACTGCCACCAACTGGAGATTCAGGAGAAATGCTCTCCAGAAAAAAATTTAATGAAAAAACAAAACACAGCATTGGCCCGCCCAAAGGAGGGCCCTGGTACATAGTACCACCTGCACCATTAGTAGCTCCTCCCCTGACCACCATATACAGTTCTACATTCAAAGCAGTATCTTTTGCTCCAAAAGTTCCATAAAAAAAAAAAAAAGAAACACACTGTTCAACATTAACAAATGCCCTCTTTCAATATCCCCTTTAATATGTGCACCATGCTCCATACACAGATGTGCTGCGTAGAACTGACACTCCATGCTTTTATCTTTCTCCTGCAAAAAAGGGACATATGGGAGGCTATGATAGGCAGAGAGATTTCCCTTGAAAAGACAGGTTGCCCCTCCACAAGAGAGAGCGCTGGGCGTTATGGTAATGAGACTGCGCTAAGTCCATCCACTCTCTCCCTTCACATCTGTAATGATTGCAGTTAAGCACAATCAGCAATCGATGTTAAATCGTGATTATTAATTTACAGACAAGAAAACTGATACAGCAGCAATAAATAGTCACAGGCAGTTGTAATAAACGTGTAATGAATATGTTTATTACCTTATTATAGCTGTCATGCACTGCTGATTTTTATGTTAAGAGTTGCTGCAAGCTTAAATTGTTTTACTTTAAAATAGGGGTTTAGGAGCCAAATTAACTCTAAGGTTGGCGGGGGGGGGGGGGGGGGGGACAGGTCACTAAATAGCTTCTACGAGAAACCCCCCTCCTCCCCCCAGTTCCTACATCCAGGTCTTGCATCTTCCCTTGAAACAGGTATGTGGCCATTGATAGCAGACACAATCAGATAATAATTATATTCATAACACCTTGTGGTGAATAAATATGGTTGTTAAATAAAGGTGGTCGCCGGGTCACTGACGAGATACATTCCTGAGAACATCTTTAGGCTGGGTTTATTTGTAACTTGGATCTCTGATGAATAATAATAATAACAACAACTATATAGGCTCATGTGCAGTAATTCTAATACATAATAATATTAATAATATTAATACCATTGTACTGTAATAAACCCCATGTGGGTCGCTATCTTATCATGGTGAAAGGGCTTGTGTATCTCAATGAAGCTGTGAGCTATACCATGTAGGGTCACCCAAGATGGACATACAGGTCATGCAGTTAGCTTAATGTTGAATATTGCTTTTTTATATAATTCAATATGAATTCTGTTAATGATCAATGCCTAATTGAAGCATCTAGCTCTTTGGACGGCTTGCATGTCTAGCAGTGATTACCATAAAGGCTGCAAATACAAGCTTTAAGTTTTTAACTTTTATATGCATTTGTTATTTACTGTGGGCTTCCATTGCATTTCAAGTCACTTGTTTCCGTAGTTTTTTTAAAAGGTCACTGAAGTGATATATTTAAAAAATAAATATTTGAAGAACTGGAGCAAATAATTTTGAGAAAATTAAAAGGAAATACTGATTTTAAATTGTTACCTTTTGTATGCACTTGCAGTGCATTTTTAAAGATCTAAGAGCCCGATTCAATTGAGCAATCATAAGTTACCGGAGCCTTGAGCCCATAAGCTAGTTTAATATTTGATTGACATGTAACCTCCATGTTTTACTACCGTAATGATGATGGTCTGTTTTGAAATGGGAGGTTACGGTCTTGCTTAATTAATCATGTTCCTCCCGTTGGTGTTCATCCCGTAACTTGCGGGCTCCTTCAATTGAATAGCACTAGAATCAGAGACGAGCGGGAGCCTGCAGTACGCCCGCAGACATACGGCCTGTATCCGGCGAGATGTGGGCTTGCAATTGAATCGGGCTCTAAGTCCTTAAATGGGAGGAGATACTGAATGCAGAATGCAGAATGTAGAACTTAATCTACACAATGGAAAATGGCAACATAAACTGCCAGTACTTTAAATAGTACTAATGGAAAATGCATTAATTTACAAGGACACACCCCAGTAGCTGCAAGGAAGTGGAAGCCTGCGGTAAAGTTTATAAGCATGTAAAAGTAAAAAAATGCAAAACGCAGTATTTATTTATTTTTTACTTTCGAAAACATATTATACATTATAAAGTTTGATTATTCAAAAGACCATACAGAAAATATTTTACTGCAATCGTTCTTTAATGTGGCCCCACTTGTCTTGTTTCCCCTGTTTTTATAGGAGAGTGTAGCCATATAAACTTGTAAAACAAGATTTCTGTTAGACTGGAAACACTGGAATTTAAAGTTGCCACATTTACATTATAGGGATGGAATAATCCTCACCATTAGCAGTCCTCTGACACAAGTAGAAAGCAGATAAGTAGAAAATGCAGGCTACCACTGCAACATAGCTGCATATAATAAGTAATAAATTAAATAATGCATTCATTTATTTTACTTTATGATTCCTTTTTTTTTCTAAAAACATTTCAAAACTTTACCTATTGCAGTTTGTCTATATTTTTATTTTTTTTAAATTGACATATTGGAGGTAAAATCAGAAAACAGTGATGCCTATTTAAAAAAAAAAAAAAAAAAAAAAGATAATTTTGCAAAGGTATTTGCAAAAAGACACACATATATATATATATATATATATATATATATATATGTATGTGTGTATATATATGTATATACTAATACATTATTATTTATATGCTGTATCAATATATTTATATATATATATATATATATATATATATATTTATATATACTAGTCTTTTACCCGTCATAAATGACTGTATAATATTAGATGTGTCTCTTCCACCCCCCCCCCCACCCTGTGTCTCTTTCCCACCCTCTCCCTCCCCTGTGTCTCTCCCTCCCATCTCCCTCCCCTGTGTCTATTCCCTCCCATCTCCCTTCACTGTGTCTTTTCCCCCTCTACTTCCCCTGTTTCTCTCTCCCCCTCTCTCTCCCCTGTGTCTCTCCCCCCTCTCCCTCCCCTGTGTCTCCCCCCCCCACTCCCCTGTGTCTTATTCCGCCTCTGTCCCTTCCCCCTCTTATGTGCCGCACTTTGGGCATGCACAGAATAGGGGCGCTACTCACTTACGGAAACTTTATTAGTGATATATATATATATATATATATACAGTTATTTGGCACCCATGGGGAGTGGTAGATGCCGGATAAATGTAGTTTATGGTTGCCTGAGAGTTACATATAAAAGAAGCCTAGACTAGCTGCACATAGGATGCTCTGCTAAGTATATTTGTTAGTTCTAGCAGCAGCAGCTTTCACTCCTCACTTTGACACACAGGTACGTTCGGCTGGAGGGTGCAGTGCTGACCCTAGGAAATGTAACGCCAACACTGCACTGGCTCAGGAAGGGGGGGCAGGGGGGGGGGCGGTATGTTTAACCTGCTGTCATTTGCTATGCTATTCAGCTCTATTAACAAGCTACCCTTTCAAGATAAATGGATAGCGTTATCTAAATTCACAGTTCCTTCCTGAATCCATTTTGTGTTTGTTACATCACTCCATCAGAACTGAAACATGAGGATATTAGGGCTTTTAGTAAAAATGGAGATATATTGTAAATTATGGCTCAAAGCTTTCATGTTAAAGACATAATGGACCATAGTACTGGTCTAGTGGCCAAATCTCTTAATGCATGATTACATTTCATTTTACTATTTTTTGTATCCCATGTTCATGTAATCTGGGGGGGATTTGCCCCCCCCCCCCCATCCTTCCCAGTTCCTACGCGCCTCACTGAAATAGACACAGCGCCCATTCACTCTCACCGGCCCAGCAGCAGACCACTTGCATCGTTCACTGCAACAATGGCTCTCCAGAAATGTAAACACCCCTCTCACACACACAACTTCTGCCAACGTATCGTGGATCTCTCCAGGGTCCTGCCTAATTTAAGAACCTGATGTGCAACTTTTACCTCTTTTCATTGTGCAGTGGTCCTTTAAAGGCTCATTTATTTAAAACTTTGAACAAAACATTTTGCACATTTTCAATTCACGTTCTTTATAAGAGCATACTATAAATATGACACTTCAGTGATATGTTAATTAAAAACTGTTGTTCGGGAAAAAAACATTGCATAAGTGCAGAGGAGTTAGTATCTCTTTAATTGCGTGTGTTGGTGGGTGGGAGCGCAGCGGTCACGTGTGTTTTGGCTTGTGTGTGAATTCCGAGGGTAGTGTGAACAATGAACTTTTCCCAGGTTGGATTTCAGGCTGAGAACACTCACTGCTAATCCCTTTATGTGATTCGAACATTTCCTTTGGCTCTTAATGGAACTCAGACTAAATATAGATGAGGGGTCATTAGACTGTCAGTACCCTGTGAGTGTCTAAAGTGAAAAACTCACAACTCGGATAAATCATCCTATTAATATAGTGAAATCCAGATGGGATGATTTGGAGCAGGAACAATATACAGCACGTTGTCATCTCAGCTGGAAACCAACGCATGTGATCTATTGTGGGAAGACGCGCTCCGAGAATATTCCCACAGGAGTAATGATAAAGTCAGAACTCATGGATATTGCGCTGTGCCATCATGTAGAACAGTCAAAATCAAGCGGAGAAGCTGTAAAAATGTATTAATTTTAGATTTTTTTATTAAATGTTTAGTGTTAGCTTTTACAGCACGCATACTCAAAGTGTTTATTTACCATCAGTCTTATCTCTAGTTCAGCTGCACTGGCTGACATATTAAAGGGCCACTGAATTCTTTAAAAATACTTGGTATGGTAAAGGGCGACTGGGATCCTTCCTCTGCACGTGTAACTCTTTTACTATGTAGAGCTTGTTCTCTGTAACTACTATAACCCTAACCTTAAACCCTAACCCTAACTACTAAGCCCTAACATAACCTCTAAAACTAACCCTAAACACCAACTACTTACCCTAAACCTAAACCCTAACCCTAAGAACAAATTCAACAAAGTGTGTGGTGCGCAAAAGCGTCCATCACTGTGGCGGCAGATAACAGGAAAGGTCCAACCAGTGAATTCATTAAAAATGCTCAGAGATTCTTTTTACTTTTTAATTGTTTTAAAATGCTTCTCTGTTTTTATAAAACTGTATATATAACCTGACTCTAAACAGGAGTTGGCTATGTCACAAGATTCATTGAGTTTATAGGAACATTCCCTAAGGTCCTGACTGGACCATAACTTACTAACAACCTCTAAATAATTATATTTGTATTTAGTGCAATAATACAATTCCCATTTTTTAACCAAACAAACCAAAACAATAAGGTGAAATTTAATGATTGCAATAAACAAAATGTGTTGCTATTTGAGTGTACTTGTGTTTTTTAGTGCTTGAAGTACCTGCAAAGGGCAGGAAGCTCTACAAAGTCGTTAGATATGCTCTAAGATTAATCAGGTTAAATATAAACTCTTACATGCATCAATATGAAAAAATGCCCCTCGTTTTTTTTTTTGTTTCTTTGTATTTGCTTAGTCTTCAGTGGTCTCTGATTGGACCATAAATTACAAGCTCCCTCTGAATAGTTCTGTACTCTTTTCATTGCAATAACACTGAAATGTAAAGAGTACAGTCTGCAGCACCTGTGCAAATCAAGTTAAAATTGAACAGTTTATGTAACTAGGCCCTACGTCCATGGACGGATTACCCATTAGGCCAACTAGGCAGCCGCCTAGGGGCGCTTCCATGCGAGGGGCTCCACTATTTAAAAAAAAAAAAAAAATACATGATTCCTGGCTTAAAACAATAAAGTGCTGCGGTTTATTGTCTGGCTACTAGGGGTAACCACCTAGAACAAGGGAATAACAATAGGCAAAGTAATTTACACGCACAGAAAAGGCAAAAATGAGTCCGTGCATACCTCTCACAGGGGCTCCTGCACTTCACTGCCTAGGGGCTCCAAAAAGGTAGATCCGGCCCTGCATACGTCAAGGGGGCCTGAGTTTCATGTGAGCTCTTTTTGTTGGTAGAGTACAGTTTCCGGAGGCTAGAATACAGAAGGAAATCTACACAACAGTGTAATAAAGGGAAAAACAGTCCTGTGGCTTTGGATGTCCATCCTTTTTCCTCTGAAATTAGTACGCCTAGAGATACCAAAGGAAAAAAACTGAGCTTGTGATATTTAATCTCTTCAGAACATGCAGATCCAAGCACTGAGTTTTATTAAAGCTTGTATAAAATATTGAAATAAGCTTCAATATTGTTTTATTTACATTTCAGTTCTCTGATGATGTTGAAGCATCATATATAAATTATGTGCCCTGTTAAGACCAAAACCAACAAATAATACAATAATACAACATATAATACTATGTTTTTTTGTATCACATAGCGAGAACACCAAAAAGGTATATAGATATAGAGAGCGTAGCTTTAATGAAAATAATAGTAATAAAAATAATAATATTCACAGAGAACTTTAAGTGTTAAATTATTATAATTAATCTATGCCACCTGGGTATACTCTTCTTTATCAGATTTAGAGAGAATGGGGTTCTTTAAAGATGAGTTTTGCTTAAAGGGACATGGGAATACTTTTGTTTCTTTGCTGCATCAGAAAGAGGGTATGTGATAATGTGAGCTTTCTTTATTTTAAATAAAAATCTCAGTAGTCTAACATCTCTTTGGGGGCTTGTCCTCTTGAACCTCCTGTCAGTTTCAATTAAGTTTAATCAGGTTTTACTTAATGTTTTTTTCTGCAAAAAAACAACTTTTGGACCTTTCCTGTTATGTCCCTGCCAGCGCAGTGGCATGCAGAGGCCAGCAGGAGGTGCGGCGTGGTGAGCCGAGACTTTGTTGAATTTGTTCTTAGAGTGAGGGTTTAGGGTTAGAATTAGGGGTTAGAGTTTAGGGTCAGGGTAGTGGCAGATAATAAGTTTTACATAGTAAAGTAGTGGAGCGCTCACCCTAAAAACAAATTCAACAAAGCCTCGGAGCGCCACATACTGACCGCCACTGTGCTGGTGGGGCAATTATAATAATTAAATGCTTGAAAAACTAGTTATGCATTTAAAGGGACATGGAACACAAACGTCCACTCACATTTTTTAATAACACAGAATTACCATTATATTCACTTCGTTGCGTACCTTTAAATTGCTTTCGGTACTGTGAGGACTTCATGAAGGATTTGCAAAATTATAGTTTAACTGATTATAACAGAAATGTCACAAACTGAATGGAGATTGTATAACGGGCAGTAACGCATTGTTAGGATTATCCAACTGTTTTTTACACCATGTGTCTATCAAACTGTCCTCACATTCCCAGTGATTTGTTATTGTAGAGGTCTAATGTATTGAAGGGGTTAAGCTTCTCTGCCCCAGGCACATTGAGCTGTAATAACTTATTCTGGAGGGGGGTCTTGGATTAGTAGCTGTGGCTTTCTCAGGACCTGTTGTTTACGTCTCTGTCCTTATAGAGGTCGATTTACTATCAAGCATCTGCAGATCTGTTCTGAAAGGATGTAAACTCAGCGTCTCACACTTATGGGAGATCCTCTAAGACTGATCATCCTGTACAAGAAATCCATAATGTTTATTTTTTTTAGAATCAAGGTTTATTTATAGTACTGGATGTAGAATATTTAAGGAAACATTGAAGTTCCATGATTACATTAAGGGGCCATAGCAGCAGTTCCAGTTACGGTAGGATAAAAAAAAAGTACCAAAAATATAAATATTTGCAATTGGAAGTTATTTAAAAAAAATAATAATTTAGTAATAGACATGCAGCTTTTAATTTACTATATTTTGACCGTCACTAAGCTTAAGAGATCCTCCCACCAGACTGATCTTGTTATTTGTATCTAATGGATTGATTGCTCCTTGTCTCATCCAGTTTCTTTGATAACAATAGAGATTGACTTGTCACTGACACCCACCTACCCCTGCAAAAAGTAAATGATTAATTAGCCATTCATCAATAATGAGGGTCGTTATGTATGGATAAGAAATCCACTCTTGTGGGAGGATCTCTTGAGTGGAGTGGAAGCAGTTGCTCTTTTAAGCAGAGATTACTAATCAGTCTTACTTGGCCAGGTCTCTTATCCCAATTGATTAACACTTTCATTGGGTGTGATTAGTAGGAAAAGCATGCCCAGCTGATTGAATCAGTCTAATTAGAGAGACTTACAAGTGTTATCCTAAAGCCTCTGTCATTATTATATTTTAAACCAACTGGGCACACTTTTCTTACTAATCTTCTGCCACTTTGTATTTTTATTAATCACTTCAGAAAAGAGAATAGGGTCCTTTCCCTCTTCACCTACGCAAAATTTGACAGGCAGCACTTCCGCCGTCAACCAATAGATGTCGCTGACGATTTTCGGATCTGCGGCACATAGCATATAAGGCGCGGCGACAGTAGAGGCCTTGAACTATGGGAGGTGTGCCCGAGTCCCTCGAGGGTTGAGTGCCCGCGACGAACATAGCGATGGTCTTGCTGTTGATTCAGTGCCATCGGGTTGCGCCACGTCGGAAGGGGGAATAATTCTTTGCCTTCCCTGACGGTGCCCTCTAGCGGATAGCTTGTGTAACTACAGCTGTCAGTACTGCCGAACACATGAGCAGGCACAGAGGGATAGATCCAGAAAGAGCCATGTAGGATCTTGAAAAGTAAATCTATTTTATATGTTATGGAACTAAAAACAACCTCTTAGAAAAAACAAACTAAAGGACTTTTCTTATCTTCTTGAAATCTGTAAAACTAACAAAAAAAATAGGAACTAATACATTAACCATTTCATGGGCAGCAACATAAGCTTTGTAATGTCTTGCACATCCTTCTCCCAGTGAATGAGTTAAAGCAAAAATAAATTAATTTTGAATATTAAAAAACTACCATAAAGCTGTCCCCAAAAAAGTCAGGTCCAAATGCCAGTTCTCCAGCAAAATCCAGTATAGGATTTTTACAAAAGACAAATAGAATGCAATTTACTTTGTCATGTATAAGCTATCTTTTTGTCAAATGTCAGTTACAATATAAGTTTTAGTAAGTACTTTTTTAAATATCAAATGAGAAATGATTACAGATATTAAATAAAAATGCCATCTAATATATAGACTACAGCATATTATGTTATGTATTATATTGATTTTGAAAAATTATATTTTTCTAAAATTCATATATGTAATTTGTACACGTATCCAAATAAAATTTGGAATTTAAAGCCCACTGTTTTCTAATAATACAACATTAATGCAGCCTTGCCATTACTATGATTCTACATATAGAAGCCACTTCACAGTATGTACTGTATACCGAAAACAAAGTTAATGAAATATCACAGACCAATAAATCTGTCCTAAAGGTAAGAGCTGGCTGAAAGTGTTTATAGTACTGTATATTGGCTGGCCACGTTATCCCAGAGGTGGAGCTACTGCCGGTGCAAGGCACAGAGCCCCTGACCTCTGAGGGCCCTGCGGTCCTCCCGCAGGTCCCCTGTGGCCCCTGTGGCCCCTGTGGCCCTGCAGTGGCCCCTGTGGGTCTTCTGTGCTTCCTGCGGATCCCCTGTAGCTCCTGTGGATCATATGTGGGCCCTGTGGGTCCCCTCTGGCCCGTGCATGCCTCCTGTTGAGCCCTTGTGGCCCCCTATGGCCCACTGTGGCCCCTCAAAGGCTTTAGGGGTCCACTGCTGCCCCAGTGACTTCCATGGCCCATATGGCCCCTGCGGGCTTCCCATGGGACCTCTGCAGCCCCTTATAGCACAATGTGGCCCCCCACATGGCCTAGGGGCCTCCTGTGGCCCATACAGCCCCCGCGGACATCCTGTGCATCCCCTTTCAGCCCCTAAAGGCTCACTGTAGCCCCCCACAGGCACCAGGGTCCCCATCAGGCCCTGTGGCCCCAGTGTCCCCTAATGGCCCCCACAGACCACCCAATGGCTCACAGTGGCCCCCCACAGGCCCCCCGCAGGCCCTGTGGTCCCCACGGCCCCTTAGGGCCCCCGCAGATCGCTTGTGGCCCCTTGCGGGATCTCTGCCGCCTCCCTTAGCTCCCTGTGGCCCCTCGTGGACCTCTGCGGCCTCCCTCAGCCCCATTGTGGCCCCCGCAGCCCTCTTCGGCCTCCCTCAGATTGTTTTGGCCCCCTTGGTCCTTGCTTGCACCTGCAGCCCCCTCGGACCTCTGTGGCCCCTTTTATACCATTGGCCTGCAGTGGACCCTTCTCACCCCAGGAAGTGGAATGCAGCACCGGGCAGGTAAGAAAGTATTTGTAATACTATAATATATATAGATGTATATGTAAATGAGTATGATTATATATATATATATATATATATATATATATATATATATAAATATATATATATATATATATATATATATATATATACACACACACACATATATGTATATGTATATGTATATATATATATATATATAAATATATATATATATACATACATACATATACACACATATATATATTTGATGTTGGAGGGGGTTCGGGAAGTGCAAAAAACATATATTTTTTGCATTGGGGCCCCCTATGCAGTATACTATTTTGCTAAATATCTGATGATATGTCCTTTTTGGGGTTCAGTTATCAAGTACATTTTTTATATCATTAACAGCTCAAGAAAGCTAATAGCCAGAGGGATGAGTCACATTTTTGCCCATGTTTCTTTATGGGTAGTTTAGGGCAAGATATAAAATATTCCTTCCTGTAACTTTTAACTTAACTAAGAGTAATACAGAATGAGCAGCCATAAAGTCTTCTCTCCAGTGAACATAAAAAAACTAGTGTGAGAATGAAGGACGTTGAGGAGGTCACTAGACGCTGCTCTCTATCTGCAGACCCCACTTGCTGTATGAAATAATTAAAAAATAACCTAATACCCTTGAAAAAGGAGACCAAGCTTTGTGGAGAGCTTCTTTTACAAACAATTTTACTTTTTAAAGCAACATCAACACCTTTGTGTGTTTTTTTAATCAATCAAAAAAGAGACATCTTTCTCCATGGCAGTATTTTCCTTTTCTTCCTACTGTGGGGCTGAAAATAAAACTTACGGTAGTTACTTAATGAATTCCCATGGAAGAGTAATCAAGGTAAACAGGATGATCCTACATTCTCAGATTTTAGTGCGTCACTTGAAGGCTTTAGTTAAGTCTGCTTCCACTGTCTAGTGAATACATGGGAATGGGTTAAACACAATAAAAGAATCTGGGGAATTGTTGGACGAATTGTTGGAAGAAAATATAAGAGGGTGCAATGGTAAACATTATATGGTACCCCTTTTCCATCATGACATGGAAGTGTTTAATGTTGGCTACCAGAAAGCTTGCTATGGCTCACCAAAACCCACAAAGAACTCTTTTAGTGAGTAGAGAGTATTATAGTTACCTGATACATTTTGAACCATACAAGTTTTGCTTGTGATAAAAGTTAGGGAGGATAAGGTGAAGATGACCCTCAGGAGAAAGAATAATGCCCCAAACATGTCCCACTTGCCTATCTACGGTGCAAGAACCACACCCAATAGCTTCCCAGACAATTTTTCCCCAATTATATTAGCTATTTCTGAGGTCCACCTCCACAAATTTCAGCACCCTACATGTCTCTTACATGTTGTGCCAGATAGAGACTAGGCCTCCTGCATCCATCACTGGTTCATGTTCCAATGCCCTCTGTTTCATTGCAGTGCATCAAAGCAGGGTTGCAAATCATCTTTCAAATTAGATACTACTGATGCTTTATTGGTACACACTAAGCAGCATCTAAATATTATTGTTACTAGTAACTTGCCTATCATAAAATGTTATCTTGAATTGTCTGTACTGTCTCTCTCTGTGCTGCCTCTCTGTGTTATGAGGCCAATATGCTGGCTGTCACTGTGCTGTGTCTCTGTGCTCTCTCTCTAAGGTTTGTAATGGCGGCTGTAATACCCCTTGCTGTGTTGTGTGCCACGTTCTCTCTCACTCCTTGCTGTCTGTCTCTCTCTCTTTGCTGCTTTTCCCTCTCTCTGTGACGTCTTTCTGTCTCTCTCTGTGGTGTATCTCTATGTGCTGTCTGTTGGTGTGCTGTCTCTCTCTTTGCTTCCCTTTCTCTGTGCTGTCTGTGTGCTGGCTGTCTCTCTGTTCTGTGTCTCTCTTCCTGAGGATTGTAATGGCGGCTGTTATGGCGCTTGCTGTGGTGTGTGGCGAGTGGCAACCCTTGCTGTGTTCTGGTGGGTTCTCTCTCACTCTTTGCTGTCTGTCTCACTCTTTGCTGTCTGTCTCACTCTCTACTGTCTGTCTCTCTATGTACTGTTGCCTGTGTGCTGGCTGACTGTTTGCTGTCACTCACTGCGCTGTCTCTGTTTGTGCTGTGTCTTTTTCTCTCTGATGTGTGTAATGGCGGTGGTTACGCAGCTTGCTATGTTGTGTGGTACATTCTCTCTCTCTCTATTTCCCTAAAGCACTAAAATAAGATTGAAAACTAGCAAACTTATAGGCAGGAGAATAGTCTAGTGCAGCGAGGCAAGGAGTTCTAGAGAATACAGGCAGCACAAGAAAAGTCCTGAGAGCCAGGGAGGTTGGAGTGATAATGCCATTGTCAATAGTGAGAGATATTTGATCAGCAGAAGAGGTAGGAGAGGTTGGCAAGATTAGGAGCTCAGCCTTAGACATATTGAGTTTGAGTTGATGGGCAGACATCCAGAAGGACCAGCTAGAGAGGCAGCTGGCAACTTGTGCTAAAATAGAGGTGGATATATCTGGTGCTGAGATATAAATTTGAGTGTCATCTGCATATAGATGATACTGAAATCCAAAACATTTTATTAGAGTACCAAGGGAGGAGAAAAAAGGAGTGGGCCTAGCACTGAACCTTATAGTACATCGACAGTCAGAGGGCGAGGAGAAGAAGAGATGTCAGAGAAAAATACACTAATTGTTAAATCTTCTAGTTATGATGTGAACCATCAGAAAGCAGTGTCACAAATGCCAAGAGAGCAGAGAGGGCGGTCAGCTTTGTCAAGGGCAGCAGAGAGATCCAGGAGAATTAGAATAGAGAATTGATTTGGTGGTGAACAAGTCATTAGTGACCTATGTGAGAGCTGTCTCTGTGTAATGTTGGGGTCGGAAGCCAGATTGGAAGTGGTCAAGGATTGAGTTGAAGCAAATAAATTGGGTAAGGTGGTTGTAAATTAGTTGCTCAAGCAGTTTTAAAGCCAGGGGAAATAGAGATATAGGGTGATAGTTAAATTGAGAAGCTGAGTCAGATGAGGGTTTCTTAAGAATGGGTATAAGTATGCCATGTTTTAAAGGTGATGGAAACTTACTAGTCTTAACGGAAAGGTTTAATATATGCGAGGGCAGGGATAAGTGTGGTAGAGAGGGGAGGGATAAATTGTGAAGAAATAGAATCATGTGGAGAAGTTGTAATGCAAGAGGATGATAGTAGACTGGAAATCTCATCCTCAGTTACAGGGTCAAGGGAGTCCATGAAGTGGAATTGGGGCAGGGTAAAGGCCGGGTGTTGTCTGTTTGTTGAGAGGAGGAGGAGGCCATGATGAGAGGAGAATTCAATTGTTGTATTTTATTCTTAAAGTGGGTGGCAATGTCTTTAGCTGTGAGACAGGAAAGAGCAGGAGATTCGGGTAGGCAAAAGAGAATTTGTCAAAAAAACTTTGGGGTTGGAGGATAGATTTGATATTAACAATGAGAAGTAATGCTGACTGGCAAGACTGAGTGCCAAGAAGTAAGAGAGGTAAATAAACTTGCAACGGAGGAAGTCTGCAGAAATGCGAGATTTCTTCCATAGCTTTTTAACAGTGCTGGAGCACCTCTGGATGTAGCTTGTTTGTGCAGTGTGCTATGGTTGTGGATGAGCGTTAGGGCGTGTATTCCTGTGGTTATGGGGGCAAGAGTATCAAGGGTGGAGGATAGAGTCATATTGTATTGTGAGGTGGCAATATCAGGGCAGGTGAGGATGGTGAGGTGACTGTGAAGTGGTTGTAGCACAGTGGAAAGGTATGGTTTTTGGAGGCTGGAAGTGAAGAAGACAGTGAGATGGAGGTTAGGAGGTGGTGGTCAGATAGAGGGAGTGGGTTATAACAAGATTGAGCAAAGATTAGTAAAAATAAGGTCAATGGAGTGTCCATCACGGTGAGTTGGGGATTCTGTCCATTGTAAGAGGCCAAGGGAAGAGTCAAGTGAAAGTAATTTTGCAGCCACAGGGGAGGTGGGAGAGTCAGTGGCAATATTGAAAACGCTAAGATTGAGTGAAGGTAAGTTGGAGGAGAGAAAATGAGGGAGCCAGCCTGAAAAATGATCCAGAAATTGAGAGGGTGGTCCTGGTGGTGGATAGATCACAACTACTCACAGAGAGATTGGTGAGAAGGGGCAGATAGTGTAATCTTCAAAGGAAGAGAATAAGGGGAAGGAAACTGGAGGTATGCAGTGAAAAGTTCAGTGAGAGGAATGTAGTATGCCCACACCTGCGCCTCGCTTGCTCCCAGATCTGGGGATGTAACTGAAGTGTAAGCCACCATATGAAAGTGCCACAGGGGAGACAGAGTCAGATGGAGTGAGCCCAGTTTCACTGACAGATGGAAATAAACATGAATGAAAGTGAGTTTATTGCAAGTAGGCAGTGCATTCCAGAGTGTGCAGGAAGAGGGCTAAGTGAAGGGTTTGTGACAGGCAATGGGTATTAAGTTGTGGGGGGTTTGCTGCCCTGGGGGCTGTGTGTGGCTGACAGCAGGTGGAAATGAGGATGGGGCCTGGTTTAGGGTATATATCTCCAACAGCCAGCAGACGAAGGAATTATAGTGACAAGAGATGGGAGTGGGAATTACAGAAGCATTTCTGCTTTTGAGCCATGGAAGAGGGAGGGGATAGGGACTGTAGGAGGGAGCTTATGGTATCAAAGAAGAAGAATGGAGAACAGGGGAGGTGAGATGGTTGTATTATTGCAGACATGATGTGGAGAAAAAGAGGAGAACAGCCCGAGAAAGAGGCAGGAGGTTATAAGGAAAAAGAAAGTGTGAGAAATCATTGTAAGCAAGAATATATAGAATATATGAAAAGAAAAGATACAGTTTGCTGCCTAGATTGTTCCTGTTAGGGGTGATATACAATTTAAGTCTATTCAATACTTGTTAAGTCCTGTTTAATTCATGTGTAATTTCATTTGCAGAAAAAAATATATAAAAAAATAATTTTCAAATTGCCTTTAAGTAAATATAGTAATTAGTTTAGAAATGATTCACTGTAAGTACCTACAATTATACATTTGAACAATATAAATTGTTAAAAACAAAAATTGGATTCTAGCTTTCTGCACACATTTTAAACTTTTTAAGTGCGTTACCCAAGCTGGCTGAATTGTTCCTTACAAAATTTAATTTACTTAAATTAATTAAACTTGTTTTCTAACAGTGACATACTATAACAGCTTTCAAAATACCCTCTTCTCATTAGCATGTGTTTTTGCAGAACTGAAGATTTCCTTTAAACTCATTTAAATTGCATTCCATTGTCCTGACCGACCATTAGTGAAACGCAAAATGAATAAGAAACAGTTTGCTAAAGTCTTTCAGGAGAAGACATATACTCAATATGTGCCAAAAATGTTACCCAACGATGTTGGCCCAAGCAGAAAATGGATTGGCACTTTACAATGACCTTGTCAAGTCCTCTGGAAGGTCAGGTAAGGATTTAGTTACACCAGTACAATTTAGTGCTAATTAATCTAAAAGGCATTTCAAATGGTAGCAATTAAAAGCAGGTTTGTGTATATGTTTCATAGATTACACATAGGTTATAGACAGTTCAACAAATAAAATCAATACCAATAGAGCATTAAAATGCTATGGAACGCAGTTGAAGTATCACAAGGGCTGAAATCTCCCAGAAAAAGAGTTCAGCAGCGCAGATGCATTGTTGCCAAACTTTGGATAGAAGTTCACTAACTAAAAACTTCTGTAAAAAAATATGCTCTGTGCTTATATAGAGCCCTATTCAATTGTATGAAGTATGTTATCTTCACCTAGTGGTCAGAGAGTATAAAAGTACATTTTAACTGCAGATGTTTTCATCAATAATCTATCTAAAGCTATAACTGATGACAGTGGGATATTTAAACTATTAGGCTAGGGGGTGTGTTTCTGCCTAGGCCCACGAGGCACAGGCCTAAGGCAGCACATTTTCAGGGAGCAGCAGGCTGCCTGAACATTCAGTGCAGTACATTGAAACATGTATATACATATGCACAGAAATGCCTATAATGTTCAATAATGAACATTCTTTTAATCTTTCTGAGAGCACTGGCAGATGTAACTGCCGCATTCCCATTGTGTAGGTAGACATTTCTTGTGTATTTAACGTCTCCTCCCACCTCAAGAACTGGATATGCTGAAAGCACCATTTACCTCACTGTAAGTGCATAAGATTGTATGTTAAAATGATCCATTCGCACTAATAACACCTAAAAAAATCTAAGTATTAGGTCTGTTTATAAACATACTATAGCTTGTCCACTGACCATTCCTTGATATGCCGACACTGGGCCATATTCTATTGCCCAATTCGTAAATGTATACTAATATTGACATATATTCTATTGCTTCTCACAATCTGTTTACAAGTTCCCTGGCCACAATCAGTACGGGCCAAACAAAGACGCAAATGTGGCCTTAGAACTCCATTGGTTTTAGCACAGCTCGAATATTACGAGCTCTAAATAATTAAAGTTACACAAAATGGATATTCTATTAGGCCCGTAGAGCTAGCTCGCAAATAAAGTCTGATCCGCAACTGAAAAAATTATCAAGTATCTGTCAAAAATATTACAAGTACTTAATAGGACTCAAAATGGCTTTTCAAACAGCTTCCTTAATATTTTTATCCAAATTAACTAACTTTAAAGGTATGATATTTAAAGTATGCATAATAATAAAACATAGTTTTTATTTGCATGAAGTGAGTATTGTACTTATGCTTTATTAAAGGATCAGTGTGGTCTCAAATGTTGTATCATGCATTTAAAGGAGCATTTTAAACATTATAAAAGCTTTCTTTTGTATGAAAAATACTGTGTTCTCCAGCAGGGCTGTCCAATTGGCAACCATTGGGCTGGAAGCAGACTGCCAGCTGCTTTCTGTGGCCCACTGTCTGCCAAGGAATTTCAGTTTACAAACTTAAAATGTTTAAAAGAAAACACTTGAAATGATGTAAACACTTGGAATATTATATATATATTGTTGTTGCTGTTTAGTCGTTCAGTCTTGTCCGAATGGTTCTTACAGAGTGACAGGGAGCCGTGGAATTCCATTGTATATTCACAGAATGGAGTGTTTTTTTTAAATATACAACTAGCCAAGTAAATCCCCTTCTGGACCACTACCTTGTCTTGGTGAAGGGGTCTTGGGTACTTCAATAACGCTGTAGGCTATACCAATGTAGGGTCACCCAAGACGGGCAGGTCATAGTAGATGGGTCAGTCAAATCACAGTCCACTGGAGAAAGGGTCCTCTGTGGCCTCTGCGGCCCCCCTGTGGCACCAGCGGCACTCCAGTGCCCCCGCGGATCCTTGGTGGCCCTTGTGGCCCTCCCGTGGTCCTGACAGGTCCCCTGTGGCCTCTGCAGGTCCCCTCTGGCCTCTGTGGGTCTTATATATTTATATATATATATGTTTATATATGTTTATATATGTACTATGTGAGTTGATGTTGGAGAGGGTTCGGGAAGTGCAAAAAAAAAATTGTGCCTACCCATGCACAAGCTCCACCCATGGGTGAAGGGACTAGGGGGATGTGGGAGAAAAATCCCCCCCCCCCCCCCCAGATTTTTTTATGTTTGTATGTATATATAAATAAGCTATTTTACGCCTATTATATTCCTACACCTCTGGCTTCGCCACTGCATATCTATATATGGTCACAGAGAGTCGGATACAACTGAACAACAGCAGCTAAATACAGATATATAACTTACTGGGTACACTGGATAAAACATTATCGCCTCAGATTGCAAGGTTGATAAATCCCTTTGCTCTTGATAACATTTTGTGTTGGTTTACTATAATTTGTTTTATTATATATACAACATGCTTATAAATGTATTATTTCCTACTACAGTCTGCCTTTATTTATGCTAATAGCCTCCCTACAGTAGCTCTGAGCTAGGACTGTATTCATATCATAGTCACTTTCTATCCCATTTAATTTCATTTAGTTTTATAACAAAATATTTCCCCCGGCATTGTCATCTTGTAATGGATGCATTATATAGCTGTATATTACACAGTTCATTATCCACATAAATCACAGATTCCAAAGGCTTTACTGAATTGTACATGATAGAGACAATCCAAGCTATATCTCACTAATATTACTGGATATCTCCTTATAGAGTAAAATTGAGCACTGTCTGCAGTTTGCATTTTGTATGTTTAAACAAAAAGAGTCAGAGGTGATAAATCTGACAACAAACGGCAAGAGCAACCTCTTTTAGCTCACTTGTGCCCCTCACAGGGAGAAATATCCTGTAGTATATCAGTCTCCTCGCACTCACTAGAGTGATCCAGCCCCAAAATACCAGGCAATCCTACCATGAACAGGAAAAACAGCAAGCTTTTTTCTTTCTGGTATCTTTGCATTTTGCTGTCACATATGCTGTGTGTCTGAGATGGTAGCGAAGACCCTCCCCTGTGAGCATGGCTTTAGCTCACAGCTGTGCAAGAGGGCACATCTCATGAGAGAGAACAGGAATAAAATAGTAGTTTACAAAAAGTGAAAATCTGTTTCTCTTAGAAGTGTAGTGAAAATGTTATATTATCCTTTATTTATAACGCGCCAACATATTCCACAGCGCAATACAGGGGTTAGGTACAAGTATAAACAATAACGCCACAATAAAAAATAATTGAAACTCGCAAACTTACATTCTAAAGGGCTATATCATAATTACATTAAATATGAGGAAATTATAATTAATAAACATTTAAAACATTCATATAAAAGGAAAAAATGCTTACTGCCTGCTTCTGCATGTTACTTTGTCATGTCGACGTGTCCTTATAAAATAATGAGCATTTTTTTTACATTTCTGAGAGCACTGACAGATGTAACTACCACATTCCCACTGTGCAGGTAGACATTGCTGGTGTATTCAGAGGCCCATTAAACCTCAGGAATGTAACATGCTGAAGTCAAAATAGTAGATTACACATTTTATGAAAGGGAGTTGGACTTAAGTGTTATAGCAAATGAGATTTCTTCCTTACTACCATCCATCCCTGTGGCCATCGGCCCCTCCTACTAATTACCTGTTCTTACACAGCATCATTACCTCCTCCATCCCCTTATTTGTTAATGTGCACTACCCAGTAAATTGCAAGCTAATGACAATCCTAATCTAAAGCATAGGTCCATGTTTGCTTTCTCACATTTGCATATTTCTGATGCTTTAACTAAACCTCCCAACTGTCCCTCTTTTGGAGTGAAAGTCCCACCCAGATTAAATGAATAGGGGACACAAAAAATAGCATTATTATTATAGCAAATTAAATTAAATTATGCATTGCCACTAGAGGGTGCTATGGAGCAGTATATCTTTCCCATGGAAGCTTTGACTCATAATGTATATACATAATAAGATGTCATATAGACATAGAATTATCGCCTAAACCCATGATTGTCATTTCTACAGAATATATGTGTGTAGGGAGCATTGTGCATATATTAAGTGTATCTCTAAAGCTTAGTTTACACGTTGTATACAATGGCAGTAGAACTACCTGAGGGTACTTTCAACATAAGAATTGAACTACTTAAGTAATTTGAAATGTTGTTTATGCTTAATACACCAGATTTACTTCCTTGAAAAAATATAAAGAGTATCCTTACAGTGTTGTTAGTTGTCCTTTGATTGGATCTTCACCCTGTCACTGTTGCCTAAGATCCCTAGAAGTTTTGTTAGAGTTTATGTTGCTTCACTATGTAAAGATTAGCACTGCATTGGACGTTTAATTAGTTGCTGATCTCCCTCTAGTGGCTGACTAGGGTAAGACATAGATAACACATTAAAGGTCTGATTTGTGAATTAATGTGACAATGATGATTATTACATTACACTATGATACTTTAGATCATGTAAAACATCAACATAATTGGCAATATTATTGTATAATTACTTGGATAAGGAAATGAGAAGTTGTTTACTTAATCCAATAACATGTTGGAGAATGAGGTTTAGCACATATGAACATATTGGAAATTCTGTAAATCCTATAATCGTGCCTTGATTCCTGCAGCACAGGTCTACTGTACAGTATTGTGCAAAACTAAATTTGGTTAATTTTGTTCAGCAAGTCAGAAACTAGGCAGCTTTTGTCAGTCAGCGATTTTGTGTATAGTAGAATTTTTTATGGTAGATAAATAACTATCAATTTGCGAATGGCAGAGGGTGGAGCATTTCATGCAAACGGTTCAAAATCAAACAATACTGTGGTTATAGGGGAAATGTTTAGATTTCGGGATCACTCACGTTTATTTTGTGCAGCGAAATTGGCAGGGACAAACAGAGTTAATAAATTCAGACCTGTTCTGGACTAACATAAAGCTTTCCTGGGGATTAATCAAGCCACACTTTTAGATATATAAAGATGGAAGACTACAGGGGTTTTACTTCTTGATTACTGACAACTTCCCTTTTGTAATGCGTACAACATGTTATTTTAATGCATGGGTGACATATGTCCCTCCCTAATACATTGAAAGGGGATTACACATAACTGAACTTTGTGAACTGAAACCTGCCCTATGGGGGTTATTACATTTTTATTTATTACTTGTAATGCATTCTTTCTCATTTTTCTAAAACCTGAAAGATTTGACTCTCTGGCATCAGGAAATGCAAGTTGCTCTCCAGAAATATAAACACCTCTTTCACAAACATAACTTCCACCAAAGTGTCGTGGATACCTCCAGGGTCCTATATTTCTTATTAAATATACTAGGTTAATTACTTTTGCCTGGCTTAATTATGATATAGTTGTTGTTGCTTAGTCGTTCAGTCGTGTCCGACTCTCCAGGTTATGGTCCGTAGCATGCCAGGCACATCCTTCTGAGTTCCATAAATTTCATGTTCATTGCTTCAGTGACCTCATCCATCCATCTCTGCCTCCCCCTTCTTTGCCTGCTTTCAACATTTCCCAGCATCAGAGTCTTCTCTAGGGAATCCGGTCTTCTCATTATATAGCCTCAGCCTCATGATCATACCTTCCAGTGAACAGTTTGTCATGATTTCCTGAAGTACTGATTTATTGGATCTTCTTGCAGTCCAAGGGACTGTAAGCAGTTTTCTCCAACACCACAATTCAAAGGCGTCGATTCTACGGGGCTCAGTCTTATTTATGGTCCAGCTCTCACATATGTATATTAATAATGGGAATACCATAATTCTAACTATGCAGACCTTTGTTGATAGTGTAATATCTTTACTTTTTACTAGCTTGTCCAAGCTTGCCATAGCTTTCCTCCCCAGAAGCAAACATCCTTTAATTTCATGTCTGCAATCACCATCTAAAGAGACCTTGGATCCCAGGAAAATAAAATCTGTCACTGGCTCCACTTCTTATGACCTCAGACTCAAAGTTTTCAGACATACCGTATTTATCGGCATATAACAAGCACCTGCATATAACACGCACCTCATTTTAAGAAGGAAATTTCAGGGAAAAAAAAATTCAAATAAAGAACTTTGAAGCAAAATCCTCAACCTCAACCTCCCTCCTCATCCTCCCTCCTCAACCCCCTCCTCAACCCCCCCATCCTCAACCCCCTCATCAACCTCCCTCCTCAACCCCCCATCCTCAACCCCCCTCCTCAACCCCCCATCCTCAAACCCCTTCAACCCCCCTCATCCTCCTTCCTCAACCCCCCTATCCTCAACCCCCTCCTCAAACCCACTCCTCAACCCCCCATCCTCAAACCCCCCTCCTCAACCCCCCAATCCTCTTCCTCCTTCC
This sequence comes from Discoglossus pictus, assembly GCA_027410445.1. Taxonomy (NCBI): domain Eukaryota; kingdom Metazoa; phylum Chordata; class Amphibia; order Anura; family Alytidae; genus Discoglossus; species Discoglossus pictus. Next base: position 76,614,309 of record CM050167.1, read on the forward strand.
TCAACCCCCTCCTCAACCTCAAACCACCTCTTCATTCTAAACCCCACATCCTCCTCACCTCCCCCTCACTTACCTGCTTCTGTTCCGGCCTCCGCTCCGCTCCTTGATACGGCGCGCATGTGACGTCACATGCGCGCCACGTCATTAGCATATTCCGGGTGCACCCGGTATAAGCTAATGACGTGGCGCACATGTAACGTCACATGCGCGCCGGGTCAGGGAGCGGAGCGGAGGCCGGAACAGAAGCAGGTAAGTGAGGGGGAGTTATTTAGGGGGGTTTAGGTTGAGGAGGGGGGTTAGAATGAGGAGGGAGGTTGAGGATAAGGAGGGGGAGGGAATATCGGTGTATAACACGCACCCATAATTTGCTCCCTATTTTCAGGGAGAAAAAGAGCGTGTTATACGCTGATAAATACGGTATATTTTTTTCATTGTACACTGATCGTTTAAGAAAAACTAAGCCGTAACATTTCTACCTCTATTACAAACTGGTTTCAATACATTGGTATCAAGAGTTCAATTTGGAACCATGCTATTTAAAGTTTAGAGCAATTAGTGGCATTGTCATTTTTGTATTAATGTGCAAGACAGGTAGGGTCAGTGCTTTCAATGTCATCATCATTCATCAGACTGCCTACTTAACACACTCTGATTTTATAAATATAATGTACTTCATAAATTCTCAATTAGCATAATGAGTCACATATGGGTCACTAAATTAACATAATTACATTTGCATAGTGACTCAGTAGTCACCTAGATCCATATTTAATGAACTCTTGCTTTGGACAGTTAAGCAGTTTATACTTTATTATTTATTAAAACTGCCCAAAGGAGTATATAAAATTGAAACAAAAATAATTTAAATAATTATTAAAAATAGCATGTGCATAGCCAGGGATGTATGGTAGTCTGATAATGTAGTAATATATTGCAAGAGACATTCAGCAACTCAATGATGAAATACAGGGGTGGATAAAAAGAACAGAAACACAACATGGAGGAGGAGTTGGAAGTAACTAAATCAAAGTAACAAATGTAGGTTGTATTAAGTTGATTAACAGTATGTGTCAGCTATAAAAGAGGCCTGACAATGAGCACATGAGTTTCCAAAGCAAGACGAGGCAACTAAGGGCCATATTCAATTGCAAGCCCGCAACTCCGTTGCAGATGGCCGTATATCTGCGGGGGAGTTGCGGGCTCCTGTTCGTCTCCGATTACAATGCTATTCAATTGCTGGAGGGCGCGAGTTACTGTCTCAAAGCCGAAACCATAAACCATGCACTGGTTCGGAGCAGTTCTGAGCGGGAACCTGATCAATTTAGCAAGCCTGTAACCTCCCATTTCGACTGTCATTATTACGGCAGTAAAACATGGAGGTTACATGTCAATCAATTAGGTTCGGGGGTCCGATATGTGATCAGACTCGCAAAACTTTCAAAATAAAGAATTATGAGAATGAATGCCAATACTGTTCTAGTCCATATGGGTGGCCTGATATGTATTAACCCATTAATACGCGAGATCGATTTAACCCGTGAAATGACAAAGATTTGCGAGTTTGACACTGTTGTGCAATTAATTCTAATTGCCCCGTTATGTACAGTGCAGTATTGATTTTTGATTTGCATTTACAGTGCTATGAGTAGTTTTTTAACCTCCTTGCAGGTCCTCTCTAGCACTCGTTGGATTTTCTCCTTCATTTGCCATTTACTGGTCTGAATACATTTGCGGGCTTGGGGAAATTGCGCAATTGATAAGCAATTTGCGATTTTAGCCTTACGAAAGTTAACCATTGCCATTTTTTCAAGCCCGTAACTGGGAAACAGATCTGAGCCCTCAAAAAGACGCCAATTGAATAGAAAAGTAGCTTGCGACCTCACTTACAGGCTACCGGATCCCAAAAACGCTCAATTGAATGTGGCTCTGTGAGTGCCAAAGAGTATGAAAGGTGTATTAGTCCCCAAAACTGCAAAAATATTTAATGTGTAAAGAGTACAGACACATTTCCTGTTATCTGCCCACAACTTTGTTGTAAGGGTTAGTGGCACATAACAAGAAATATCTCCTAACCCTAACCCTAATACTAACCCCTAACTAAAACAGCAAAGTAACAGAGAGATAACAGGAACCATAAGTGACTGTTAGATAACAAGAAAGGTCCGAGTACAGTAGTAAAAATAAGGACAGCATATAACCAACATACACAGATCGGATCTGAAAACAGGAACAGTGGTTGCAAGTCAAAGCTCACCGACTTACAGCCCCATTAAATTCGGGCAACGTGGTAAATCACAGCTTGCAACGTAGCCCGCACAACTTAAGCCTCTAAAAGCAATCCACAAACGACTTGCGGGTTAAGACGCAGTAAGAACGAAAGTCGCTGCCGTAAATCCTTTGATATGTCCAGCCCATAACCGCTACAATTCCAATCATGCTATTAAAATGAAGTCACTTGCGAGCAAGCTCGTAACACGCAAATGGAGCCGAAAGCCCAACGAGTGCAGTAGAGACCCCCTAAGGGGTAACTGCAAATAAAATCACACTACTGTACTAATATTAAAAGGGAAAGTCCGCAAGTCAGCCAAGAAAAATACTTTATTTCATGTATAATTTCTGTGTTATATCGATCCCGGCAATCAATGTGTTAATACATATACTGTAACTCGCATGTGATAGAATATCATATTTATAACTTTATTAATATTGCATTATTCTGGAATGTGGGTCCGATCTCAATTCGTAATTGTAGCCCGTAAGACTTTGAACCTCCCCTTTTTCAGTGACGTAATGATGATGATCTCTTTTTCCATTGGCTCTGTGTAAACCCACAACTACGGGTTTGACTAATTGATCCTGTGAAGGGCCATTCAACGAAAGAGTTACAGGTTTGCGCCTCCAGCTCGTAACTCGTAGCTCGTTCTAATTTAATAGCACCGTAACTAGGACAAATTTCAAGCTCCCTCCATATTTAAGCAGAAACTATTGCCATCTTTTACAGATGGTTTCAGAGTGTGGATTACATTTCCCGGCAGCTGCCTCATTCCTGCACATTTTGTAAAAGATGGAAGGAAATTCAGGGTAAACTAGTAATTTTCAGTTTCTAAATAACGAAATTTTCACAAAAAAAGATCAACTTTCTTAATCACAATAAATTATATATTATTATATTTACTGCTTAACAGGTACAAAATGTAGAGCATCATTTAAGTTCAACTTTTAACAATGTATTAAACTGAGCAAACTAACAAATACTGGCAGTTTTTGTATGAATAGTATTTCAATATAATATCATCTTCTAAGCAACAATAAAAATATGCTAAAAAAACAATTAATGTCGGTATTCAAACAAACAACTTCACAGTCAGTTGAATAAAACAATGTTACTGATATACAACTTACAATGTCTTGCAAAAGTATTCACCCCCTTTGGCATTTTTAGTGTTTTGTTGCCTCACAACCTGGAATTAACGTGGATTGTTTGAGGATTTGCATCATTTAATTTGCAGAACATGCCCACAACTTTGAAGATGTATTTTTTGTTTTGTTTTTTATTGTGAAGCAAACAACAAATAGGACAAAATAACATAAAAAGTCAATGTGCAAAACTATTCACCCCCCTAAAGTCAAAACTTTATAGAGCAACCTTTTGCGGCAACCACAGCTCCAAGTCGCTTTGGATAAGTCTCTATGAGCTTGCCACATCTTACCACTGGGATTTTTGCCCATTCATTTTTGGAAAACTGCTCCAGCTCCTTCAAGTTGGATGGTTTGTGCTTGTGAACCGCAATCTGTGAGTCTGACCACAGATTTTCTATTGGATTGAGGTCCGGGCTTTGACTAGGCCATTCCAACACATTTACATGTTTCCCCTTAAACCACCCAAGTGTTGCTTTAGCAGTGTGTTTGGGGTCATTGTCCTGCTGGAAGGTTGACCTCCGTCCTAGCCTCAAATCACGCACAGAGTGGTACAGGTTTTGCTCCAGAATATCCCTGTATTTAGCACCATCCATCTTTCCCTCAACTCTGACCAGTTTTCTAGTCCCGTCTGCTGAAAAACATGGGTGATGTGATGTGTTGGGTTTGTGCCAGACATAGCGTTTTCTTTGATGGCCGAAAAGTTCAATTGTAGTCGCATCAGACCAGAGCACCTTCCTCCATACATTTTGGGAGCCACTCTGCCATAAAGCCCATCTCTATGGAGCGTCCTATGTACAGATACTCCCGTCTTTGACGTGGAACTCCGCAGCTCCTCCAGGATTACCTTAGGTCTCTGTGCTGCCTGTCTGAATAATGCCCTCCTTGCAAGGTCCGTGAGTTTTGGCAGGCGTCCGTCTCTTGGCAGGTTTGCTGTTGTGCCATGTTCTTTCCATTTGGTTATGATAGATTTGATGGTGCTCCTGGGGATCATCAAAGAGTTGGATATTTTTTGTATAACTTAACCCTGACTTATACTTCTCAACAACATTGTCCCTTACTTGTTTGGAGAGTTCCTTGGTCTTCATGCCAGTGTTTGGTGCCTCTTGCTTAGGTGTTGCAGCCTCTGAGGGGTTTCAAAAAAGGTGTGTATATGTAATGACAGATCATGTGACACTTAGATTGCACACAGGTGGACATCACGTCACTAATTATGTGATCAGACTCACAAAACTTTCAGAATAAATAATTATGAAAATGAATGCCAATACTGTTCTAGTCCATATGGGTGGCCTGATATGTATGAACCCATTAATACGCGAGATCGATTTAACCCCTGAAATGACACAGATTTGCAAATTCGAGACTGTTGTGCAACTAATTCTAATTTCCCCGTTATGTACAGTGCAGTATTGATTTTTGATTTGCATTTACAGTGCTATGAGTAGTTTTTTAACCTCCTTGCGGGTCCTCTCTAGCACTCGTTGGATTTTCTCCTTCATTTGCCATTTACTGGTCTGAATACATTTGAAACTTGAACTACACTTGAAAATAAGTAATAATTTGTTAGAATGCAAAAAATATATGTAATCATCTTCTAATTTATTTCTTCTAAATGGAACTAGCAACTTGCCCGTCAAAAATGACGGCAATAAAATGTGAAGCCAGGCAATGCTGTTTGCCACACAATGAGATGTTCTGCCCCCTCTGAGCACCATTAGTGCTCATCTTGTGGCTTGCAATGAACGCCTTTGGCGCTCATTGCAAAGCCTCTCCTCCCATCTACTTCACCGCTCTACTTCACCGCTCATTACAACTTGCATATTTTGTGCTTGAGAATACCATGTGTATCTTTCCACCAGCTCCCCCCTTTCCCTTCCCTGTGTCTTTCTTCTCTGTGTCTCTGCTGAACCTTTGCGTTGCACGCCCTGACTGCCGTTGGTTTTATTTCCAAAGTCCTGCGTGCCTGGCGTTTTTGGTGTAAGTGTTACTGTATTTGCCATGGTGTATTTTCTAAGTCCTGCATGCCTGGCCTTACTGAGTCTTGTTTTCCTCTTGTTTCAGAATTTTTACGTTTTTTCAGCCACCATTTTTTTTTCCTGCTTCAGCGATTTTCGATTGTTAAAAAAGACAAAATATGCCTCAAATTAACTTGTAACCTCACTCACAGGCTCCCTGGCTCTCCCGCTGGGTTTTGTGTGAGTGTGTAAGAGAATTTGAGGCATATTTGTGTGTTTTTGACATTTTTTCTAGTTTGGTGGTTCGGCCGTTAAAGTCGTATTTTTGCAAAAGTGCGTACCTCAACGGCTCGCTTCGCTTTGGAACAATGGAGGGCCTTGATGCAAAAAAAAAAAAACAACAAAAAAAACTTTGCCCACCACATAGCATGCTGGGGGAGAGATAGAGGCAGTGAAGAGAGGTAGAGAGAGAAAAGGGATGGAGATGGGGAGAAAGTATAAGGAAAGGAGGAGGAGAAGAGAGTAAAAAGAAAAGACAAAATAGAGAATGTGGAGAAAAGAGAGACATAAACAAAGAGAAAGGAACAGGAAAATAGGGACACGAGAGGAGGAGAATAGAAGAAAAATAGAGAGCAAAGGGAGAGAGAGAAGGTGGAAAGAGGAGAGGAGACATCAGGGAGAGAAAAGAGGAAGAACGGGAGGAGGGAGAGAGGAGAAGAGGGATGAGTAAGAGAATATAGAAGAAGGAAGAGAGAAGAAGTGAATAGGAGAGAGAAATAGAAAAAAGGAGGAGCGAGAAGAGTTACAAAAAGGGGGTGAAAGGGAGAGGAGGGATACGAGCAGGTGAAAATGAAGGGAGAGGAAACATTTAGAAACAAAGTGAGAAGGGGAAAGGGGAGAGAAGGAGAGAGAGATGGTGGAAAAAGAGGAGGGAAGGAGGAGTGGAGATAGAGAAGAGGAGAGTGAAGGAGGGCAGACAATATAAAGGAAGAGAGAAAAAGGGAGAAAGCGAATGGGAAAAGATGAGAAGAGAGAGGGAAGGGCAGGAGAAAGAAGAGGGAAGTAGGGGCCATGGAGCCATAAAAGGAAGTGGGGGTGGAAAGTGTTAGACAGAGCTGCTCATCAGAAACGGCTACTAGAGGGTTGTTAGGGGCTGCCTGGGACTAGTTAGAACAATGGGACGATCACTGGAACAACCGGGGGCCAGAGAGAGGGCATAGGTCCAGAGAAGGGAATGGGAGGGCCGGCGGCCAGAAAAGGCCTCACAGGGACTAAGTGGGCCAGAGAGTGCCGAAGAGCCACCAGGGGCTAGAAAAGTGAATGTGAATTAACATGGATCCAAAGTAGGTGTATATTAGATAGCCAAATTGCCATATCGACACTTTGAATTTCTCAGCATTTCATGAATTATTTAAATTGGAAATAGATCCGATTCCTCCCTGTCACTTTATTATACAAGTTATATGAGCGCTAGCACTTTTAATATTGCACAAGTCACTTTTTTTCAGCGATTTGGCTATCCATTATATACCTACTTTGGATCCATGTTAATTCATTTTAGATAACAATGCGGCGTCTGATTACATTTTTTACATTTTTAATCAAATTAATTAAAGGTTATATTTTAACATTTGTCTCTAAGGAGATTTGATGAAAGTAGGTGTGCACCATAATAGGGATCCTGTGTGTTTATGTTTCGGGTATGTATTTACTGGAACAGTGGGATTTCCAATGACCCACAACTTTAATGATGTGTACTGGGGTCTGGCTTTTTGAGGCAGCTGAGGCAGCTCCAATTCTGAAGTAGTGCTCGGAAAAGCAGAACGGATTATTGGGTATTGTGAATAAAGGTGGTAGTGGAGAGAGGCTGGCTGGAGATACAGAGTAATGGGTGGCAAGAGGGTTTGCAATGTTATCAATTAATGAGAGTGGGTAGGATAGTAGGTGATGGTGACGGGAATGCGTCTGGTTTCAGTGGAGTGGAGTTAGAGCGTACAATGACCGTTTATGAATGTGATCTGTTGGTTGGTGAGATACCTGACTTGTGAGGAAGATAATGGTGAATTGAATCAGCCTTAGAAAACACTAACTTAGTGGCAATGGTGGTGAGTGAGATGCATGACCCGAAGGGGTTGTGAGATAGATAGTGATGATCTGTTGAAATCATTTGCTGGTTTACAGGTTGGAGGGTGGGTAACAGTGGTGGAGTTGTGCTGGAAAAGCAATAAAAATAGAGCTTATAAGCAATTCTTAATAAAATAAAAAGGTACATAAAAGTAAATAGATACATAGGAATACAGAGTAAAATCCAGAAACTTTGCTGTTTGCACCTATGTATCATGATTATAGCACTAGATGGCGCTATAGCACCACAGTTTTTTCAGAATTAATTTTGCATGGGGAAGAAAATCCATGTGTTACTTACTTACAGCCTTATTAAATTGCAATGCGGCCAATTGGATAGGGCTCTATTTAAGCATAGCAAATAATTTTTTTACAGAAGTTTTCAGTTAGTGAAGACCTTGCTTTTGGATAGTAGTTCACTAACTAAAAACTTCTGTGAAAAAATATGCTATGTGCTTATATAGAGCCCTATTCAATTGGCAGAATTGTAATTGAATAAGGCTGTTAATGTTTAGTGCAATGTCCTGCAGCCTTTCATAACTAAAGAGCCAGTATATGTCAAATTCTTAGAGCAAGGGGCACAAAAAGAGCACCTATTTAAGGATATATGTATCCCTTCTGGATTCCTATATTGTCATGATAAAGGGGCTTGTGTGCCTCAATGAAGCTGTGAGCTGTACCACGAGGTCACCCAAGATTGACAGGTCATAGTAGAGAGGTCAGACAAATCACAGTCTACTGGAGAAGGAACTGGCAATCCACTCCGGTATCTCTGCTATGAAAAACACATGGGTTAGCACAACCAGACACAAGATGTGCCTGGCGGGCTGTGGTTCATAGGGTCACGAGAGAGTCAAGCACGACTGAATGACTAAACAACAATTACTTAGGTACTTAGGTGCTCTTATATGAAACAGCATACTGAAAAAATAGCCAGATTTGTAATCATTGAATCAAACTAACACTCATTTAAATTTACAACTAGCAATGATTTTTATTTATTCTGCCAAATTTGGATTTACAGAGGGGCGACATATTGATCTGTACTGAGCCACGTGTGGCCTTAGTGCTATAGGTTGCTGACCTTTGGTTTAGTTTGTTCATGAAACACTTTTAAATAGCAAAAAATATAGTAATCAAATGAAAGTTAGGAAATAACTCTTAGCATTAATGCATATAAAGAAACAGCAGTTCAGCAAAACAGAACAAAGGGCAGTTTTGTTAAAGGACCACTGATGTGTTATATTTACAGTATGCTCCTATGAAGAGCTTGATGAACAATAACATCAGAAGTTGAAGAAAAAAGCTCAATCTAGCTTTTAAAACTTCATTGACTAGTGTAGTTCCTTCTCACCACCTCTATAAGATGTCAAAGGGGTGAAAGAGAATCTGCCCAGGAGGTTGTCCTTTTGGGCAAATGTTAACACTTATTTTGAAATACTGATTTTAATGCTAATCAGTTAATAAGTAAACACTATTGTATGAGCTCTACAATGACCCTTTAAAGTCCATGATGTGTTTTTGTAAGAGTACTAAATGTATATGAAAGCTAATATTTGTTAATAGATTATCTCATCATTACAGCTTGCTCCCTCTATCATATATATTTAGCAAATATAACATTGTAATATCAATAATAATGTAATATTAAAACTAATATTATTATATTTGAAAATAGTGGCTACAACTATCAATTGAAAGTTTTTTGCTTTTCACTGATCATTTGATATGTGATTTATTATCTGTCTATCGTATACTGTACATGCAATGTACTATGTATATCATGCAGTTTTTCATTTGGTCCTTAGATGGCAGCACTAACCTATGCGTATCATATTTTGATTTTAATTGTATGTTTAAATATAGTTTGTTTAAAGGACAAACAAGTGGCTGAAAGGACAGATTTTTAAAACTTTGGACACCATGGGCCTCTAAGCAATTGAGCAATTGTAAGTTACTGGAGCCCGTAACGGAGCCCCTAAACTAATTTGCTATTTAATTGGCGTCTTTTTGGGAGCCGCATAAAGTCTATGGGTTACAGGCTTGAAATCCTTGTGGTTGTTACAACGGAAACTTACAGCCCATCTAAGCCTTTGATCTTTTACATCTGCAAATACCAAATCTCTATACAATTTCTACAATTCCTCAAGACTGCAAACGCATTCAATCATGAAAACGACAAATGTTTGCCAAAACGGGTTCCAAATGGAACCTGCAAAGGGTTTACAGACTAGTTTGTTACACTACAAAACACAATAAAAACACACCAATGGACTTTAAAATATAGGGAAAGCAATAAAAGACATTGTAATTCATTGCACAACAAGTAACAATTAACAAATAGCCATTAACTAATTAATTAATTTAATTAATTATTAAATTTGTTTTTTTTCCCCAAGTTGGAATGGTCATGCATATGCCAATATGAAAAGTCATGCTGCACAGTGCTGAAAGCACTGTGCGACACACTACCTGATTAAATTGCAACACAAATACACGAAAATAGCTGCCATATTATCCCTTTCTCACTCACAGAGGTTACATCTCACTCATCACATCTACATTGGGGAAAAAAATAGTGGCCAAATTACACCACCACATGACATATATCAAGTACCAGGGGAACATTTTATATTTTTTTGTTTAGTTCTTCAGTCGTGTCTGACTCTCTGTGACCATATGCACTGCAGCGCATTTAGCTATATCTCTGTCTGTGCTTTTTCACAAAGGTTGCGTGCCAAAGATACTGGAGTGGGTTGCCAGTTCCTTCTCCAGTGGACTGTGTTTTGTCTGACCTCCCTGCTCTGACCTGCCCACCTAGAGTGACCCTACATGGCATAGCTCACAGCTTCGTTGAAGTACACAAGCCCTTTCATACACCACACTAATCTACTCTAACCCATCCGGAAGGGCCGCAAACACACATGGAGGCTGTGCCGAGATACGTGGAGCAACAACCAACTCACCTCCATCAGGGACAATCTCTGTTACCCCCATTGTGGAAAGTCACACGCCATTGCTGGTGGCCATGTGCCAAGATGTATGCCCATTATCATTTGGTGAAATCCCATCAAGTATTTTGCTATCAATCAATTTACATTATCACCTGTCATATTCTTATCAGGCCTTCCGGGGAATGTTAATAGTCCACAGTATCACAAATTGGACCTGTCATATGTATTAACCCTATATTCTTATATATAGCTACATAGTTACATAGTAAATGAGGTTGAAAAAATACTTTTAGTCCATCAAGATCAACATTTTTAGATCTCCTCTGATCAGCAATATGCCGATTAATTGTTAATTGGTCCAGAAGAAGGCAAACAGAAAAAAAAAAACAAGTGAAACTTTGCCAATCGTCTCAAAAGGGGAAAAAATATAAAATTCCTTCCTGACTCCAGATACTGGTGATCAGATTCCTCCCTGGATCAATACTCCCTCTCTAATTATCCAAGATAGCCCTGAATGCCGTTTTTATTTAAAAATATATACAATCCCTTTTTAAAGGGATCTATCTATCGAATCCGCTGTGAACCCCCCCTTTGGTAGAGAATTACACATATTAACCACCCTTACTGTGAAGAATGCTTTTCTTTCTTTAAGGTGAAATTGTTTTATTTCTAATCTCAAAGGATGTCCTCTTGTCAGTTGAAAACATCTTAGCACAAAAAGTTCTCTTGACAAAGTATTTTATTGACCATGGACATATTTATATAAGATAATCATATTAGACACCTTTATTAGTTATTATTTTATACATAATTATATTATTATCTAATTACCGTGCCGAATCGAATATAAGCCTAGGCACCTAATTTTACCACAAAAACAGTGAAAACTTATTGACTCGAGTATAAGCAGAGGGTGGAAGGAAAGGGGGGAATAGGGATTGGAGAGGGTGCAGTAAGGAGGAGGTTATGGGGGAAAGAAGATGATGATAAGGGGGGGAGGAGGAGAAGGAGGAGGATGATAAGGGGGGAGGAGGAGGATGATAAGGGGGGGAGGAGGAAGATGATAAGGGGGGAAGGAGGAGGATAAGGGGGGGTAAGAAGGAGGTTTTTTTTTTTACTTGAGTATAAGCCGAGAGGTGGCTTTTTCAGCATAAAAAAAAATGTGTTAAAAAAGTCGGCATATACTCGAGTATATACGGTATATTATTATCATTATATGTATTAATCTATTGCATAGTAACTAGGGCTCATTAGTATATAGATATAGGAATGTAACACAAATGTGATGTATGTGGATGTCCCAAAACCCCAACCATTGAAAACACACTGATATGGTGATGATGGTATAACAAAGCTGTATTTCATACACAGAGCACAATCAGAAATGTACAAGACTGTTCATTAATATCATGGGTGTGGTGTGGGCGGATCCCGGGGAGGTCAAGAGGCTTTTTGGGAAACAGGGGATACCTAAAGGGGGTAATGTCATAGTCTAGAATAATCATGACACATAGCACCTACCAGGGTCACATGTGGTCACTACACAACTGCAACCGGAATCTGATGAAAAAAAGCATCATCAGAAATCACTCCATTTAATCAAAGAAACCCGTAATGCGCATAGCACTTAAAACTTGTCTAGATCTGCTCAATGAAACAGATGCAAAAACCTCTGGACTGTGTAATCCAATCCAGTTTCACACATACAGTTTGTTGACAAAACAAAAATCTAAAAATAAGTGGTAAAAAAAGTGGAGGAACATAAAAAAAGAAAAACATGCATGTATAGTATGCATGTACAGTACAGTACTAAATACTGTAACTGTAACAATATATCAACTCACCTGATTTCCATCTGCAAGCATGACTGGCCATGACCATTAATAATGATGTGTCATCTCACAATAAATGCTTGGCTGTGTACCATCACCTTTGCAATATGATATTGTTAATCAACATTGATATCCCATCCGTCAGCTATACAGGTGTTAGCACATGTTAAAGGATGACCATGAGATCAGCAAAAGGGTAAAATACCCATTAATACAGAGAGTACACAAAGGTCAGCAGCCACATTCAACATTACTTACATCAGACCCAAGGATCTGTTCTCAGATGGATATTGAGGACAGGAATACACGCTTCACTAGAGTATATATTAATGCTGGCTGTCAGTAACATGTCATTGTGAGACTTTGCACGTCCACCGCCATAGCGGTATTAGTCTACATTTAAGATAACAGCAATCTTGTCTTACTTATTTGGATATATGATAGCTTTGCTGTTGTGGGAGCTCCATGTTAAGGTGGGGTGGGGCTGTCATTATAGCAATGTCCACCTGAGAGGCACTGGAGAAATCTTACAATTAATACATTTCCTTCACAATGCTTGCAGATGCAGAAGATTCCTTTTTAGACCTGATTTGTGCCTACCCCCCCAAAAAAAACAACATCATTAAACATAAGGCCTTAAGAAATATAGGGACTGCAGCATCTCTTCTCAATTGCATTCCTTAGTGACCATCAATTGGTGAAATGTTAAACAGAACCCTATGTGTCCACAGAGAAGGGGACCATGGACCATGTGATGGGAGGTAACCATCTGCGTACAAAATATCACCATCACATAGGCCAAGATCCAAGACTCTGTAGCCAGACTAGATTGGGTTAACATTTCGACCAATAGATTGTCAGTGAGGAGTACTGTTGAGAAGGCACAAAAATATGTGCAGCCCCTACATACCACTCCGCCTAGCATCAGGTCCCCAGTGTGCTGCCAACATCTTACAGGTGCTTGGGGCAGTGGGAGACATTTCCCTGTTAGACATCGGCAAAAGCAATGGTGGTGCTGGTGGAGGTGGTGGAGGCATGGGGGAGGAGAGGGGGGGCCGAATTGCAAATACATCTCCGGGGTGGATGAGGCGAGGCTGGGGACCAGAGAGCGTCGAACTGCATCTGTTGTCACCTGCTGGACCATGCACTGGCCCGCCCCCATCTTTAGCAGCCCGGCAAGGTAAGACTCAGTCATGAGATGGTGCCTTCTATCGTCCCTATTGCGCCTGGCCAGGCTTCTCATGACATCGGAGTGATTGGAGGAGATACTGGCCTGGATCCCCTGCAGACACTCCAAAATCTGCCTCGACGCGGCCAACATCTCCTCCTGCACAACCTGGCTTGGTGGTGGTGGGGAATGGAGGCCTGGCTTCTGGGCCCAAAGGTGGGTGTGCAGGTGGCAGTGGCCCAGTGGGGAGGGGCTGTGGCCTGGCCAGTGTCTGGATCTATTGGGGTGGTGGTGGTGGTGGACCTGGTGGTAGGAGCCAGGCTGACATACTGCAGGGTGAAGGAGAAGGTGGGGGTGTGCCCCTGCCATCCCTCCAATATGTGTGCCGGGGTGATGGCTGCAGTTGCTGGAAAGTCTCGCAAGTGTCCCGACTGCTCAGGTGAAGTCCTCCTCCTCACCAGGGCCCAGAGCTTGTGGTGGTCCCTCCTCCCCTGCACCGGATTTTCGTGGGCGGGGCTTGGTTCATATCCTCCTGCTCCAATGGAGCCAACTTCCCCGCCTCTGGCTCACCAGTGGAACCAGACCTCCGTGAAGCTGAAAAAGAGAAACAAGAAAAGAAAAGGATATGTGCTAATGACGTTAAAGAAAACATTGGTTTCTGTTCCTTCCTAACTATCTGACATCTAGACTTGAACCTGGATTAATCCCTTACAGGGCCATTGACCTTGTTATCAATGGTCTTCATTGTGTGAAAGAACAGAAGATTCCATGTTAATTAAGTGGTTAACTGCTGGCTGATTACATTCCTGTAAGCAGTTAAACCATAATATGGGAAATGTTCGTTAAGGCAGAAGCTGTTAATTAGCACTGTGTCTGTAGACAAACCTTAGACTGCATATGTTTAACTGTTCTTATTTAAATTACAAAAAAATAGATCACTTTAACATAGAATCTTGTGTCCTTTTACACAATGAATATCCCCTAATAGTGAGGTAACCGTCCCTTTGAGTTTAACGCTGAGTAGTTATCATTTGCTAGATGTGATCTTTTTTGGGCTCTTGATCTTGATTGCTCTTGGCTCTCTTGATTCTGGCTGCGGTTTGTTACTGCATACACTGCAGTGGGCACACCCATACATGGACTGTCTATTGGTTGATTAATGTTGTTGTGCCCACTGAAGACAGCCTCATGGATTTAAAGAGGCATGACTGATCCATATATCTTTTGTAAATTCCATGGAGCTGACATGTCAGTGTCCTTGTTGGTCATCCTGTACGTGTGTTGGCATGTCGGTGTATGTAATATTCACCTGACGTGGAGGCTGGATCCTGCTGGCCCACCAGACCTGAAGCGAAGCTCCACCGACAGGCACCTAGCTCAGTAGGTCCTTGAGGTCCCTCTCCCACTCATTGTAAGTGACGGTCACTTTGGGGCCTCCACTGGTTGCTGAAGCTGCGTCCATCTCCTTGGCCATCTTCCTCTTCAACAGGACCCTGACGTCATCAAATTTGTGCTTAACAGACCTGACATCCCTTTCCGCTGTGCCCACTGCTGTTACTGTGGCCACTACCTCCTTCCATGCCTGGGCCCTCGGCCCGGGCATAACTTCCTTACCCCCTGAAAGGATAGCAGGCTGCTCACGTATGGCACGCAGGAGTATCACCATCTCTTGGGGGGAGTAATTTGGGGCCCTGTGCCAGCCCCCAGCCTCTTGCCCTCCCTACTGTGGGGGGTATCCTCTGCTTCCTCAACTGCCCCTTGGGCCTGTCCCTCATCCCCACTACCACCCCCCTGAAATCAGGCCCCTCCCTCTCTGACCCTGAAGATGATTTGCCTATCAATATGGGCACCTGCCCACCCATCTCCCCTCTCCCACACTCTCACCCTCCTCCTCTCCACTTCCTTCTCCTCTCCTCCTCCACTCATATCCTCCACCTCCTCCACTCACCTCCTCCATCCACCATCTCCTTCTCTCTTTCACTCACCATCTCCTCCTCTCCAAAACTCCCAAAGGCCACCTCTCTCTCCTCTTAGCCTCTCCTCCTCTTCTCCTCCCCACCTCTCCACTCCTCTACCCTCCTTCCTCCATATCAATCCCAAAAATAAAATAAGGATAAATGAAAAAAAAGTATGCATGTATATATTTATGATGTAAAAAAAAAGTATGTTTTATGTGTAATTGCTAACCTGTGGGGTATAGGGTGGGGGGTATGGGGGGGAGGGGGTATGGTGATCATTCTCTGTGTGTATCTATGTGTGTTATTTATTCTATGTGTATTTGTATTATGTGCAATCAGTATATATGTGTAATCATAATTAACGTGAAAAATAGTTATACTGATAAAAGAAATGAATAGAATTGTAAGAAACTGCTCTCAAATATCACCTTCTCTTTCTCTCTCTCTCTCTCTCTCTCTCTCTCTCTCTCTCTCTCTCTCTCTCTCTCTCTCTCTCTCTCTCTCCAACCTCCAATCCTGGGACCTGCGTGCTACTTCGGAACAATCTGCAAAACAGTCAATGCAGTCAATGGGCGTGTGGAACGCAGCGTTATTATCTCTCCCCTGTCAATAATTTTTCCCGGGAGCCTGCTTTTCATTGGCTCTGAGGCCTCTGTAATAATGGATTGGATTGTAACTACGGACCGCATCTATTCCAGCCCACTGACAGTAGGAGCGCGTTAAGTGTTTACGGGCTTGAGGCTTCGGCCCTGTGATTGTTCAATTTAATCGCTCTGTAACTCCTGCAAATTTTAAGCCCGCAGACATATGGGGTGTACGACGGTCACTGTGGGATTAAATGATGGGCTGATTTAATAATTGGGGTTTTATTTTGTGGTATGTGATTTTTACTGCTGCTGAAATGTTTAATTTTGTAACTGAATGCCAAGTGTAAATTATATGAATTTATTGTAAAATAAATAATTAAATAAATAAAATAAAATAATAAGACAATTGTTATAAGGAGGAGAGGAGGTGGAAACCTTTACATGAGCACTAAATTATATGGATATATGTATATATAGTTTATATAGTGTACATAGTTCAGTTTTGAAGAACGTAACGTTATAATGGGTCAAATGTTATTAGCCTTTAATTTGCAACTATTCTATTTAATTTGCTTTAATTTGCTTTTATAAGCTTTACAACCTGATCTCTGGTTGGCTCTTTTAATAGGCAACTCTATTATTATACTCTGTTCTGATTGGTTGCTATATTAAACAATCACAATCGGGGAAAATAGAGCTGATTGGTTAAACCATTTTTTCATTTACATTAATTCACCATTAGTTAACATAAAAAAATATCAGTGTCAACAGCAGCAAAAAAGACCAGCCAAAAAATATAATTTCCCCTCAATATTGGCGCCTGCTGCACTCATCCCCCACCTTGATGCTTTTCCTGGAAAATCAACATAGATTTAATTTGTTATACAGACCAGATAATCTGGAGCATGCTCACTTTGGAAGTGATATGATTGCAGCCTATTCTACAGAGCATGTTCTAGGTTACCTGCCCTGCATAATATTTAGGACAAAGAAAGAAGCGTTGGAGGAGCACAGCAGCGGACTTTATATTTCCTGGCTAAAGTCTTTCTTTGCTGCTGTCTGCACGTGTATTTTAATGTTAATTAATGATTAAATAAAACCATAAAATAGTTTTTACTTCAAAATACTTATAGAGATCATTTATTTTGATAATTGTTCAACTCATGCAGACCCCTGGGAGCAATTAAGCTGATTAGGCTAAATACCAACTGCAGATGGTATGCGCTAATTCTTCTCAGTTTGTTATGGCTTTAGACTGAAAATAAACAACTAGTGCATCAGGGGATAAATAGCAATTATTGTTAATAACCATCAGTATGAAAGAGATAACAGGCTATGATTGATGAGGCGATTGTTATTATGAACACATTTAAGTTATATTCTTTTTCACCTCTTTAACTGTCAGGGAATGCTTGATTGATAAGTACGTTATATTCCATGTGTTATAATTAAGCTGTGCGGAAAGAGCTCTTTTACTTATAATATTCACTGAGCAGAACTGAGTCAAACAGAGGTTGTCAGGTCTAGTGTTTGGGAGGTAATTAAAGCCTAACTCATTACTAATGGAAATAATCATTGCTAATTACTGTGGACAATGTTGTTTGCATGTTTTTCATACTTACACCTGAGATGTAATCTCTGACCTGAAACTGATGCAGCGACTCAGGATTTAATTTCACACATATTAAAGGTACACTGTAATACCTTTATTATGCTGTTTAAAAAACTAATATCTATAACAAGCAAATACTTTTTAGTAAGGTGAAACATAACCTTTATATGTATTAACTGCAATTGGATGCAGTCTCTATTGTTGTCTTCTGACACATTACCCTATATGTGAATATATGTTTCTTGACAAGTATATGAGAACCTTGGAGAATGGGATTAGCTCATTGACACTCAATGAATTGCAGTTTACACTTTTAGGTCCTTTCCTTTTATAGTCGCGCTTCGCTGCACTTTTGAGCGCTGCGCGTGACCATGGAATGTTAGGCATTGGGTTAGTGGTAGGCATAGGGTTAGGGTTAGGCATAGGATTAGGGTTAGGCATAGGGTTAGGGTTTGGCATAGGGTTAGGCATAGGGTTAGGGTTAGAGTTAGTCATAGGATTAGGGTCTGTGTTTTTGATTTATTTATAGTTTACTTTTATCTTTACTGTTTTATTCTTCTGTGCTGCTCCTGCTACATTCTGTGGTATTTTCTGTGGTATTTATTTTTGCTGTTAACTCTCAATATGAGATCCAAAGAGCTATCACTATCAGTGAAGCAAGCCATCATTAGGCTGAAAAAACAAAACAAACCCTTTAGAGAGATAGCAAAAACATTAGGTGTGACCAAATCAACTGTTTGGAACATCCTTAAAAAGAAAGAATGCACCAAGGAGCTCAGCAACACCAAAAGACCCGTAAGACCACGGAAAACAACTGTGGTGGATGACCGAAGAATTATTTCCCTGGTGAAGAAAACACCCTTCACAACAGTTGGCCAGATCAAGAACACTCCCCAGGAGGTAGGCGTATGTGTGTCACAGTCAACAATCAAGAGAAGACTTCACCAGAGTGAATACAGAGGGTTCACCACAAGATGTAAACCATTGGTGAGCCTCAAAAACAGGAAGGCCAGATTAGAATTTGCCAAACAACACCTAAAAAAGCCTTAACAGTTCTGGAACAACGTCCTATGGACAGATGAGACTAAGATCAACTTGTACCAGAGTGATGGGAATAGAAGAGTATGGAGAAGGAAAGGAACTGCTCATGATCCAAAGCATACCACCTCATCAGTGAAGCATGGTGGTGGTAGTGTCATGGCGTGGGCATGTATGGCTGCCAATGGAACTGGTTCTCTATTATTTATTGATGATGTGACTGCTGACAAAAGCAGCAGGATGAATTCTGAAGTGTTTCGGGCAATATTATCTGCTCATATTCAGCCAAATGCTTCAGAACTCATTGGACGGTGCTTCACAGTGCAGATGGACAATGACCCGAAGCATACTGCAAAAGCAACCAAAGAGTTTTTTAAGGGAAAGAAGACAGCATGTGAGTTGGCCTTTAAGAGGCGGGGGGCGTGCACGTGATGCCTCTGCAAAAGCGGTAGCGCACTGAGCGCTACCATAACAGGATAGGTCCCACATTTATACCATAGACAATTGACTGTGCTTATCTTGCTTTCAAGCAGGAAGAAGCCATGGAAGTTGAGGCATAACAAAAATACAGCAATGGAGATGGCCAAGACTACATTTAATTGCATATAATAGGAAGTGAATTAAAGGTTGTTTTAAAAGTACTAATACATTTTAGTTCTTTGAAATAGAGTACTGAAATATGGGACTACAGCGTCCCTTTAAGAATACAATCATTTAACTCTTGTCATATTTCTTGAAGTATAATCCAATTTATTTATAGCATAATTAACATGATGAGAAAAACTGGTATATATAGAACTGGATGTTGCATATGTTTTCTTCAAAGAGTTTATTTTGTGTTTATTTTTGCAAGCAAATCAGTATATTAACGAGACAATTTGGGCATTTTCTGTTTCATATACATTTTAACTATGTGTATTTACTTAATTGCAGTTTCTAATATATCTCCCATTTTCCCTGTACACTCTCCTGCAGGCTGCCATCTTGCTAATTTGTGACCTGCATTATTGCATTTTTTTTTGAGCTAACGACAATCCCATATGGTAGAGGATTTAGACTACAATCATAATTATTACATGTAATCATTCATAATAACATATATAAAAATAACTCTTAATGTGATAATACTATTTTAAATAAAACAAATGTTCTACCTAAAGAATCCCTGTATTATTCAAAACTTACTTTTTATGATATCACCTTTATTTAAGAAACTGAATCAAAAAAACTTCCTAAGAAGATCTGACAACCTGGCAAGTAACTTGTGTCAAGCCCTGCCCATCAACTTCCTAGTTACCTAGCAAGAGCTGTCCTATCCCACAATCGAGCTGTGCCAGATTATAGATGTGAAAAACTGATTGGTTAGCACAATTTATGTACAGAAACAGGAAATTAGTAGCTTGAAATTAAAGGCTTGTTTCTTAGTAAATTTAAGATTTCTCTTTTTGTTTTAATTATGGTTACATGTTTACTTTATTAGTATTTGCTTATAAGCAAAATACAAACAACCCATTTAAGCACATTTGTTACTTTAGAATTTGAATTGAGATGCAAATCAAAATATTAATTATTTAAATCATCCCAATGCCCATTATAGCTTTTTATAAAATGATTACTCTGTTTTATGAAAAAGAGTACATTGTCGGCTCATTTGCATGCCTCTGCTCAGTTTCAGTGAAAACACTGTATTTCTTACATTTTTCAAATAAGCTTTTTAACTTATTTTTAGATTTTTAGGCATGCAAATGTACACACAATGTGTGTGTATATATATATATATATATATATATATATATATATATATATATTTATATATATATATATATATAGTCACAAAGCTGGTCAGAATCGTAGAAGGCACGCATGTGAGCTTGAGGATAAATAAAGCCATCTGCCCAATACAGACATGATGGAATCAAAAGGCTCTCACACAGCATAATTTGGCTGCACCTGAGAAAGACTAGAACAGTTTTTTTAGGCTGGGCCTAGGGAGAGACCTGATGCAAACTGAGGGAGATAGCCTAATTAACTAGTGTATCTGAAGTGAAATTTGTGTGCAAACCAGCAAGGAGCACAATTAAGGAGCTTAATTGGCATAATGAGAGCAATAGTTTAACAGAGGTGCTGTAAGTACAATTAACTGTTTTACCTATAAGCAAAGAACCCCAGAGAAAAGTCTGTGTGTTTTTGACTTACAGTGCAATGAACAAAAACTGCATAGCTAAGGGTCCCTGTGGTGGAGCATTTGGAGTGAAGGGTGTGCCAGTGCTCCACCCGCTGCTATTGCTACATCTGGTATAAAATATATACAAATTTAATGTAACAGCTTTGTATACATCAATACAACATCATTTGGATATTGAATCAATTAGTTATCTGCTCAAAGATTAATAAATACCAATATTAAAAAATATATATATTGCCACTATTCTTTTTATTCTAGAACACACTTATTTTGATTTTTTGGGAGATTTCTATTATCTGACTACACGATTGATGCTGACAACTTAAAAAAAATAAAATCAAAAAGGTAATCTTCTAAAGAACTGAGACCAAAAAATAAGGCTTTACATTTATGCAGGGATAACCTCATCCATATATCATCTAAAAAGGTAAAACAGTAGAAAAAATATGCCAAATGAACATAGGTTTCAGTTGATTACTCTTAATTAATCTGCATTTTATGAACAAAAAAGTTATTTCATCCAAACATTGCAAACCTTAAAAGAAGATCCTCTCTTAGCCAAATAACTTCAATTGCATCCTCAGATTAAGGATCAAAGTAGTCTCACTATGCCTGAAAGTGCAGCTAAACCTCAAGAGAGGTTGAAACGTATGTCTGGGGTTTGCTGTTTCTCCCATTCAAGATAGATTTGCCAGGTATTTTGGGACTGGGTCACTCTTTTGACCATACTAATATGCTACAGGAAATGTAACCTTGTGAAGGCACTGAGCGAGTGCTGTTCTATGACTGGGTTATCATCTCTGTCGAACAAACCTATTAACGTTTGTCCATTCTCAGATTGAGTGCCTCTGACCTTGTTTTTGTATATTTAAGAGATCAAGAGCTATTAGAATTCAAGTAGTCCCCAGAATAAAGTCAAGCCCTCTACAGAATTGGACATCAATAATAATAATGAGAGAGGAACATACAAGTATTATCAAAGGAGGTTTACTTGTTTTAAATTCATCCAACATCAAAATAAATGTGGCAGCTACAACAACAGGAATTAATTATCAGATACAAACCTTTACAAACTGTAATTCTACCTACAGTATACCATCTATTTATTGGAATACAGTTCTAAATACCAATATGTATGTTGCATGACCAAAAATCTGAGGATAAGATTTAACAAACATAATAGGAACATTATTAAAGGTTTAAAACTCATTGTGTCTCAGTGCATTTCAGTAACTTTCACAATCAAGACCCTAAAAAGCTCAAGGACATGGCCCTCCATTCTTTGCAATGTGTTAATTTTGAACTTGTCATTACCTGTAACTTAACTTATGTATAGCACTATGGAATATGTTGGCGCATTACAAATAAACTCTAATAATAATAAAAAACAAATCATTGTCTTCACTTTTAAATAATCTAAAGGCTAAAGATTATAAGTAATGGCTATATCTATATATCCTATCATTAGAACCATTGAGCCATTATACAAATGTTTATTTATGGTACATAATACAGTTGTACCGTGATTCTCAACCTCCTCGCAACTCAACATTTTCGATACTCAACCAGTCTGGTTTAGCAAAAAAACTTGGTTCTCATTGCGTTACCTTGGTACTCATCAAGTTTGCTAAAAACAATTTACATTATTACTTATGGGAGTTTAGTACTCAACCTTTTTGGTACACAACATACTGTCCAAAATGGATTAAAAGTTAAGTAAATAACAATTGTCCACAGGCTGGCTAGTGAAAAAACCTTTATGTTAAACTCAAGTGTTTGCTTAGGACTACTTGAACTACATACGTACAGGCTATATATAACCACACAATAACACATAATCCTAATGCAACAATGTCATGCTCCCTTGGCCATATTCATAAATTAAAAATAAATCATGACAGTCCTCTCCTTCCCCTGTGTCTCTCTTCTCTTCCTCCTTCCCCTGTGTTTCTCTTCCCCTCCTCCTCTCCTTACCCTGTGTGTTTCTTCTCCTCCTCCTCTCCTTACCCTGTGTCTCTCTTCCCCACCTCCTTCCCCTGTGTCTCTCTTCCCCTCCTCCTCTCCTTACCCTGTGTGTTTCTTCTCCTCCACCTCTCCTTACCCTGTGTCTCTCTTCCCCTCCTCCTCTCCTTACCCTGTGTCTCTCTTCCCCTCCTCCTCTCCCTCACCTGTGTCTCTCTTCCCCTACTCCTCTCCCTCATTGCCTGCGAGCCAACATTACGAGCAGCGGGACTTAGAAAAAAAAAATAACCAACGTTGCACTAACCCCCCGAACCGTGCAAACACAAAACACAAAAAACACGCTAATAAACACAATAATAATAAAAGAACACCCCCGATGTGTGCCCACATTAAGCCCATGCTGGGTATCCCCATTGTCCCGACATTAATCCTTGCAGTGGTGGTCACGATCGTGTCCCCCACTGCATTTAAAAGGTGTTAAGTCCTTGCCACCAGCACCTAAAATTAACCCCCAATGCTGGGGGTCCCCACATTAACCCCACATTAACCCTCGCAGTGGGGGTCACCTATTGCATGCGATCGGGGACGCTTGCTGCAATCAAAATTCGAATTTTCCGCCTTGTGAGTCCTTAAAGGACCGTAAAGGTCCTTAAAAGACCCGCGGTAAAAAATGTTTTAACCCTAACCTCAGGGGGCTCTATGCAAAGCCCCATCAGCCTAAATAACCGTGTCACTCATGGGGACAATACAAACCCCATAATACCTTAAACAAGCCTGTCAATCATGGGGGTCAATACAGACCCCCATAAGCCCTTTATTAACCCTGTCATTCATGGGGGTCAATACAGACCCCCATAATCCCTTAATTAACCCTGACACTCATGGTGGTCAATACAGAGTCCCATAAACCCTTAATTAACCCTCTCACTCATGGCGGTCAATAAACCCCCATAAGCCCTTAATTAACCCTGTCACTCATGGGGGTCAATACAGACCCCCATAAACCCTTAATTAACCCTGTCACTTATGGGGATCAATAAAGACCGCCATAAGCCCTTAATTAAATCTGTCACTCATGGGGGTCAGTGAAGACCCCCATAAGCCCTAATTTACCCTGTCACTCATGGGGGTCAATACAGACCCCCATAAACC
The DNA here is from genome assembly GCA_027410445.1 of Discoglossus pictus. Classification (NCBI taxonomy): domain Eukaryota; kingdom Metazoa; phylum Chordata; class Amphibia; order Anura; family Alytidae; genus Discoglossus; species Discoglossus pictus. Next base: position 76,638,256 of record CM050167.1, read on the forward strand.
CTTAATTAACCCTGTCACTCATGGGGGTCATTACAGACCCCCATAAGCCCTCAATTAACCATGTCACTCATGGGGGTCAATAGAGACCCCCATAAGCCCTTAATTAACCTGGTCACTCATGGGGGTCAATGAAGACCCACATAAGCCCTGTATTAACCCTGTCACTCATGGGGGTCAATACAGACCCCCATAAACCTTTAATTAACCCTGTCACTCATGGGGGTCATTACAGACCCTCATAAGCCCTCAATTAACCCTGTCACTCATGGGGGTCAATATAGACCCCCATAAGCCCTCAATTAACCTGGTCACTCATGGGGGTCAATGAAGACCCACATAAGCCCTGAATTAACCCTGTCACTCATGAGGGTCAATACAGACCGCATAAGCCCTTCATTAACCCTGTCACTCATGGGGGTCAATACAGACCCCCATAAGCCCTGCATTAACCCTGACACTCATGGGGGTCAATAAAGACCCTGATAACCCCTTAATAAACCCTGCCACTCATGAGGGTCAATACAGACTCCCATAATCCCTTAATTAACCCTGTGACCTATGGGTGTCAATACAGTCCCCCATAAGCCAATAATTAACCCTATTAGTCCAATAGGGGTCTATATAGACCCCTATAGGACACTAATTAAACCATGTAATAACACTATAAGTGCCATGAGGGTCATCCAGGACCCTCATGACACAAAGTGTAAGCACTATACTATACCCCATTAACCCAACCCTGGGCCTAATTAACCCTAACAGTACCTATCTAACCCTAACTGGACCTATTTAACCCTAACTGGACCTATTCATCCCCATCTAAGTATATTTAACCCCGTCTCTTATGTGGGTCTATACAGACCCTCATAAGCCTCTATTTAACCCCAGTAGTCCCATAAGGGTATACAAAGACCCTTATGGGGCTGTTAGAACCCTAACCTTAACCACATAACTGCCAAAATCCTCAAGGACCCTCATGACACTAAGTACAAACACTACACTGCACTATTCCTCCCCAATAAACCACTAAATCTAAACTAACCCCCATCTCCCCTAACCTATTAACCCCTACCTACCTAACACTACCTACCTAACCCCCTATTAAACCACCCACCCTACTAATTAGATAAAATAAAAAACCTAAGGTACATAAAATAAAAAAACCTAAGGTGCACAAAATAAAAAAACCTAAGGTGCACAAAACAAAAAAGGACATTACAACCCCCCCATCACTACAAAAAATAAAAAAACACCACAAACCCCCCTCACTACAAAAAAAAATCACAACCCCCCCCGCCACTACATAAAATAAAAAAAACATTACATACCTGCAAAGGAAAAGACATACACAAATACAAATAACATTACAGTCATAAGGCACAGATGCCTTCAGCCAATCACCCGTGGGGGTGTATCCCATTGTGATTGACTGAAAGCAATAGTGCCTTTTGATTGGTTTAAAAACGATTGACTGTTCCTTCAGCCAATCAGAATGGGATATAGGGGTGTATCCCATCCTGACTGGCTCACACTTTGGCACCTTCTGATTGGCTGAAATGTGATTGACAGCCTTTTCAGCCAATCGGAAGGCGCCATTGACAATTTCCTACCGGAAGAGGCTCTGAAGGCCTCATAAGCGTCGGGGATCTCCACGAGTGTGGAGCTCCGTTTTTTTTGTTTTTGTTTTTTTTCTAGAGCAAGGGCCCAGCCAGGGCAGAAGAGGAGAAGGCCGGGGACATTGGGAACATGTAAGTTTTCAATTTATAATGTTTATATTTTATTTATTTGTTGTGTTTGGTTGTATGTGTGACTAATGTTATCTATCTTTTTTCCAGCGGCCGAGCTGGAGAACAGAAGAAGATGGACGGGGACATGCCTGGAAAGGAGAGTTTAATACTGTATTTGTAATGTATATTAATTCTATGTAATGTTTATTTTTCTAATAATCTGATGTTTCTTTTTTTCCTCAGGGGTGCGATCAGAAGGGATATCTGCAAAGGTAAGTGGTTTTATTTATTCTATTTTAGTGTAGTGCTTAGACTTTGTCATCAGGGTCCTGGAGGACCCTCATGGCACTTGTGGGGTTAATCTAGGGGTAAATAGTGTCCTATAGGGGTCTATATAGAAACCTATTGAACTGCAGCGGTTAATTATAGTCTCATGGGGCTCTGTTATGGGTTATAGGGTTAATTTAATTGCTCATTGGGCTCTGTATAGAGCCCCATGGGTTTATAGGGTTAATTGTATTGCTCATTGGGCTCGGTATAGAGCCCCATGGGCTATAGGGTTAATTAATGGATTATGGGGGTCTGTATTGACCCCCATGAGTGACAGGGTTAATTTGGGGGTCTGTATTGACCCCCATGAGTGACAGGGTTAATTAAGGCTTATGGGGGTCTGTATTGACCCACATGAGTGACAGGGTTAATTAAGGCTTATGGGAATCTGCATTGACCCCCATGAGTGACAGGGTTAATTAAGGGCTTATGGGGCTCTGTATTGACCCTCATGAGTGACAGGGTTAATTAAGGGCTTATGGGGGTCTGTATTGACCACCATGAGTGACAGGGTTAATTAAGGTGGATATGTGTTTAGGGAACAGGGGGGAGCATCACACAGCAGTATCGGCTGCTCCGAGGCAGCACGTATAGGCTTTAGGAGCCCTTGCTGTCGCTTTTTTGTGCCCGTAGGGATTCTTCCGAGGTGCGAGATTCACCTCATAGATTTATGGCTGTGTGTTACTACGTAGCTCTCTCGGAGCCTATTCTCTGCCATTTTTCGGTGTCATCTCGCAAAGCAGGCTGCGAGGGACGTATTGGGGAATCGGTCCTTGCAAACAGCAAAAAACGTGTTTTGTGAGGACCGAGGGAACTACAAGGGCTAATTTAATAATACCCTAGATTAGTAGTAAATACACACACACAAAATAAAATAAAATAAACATAATATACATTGAACTTACCTCCCCACGATGTCCCTGGCCTCCTCCTCTTCTGCCCCGGCTGGGCCGTGGAAGAATCTGCGCTCTAAAAAGAAAACAAAAAAAAATCTTACGGACCTTCCTGACGCTAATGAGCCTCCTAGAGCCTTTTCCAGAAGAAAATTGGCTATGGTGCCTTCTCTGATTGGCTGAAAACGCTGTCAATTAAATTTCAGCTAATCAGAAGGTGCCAATGTGTAAGCCAATCAGAATAGGATACACTCCCAAATCCCATTCTGATTGGCTAAATCACCTGACAATCTTTTTTAAAAAAATCAGAAGGCTTTATTGCCTTCAGTCAATAGGATACACCCCCATGGGGTGATTGGCTGTAGGCATCTGCGCATTCTGATTGGTTACAGTCTAATTAACAGTGACAACAGCCAATCAGAAGGTGCTATTCCCTTCAGCCAACCACAATGGGATACACTCCCATGGGGTGATTGGCTGAAGACATATGTGCCTTCTGGTTGGCTGTAATTTGTTTGACAATGACAACAGCCAATATGCGCATATCCCTTCAGCCAATCACATCATGGGGGTGTATCCCATTGTGATTAGCTGAAGGGAATATAGCCTTCTGGTTGCCTGTTGTCACTGCAGCCAATCAGAAGGTGCAGATGCCTCCAGGCAATCACCCAGTGGGGGTGTATCCCATTGTGTTTGGCTGAGGGAAATATAGCCTTCTGATGGGTTTAAAAAAAAGATTGCCAGATGCATTAGCCAATCAGAATGATATATGGGGGTGTATCTCATTCTGATTGGCTCACACCTTAGCACCTACTGATTGGCTAAAATTTGATCAACAGCGTTTTCAGCCAACCAGAAGGCGCCATTGCCAATTTTCTTCCGGAAAAAGCTCTAGGGGGCTCATTAGCGTGGCGGCGGTCTGTGAGTGCAGACCTACGTTAGTTTTTTTGTTTTGTTTTATAGCATGGATTTTTTTCAGGACCCAGCCGGGGCAGAAGAGGAGGAGCACAGCGACATCACGCCAAGGTAAGTCAATTAATATTATGTTTATTTTATTTTATGTGTGTGTGTATTCATGTGTAGTAATCTAATGTTTATTCTTAACAGGGGCCACGCTGGGTAAGAAAATAAGAAGAAGAGGGACATGCTGGAAAGGTGAGTAGAATATTTAGAATGTTTTTTTAAGTATGTAAAAGTGGTGTACTAATTTTATTTATTTTTCCCCTAGGGTGGCGATCTGAAGGGACATCTGCAAAGGTAAGTGGTCTTAATTATTATATTTTAGGTTAGATTTAGGGTTTGTGTATAGAGATAGGATTGATTTTATAGATAGGGGGATGTATTTTAGATAGATAGGGGGTATGTGTGTATTTTAGATATGATTTATTGTATTTTAGATAGTTGGGTATGTATGTATGTTAGATGGGATTTAATGTATTTTAGATAGTGGGGTATGTGTGTATTTTACATAGGATTTCATGCATTTTAGATTCGGGGGGTATGCGTGTATTTTACATAGGATTTAATGTATTTTTGATAGGGAGTATTGGATTTGATTTGTATTGTATTGTATTAGTATATATTTTGTATGTATTTCATTTTCAGGTGTGTATTTTTTTTAAAATTTTCTGTAGTGGGGGGGGGGGGTTGTAATGTAGATGTTTTATTTTCTGTGACTTAGGTTTTTTATTTTCTGTAATGTAAATTTTTTATTTTCTGTGACTTAGGATTTTTTATTTTCTGACTTAGGTTTTTATTATTTTCTGTAATTAGTGGGGTGATGGGGGTTTATTAGCGGGTAGGTAGGTAGTGTATGTGTTAATAGGTTAGTGTACATGGGGGTTAGTTTACATTTAATGGATTATAGGGGGGGTATAGTGCAGTGTTGTGTTTGTACTTCTTGTGCTTCTAACTGTCCCATGAGGGTCTTTAGATACCCTTATGGGACTTATGGGGTTAAATAGAGGCTTATGAGGGTCTGAATAGACCCACATAAGAGACCAGGTTAAAATGGTGTAGTGCTTACACTTTGTGTCATGAGGGTCCTGGATGACCCTCATGGCACTTATAGTGTTATTACATGGGTTTATTAGTGTGCTATAGGGGTCTATATAGTTGAGGCACACAATACACTCATATTGTGTGACAAACAGCATTTCAATACGTTTTTTATTGCCCCGTCATTTATGACGGGCAAGTCGCTAGCATTCCTTTATATTGTATATAATATATACAGTATATATATATATATATATACATCTGTGTTCACATTTGTCTAAAACAAGTTAAGAAAACCTGCTTCCTGCTCAGAATTCCAAAAAATATAGTTATTACACTGCATTCTGGGAATCAGAGCAGGGACATGCAAATGTGCCCACAAATGCTTCGTTCTTTTATCCATAACCATTTTAAACATGACTTCCTTTAAGCTTATGCCCGCTGCATTACACAGCTTTATTGCAAAGCCAAGGTTGGATTATACACAAACTGGGAATCCCAACTACGGACAGCTGTTTCAAGGTCACTGCCTATCATCAGCATGGGGCGGGATCCCAGCTTATACAGTATCTCACATTTTTGTAAATATTTTATTATATCTTTTCATGTGACAACACTGAAGAAATCCCACTCTGCTACAATGTAAAGTAGTAAGTGTACAGCCTTTATAACAGTGTAAATTTGCTGTCCCCTCAAAATAACTCAACACACAGCCATTAATGTCTAAACCGTTGGCAACAAAAGTGAATACACCCCTAAGTGCAACTGTCCAAATTGAGCCAAAAGTGTCAAAATTGTGTGTGGCCACCATTATTTTCCAGCACTGCCTTAACCCTCATGGGCATGGAGTTTACCAGAACTTCACAGGTTGCCACTGGAGTTCTCTTCCACACCTCCATGATGACATCAGGGAGCTGGTGGATGTTAGAGAACTTGCACTCCCCCACCTTCTGTTTAAGGATGCTCCATAGATGTTCAATAGGGTTTTGGTTTGGTGACATGCTTGGCCAGTCCACCAACCTTACCTTCAGCTTCTTTAGCAAGGCAGTGGTCGTCTTGCAGGTGTATTTGGGGTCCTTATCATGTTGGAATACTATACTGCGTCACATACCCAGAAGGGAGGGGATCATGCTCTTCTTCAGATGTCACAGTACATGTTGGCATTCATGGTTCACTCAATGAACTGTAGCTCCCCGGAGCACTCATGCAGTCCCAGACCATGACACTCCCACCACCAAAAGTATACATCTATACTTTGGAAAGGTAGTTGAAGTAATCCCTAAATGGCAGATAAACGGATAAGGCACAAAGAACACAAAAACACTGATATGAGATGAAACCCTCAGTGTAAACATAAACAGTGATGCAGAGAGAGCGAAGGCAGCATCTGACATCAGCAGGTAAATGCATGGAGGGGCAATCAGCACAACATACTATAGAAAACATATATACACATATAGACATATGCCGGCACTTGGGAGCTGATGTTGATAGATTGATTTTGTCATATTTGTGCATAGTGTACATTTCAGTATTTTTGTATATATGTAATATATCTATTAATTTAGGGTGGTGTACTCATGATAACTGCAAACTATATGGTATACATTGAACTATAATATATATATATGTTAAAAGTACTAGTTTGCACTAGTTATGTATACAATAAATGAAATCTGAATATATTAATTTTGCTCCTCATGATTAAATTTATTATCTTGACCTATATTACTATAAAGATAATGTCAGTCTCAGAGGGATTCTATACCGTTCTTAGCTGTGAAATGTAATCACTGTATGTTAATTGTTTATGTGTTTTAAAAAAAATTATAATAAAAGTTATATTTTAAATAACAATAGAGTCTGCTATCTTTCACAGATAACTAGTGGGATTCCCCCTGACCATTTTGAGTGTTTTTTCTTTTCTCTTCATATGTTATGTTTTCAGTCACACTCACCAAGGGGAGGTCCATTAATATCATGAAACTAGCGACTTGCCGTAAAAAAAATCAATACAATTAAATTTAAAGGCTGGCAATTCTGTTTGCCACACAATGGAATGCTTCCCCCCCTATAACTTGCGGTCCTTGCGATGATCGCCTGCAAAGCTCATTGCAGGCCTCTCCCACCGTGTCATTGCGAGCCTCTCCCACTGTCTACTTTACGGGCCTATCAATGAGTGCATTTGGTGCTCATCGCGAGCCCCTCATTGCAGGCCTCAGCCAATCCGCCACTTTCATGACTCCCAATGAGCATCTTCTGTGCTCATCCCGAGCCCTGCGCTGAACGCCTTTGACGTTCATTGCAAGCCTCTCCTCACGCTCTGATCCATGTGTCTGTTTCCCCCCGCTCCCTTCCATGTGTCTGTTTCCCCTTCTCTCCATCCCCATGTCCCTGCCCTTTGTTTCTTTCTCTCTCATCGTCTACTTTACGGGCCATGATGAGCGGCTTTGCCGCTTATTGCAGGCCTCGGCCAATCCAACACTTTCATGCCACGCAGTGAGCACCTTCAGCGATCATAGCGAGCCGCGCAATGAGCGCTCATTGCAGCCCTCGTCAACCCGTAACTTTCGGGCCTTTGCGCTCATTGCGCATTCGCAAGCCCGTCATTTTTAACATAGAGTTACAGACAAACTCGCAATTGGGACAACTATGTTATGTAATATGTGATATGCTTGTTTTTGAAATGCATACTGTATTGATACATTGACTTTAACTTTGCACCCCTAATCAAGATCTAATTATTGACTTCCTGAGCTCTATGATTTTCCTTAAATTATTCGTGCAGAATACGCTCGTCAGTCATATACATGCATACATTTATTTACAACTAGATCTTGCTAGAGCAAAAACTGCCTTTATTTACATATGTATGAATGACATTACAAGCAGGAAGTTAGCTGCAGCAGCTCTTGGGGTTGCCGGGCGCCTATTTGTCCAGTAGCCAATCAGGATGTGTTTTACATTTAGCATTAAGGAGTGTCAGACCAGTGCCTGCCCTAGTGTGTGACTGCCCTAGTGTGTGCCTGCCTGAGTGAGTGCCTGCCTGAGTGAGTGAGTGCCTGCCTGATTGAGTGTGTGCCTGCCTGAGTGAGTGCCTGAGTGAGTGAGTGAGTGCCTCCCTGTCTGAGTAAGTGCCTGACTGAGTGAGTTCCTGTCTGAGTAAGTGCCTGACTGAGTGAGTTCCTGCCTGAGTATGTGCCTGCCTGCCTGAGTGAGTGAGTGCCTGCCTGAGTGAGTGCTTGCCTGAGTATGTGCCTGCCTGAGTGAGTGCCTGTCTGCCTAGGTGTGTGCCTGCCTGCGTGTGTGCCTGCCTGAGTGTCACTGTCTGTGTGTGTCTGTGTGTGTGTCTGTCTCTTTGTGAGTGAGTGTCTGTGTGAGTGAGTGTCTGTGTGAGTGTGTGTCTGAGTGAGTGTGTATGTCTGTGAGTGAGTGCGTGTGTGTCTGTGTAAGCTTGTGCGTGTGCCTGTGTGAGTGTGTCTGTGAGTGAGTGTGTGTATCTGTGAGTGAGTGTGTGTGTCAGTGAGTGTGTGTGAATAAGTCTGTGTGTCTGTGAGTGGGAGTGTCTCTGTGAGTGAGTGTGAATGAGTCTGTTTGTCTGTGAGTTAGTGTGTGTGTGTGTCTGTGAGCGAGTCTGTGTTTGTCAGTGAGTGTGCGTGTCAGTGAGTATGTGTGTATGTCAGTGAGTGTGTGTCTGTGAGTTAGTGTGTATGTCTGTGAGTGAGTATGTCTGTGTGAGAGTGATTCTGTCTGTGTGTGGGTGAGGTCACAGGGCAATTTGCTGGGGCTGGAGGGCAATTCACTGGGGCTGGGGCAGGTGATGGGGCAATTCACTGCAGCAGGGGGAGGTCATGGGGCAATTTACTGGGGCAGTGGGAGGTCACAGGGCAACTCACTGGGGCTGGGGGAGGTCATTGGTCAATTCTATGGGGCTGGGGGGCAATTTTTGGGGGTTGGGGAGGTCATGGAGCAATTATCTGGAGCTGGGGGCAATTTTCTGGGGCTGGGGGAAGTCAGGGGGCAATTCCGTGGGGTTAGTGGGCAATTCTCTGGGGCAATTCTCGGGACTGGGGGCAATTAACTGGTGCTGTGGGAGGTCATGGAGCTATTCTCTGGGGCTGGGGGAGGTCACAGGGCAATTATCTAGGGCTGGGGGCAATACTCTGGGGTTGGGGGAGTTCATGGGGCAATTCTCTGGGGCTGGGGGATGTCATGGGGCAATTCTATGGGGCTGTGGGGCAATTCTCTGGGGTTTGGGGGCAATTATTTGGGGCTGGGGGGAAATTCTCTGGGGCTGTGGGGCAAGTCTCTGGGGTTTGGGGGGTAAAAAACTGGTGTTGGGGGATGTCACGGGGCAATACTCTGGGGCTGGGGGAAATTCTCTGGGGTCGGGGGGCAATTCTCTGGGAATGGGGGACAATTTTCTGGGGTTGTGGGAGGTCATGGGGCAATTCTCTGGGGCTGAGGGAGGTCATGGGGCAATTCTATGGGGCTGGGGTTAAATTCTCTGTGGTTGAGGGGCAAAAAAACTGGGGATGGGGAAGGTTATGGGGCAATTATTTGAGGCTGGGGCAATTCTCTGGGACTGGGGGTAATTCTCTAGGGTTGGGGGGCAATTCTCTGAGGTTGAGGGGAAATTCTCTGGTGTTGGTGGAGGTCACATGGCAATTCTCTGTGGCGGGGGGTGGTCATGGGGCAATTCTCTGGGGCTGTGGGGCAATTCTCTGGGGCTGGGGGAGGTCACGGGGCAATTCTCTGGGGCTAGGGGGAGTATGACCTGAGATGTAGATAATGCAATCACTGAATGTAGGGACAGAAATCTAAAAGAAAGGAAAGTGTCTGAGATCAAGTGACCTACCATAGTAGGGCAGACTTCAGGTGATAACTGAACATGTCTGCAAAATCCCCAGGCAAAATAGAAACATTGTATAAGATATGCTAATTTCCCCTGGGAATTTCTGGGGGTGTGAACATTGAGAGAAAACTCTTTGCTAAAGCAAGAAATTCCGCAAACTTCAGGTTAACGGTTTAACTGTTTACTTTGGAATTTTTTCATGCAAAAATATTTTTTCAGACACTATACATTATCCTTTATCAGATGCATCTATAACCCAGCTCACTTACATAAGGAGCAAGTGATGGGCTCCCAATGCCATCGCAACAGAATTGAGGGATGGAATTAGAGAGTCCTATTATTATTTAGTTATAATATAATTATTATTTATTCTAACGTGCATTGTGCAGAGATATATAATTGGTGATTTACTTAATAGAATTATTCATGTACAGTTATTATGATTATATCAGAGTAATTATGTCACAACTATTTACATTATAATTTTTTGCATCAATAAATTAATTATGAGAGGTGTACATATTATAATCATGTATTTAAAGTAGAATACAGATTATTGTATATTGAATTTGGTTGCACAATGGTATTTTCATATGGTGCTTTGTTGAATGTCATAGTTTATATGCTGATAGATTGATTTTGTCACATTTTTGCATAATGTAAATATCAGTATTTTTGTATATATGTAATATATCAATTAATTCAGGGAGGTGTACTGATGATAACTGCAAACTATATGGTATACATTGAACTATAATATAAAGAACCTCATAGGACAGTTAGAAGCCCCATAAGTGCTATGATGGTCCTCAAGGACCCTCATGACACTAAGTACAAACACTACACTGCAAAAAAGCCCCCAATAAACCATTACATGTAAACTAACCCCCTCTACACTAACCTATTAACATCTACACTACCTACCTTACCTACCTACCCGCTAATAAACCCCCCCCCCACCCCACTAATTACAAAAAATAATAAAACCTAACTCACAAAAAGTAATAAAAGCTAAGTTACAGAAAATAAAAATCTACATTACAGAAGATAAAAAAAAAGTCACCCAAAAAAAATCTACATTACACAAAATTAAAAAAACTAAGACACAAAAAAAAAATTACAGGAAAGAAAATACATTACAACTCCACCTCCCCCCACACTACAGAAAATAAAAAAAACATTACACACCTGAAAAGGAAAGGCATACTATATATATATATATATATATATATATATATATATACACATTACAATACAATACAATACAAAAAAACACACAATACCTCCCTATCTAAAATACAATAAATCCTATCTAACATACATACACCCCCTCTATCTAAAATCCAATAAATGCTATGTACATACCTAAACCCTAAATGTAAGCTAATATAGAATAATTAAGAGCACTTACCTTTGCAGATCTACCTTCAGATCAGCAACCTAGGAAAACAGAGAAAAAAAAATAGTACAACATATTTAGATATAATAAAGAAACATTTTAAATATTCTAAATATTGCACTCACCTTTCCAGCATGTCCCTGTCCTTTTTCATTTCTTCTCCGGTGCAGCCCCTTTTAAAAACAAACAAACATTGCATTAATACTGAATACATAGATACACAAAATACAATAAAATATACATAATATACATTGTACTTACCTGCCTGTGATGTCCCCGGCCTCCTCCTCTTCTGCCCCGGCTGGGCTCTGGAACAATCTGCGGACCTCTCCGATGCTAAAGAGCCTCTAAAGCCTTTTCCGGAATAAAATTGGCAATGGCGCCTTCTGATTGGCTGAAAACGCTGTCGATCAAATTGCAGGCAATCAGAATGTGCCAAGGTGAATGGGATACACCCCCCCATATCCCATTGTGATTGGCTAATGCACCTGTCAATCTATTTTTAAAGCAATCAGAAGGCTCTATTGCCTTCAGCAAATCACAATGGGATACACCCCCACGTGGTGATTAGCTGAAGGCATCTGCGCCTTCTGATTGGCTGTAATGTGATTGAAAGTGACAACAGCCAATCAGAAGGTGCTATTCCCCTCAGCCAATCACAATGGGATAGAACCCCAGAGAGTGATTGGCTGAAGGCATCTGCGCCTTGAGATTGGCTGTTGTCACTGTCAATCAGATAACAATCAGAAGGTGCAGATGTGTTCAACCAATCACCGCATGGGGGTATATCCCATTGTGATTGGCTGAATGGAATAGCAGCTTCTGATTGGCTGATGTCATTGTCAGTTAGGCTGCAGCCAATCAGAATGTGCAGATGCCTCCAGCCAATCACATTGTGTGGGTGTATCCCATTGTGATTGGCTGAAGGCAATAAAGCATTGTGATCGGTTTAAAAAAGGTTGACAGGTGCATTAGCCAATGAGAATGGGATATGGAGGTGTATCCCATCCTGATTGGCTCACACATTGGCGACTTCTGATTGGCTGAAATTTGATTGGCAGCGTTTTCAGCCAATCAGAAAGCGCCATTGCCGATTATATTCCAGGAAAATGCTGTAGGTGACTCATTAGCGTTTTTTTTTTTTTTTAGAGCGCAGATTCTTCCAGGGCCCAGCCAGGGGCAGAAGAGGAGGAGGCCGGGGACATCGCGGGAAAGTAAGTACAATGTATATTATGTTTATTTTATTTAGTTTATGTATTTATCATTAATTAAATTATTTTTTTTAACAGGGGCTGCATCGGAGAAGAAATGAAGAAAGAAAGGGACATGGTGGAAATGTGAGTAGAATATTTAGAATATTTAAACTGTTTATTTATTATATGTAAATGTTTTGTACTCATTTTTTTTAAACTTTTTTCTTAGGTTGGTGATCTGAAGGTAGAAGGTTTTTTCTGTAATGTTTTTGTATTTTTTGTGACTTAGGTGTTTTATTTTGTGTAATGTAGATTTTTTTATGACTTAGGTTTTTTTATTTTCTGTCATGTAGATTTTTTATTTTCTGTAACTCAGGTTTTATTATTTTTTGTCAGTTAGGTTATATTATTTTGTGTAATTATTGGGCTTGGGGGTTTATTAGGGGGTAGGTAGTGTAGGTAGGTAGTGTAGGTGTTAATAGGTTAGTGTAGAGGGGGTTAGTTTAGATGTAATGGTTTATTGGGGGTATAGTGCGGTGTAGTGTTTGTAGTTAGTGTCATGAGGGTTCTTGAGGACCCTCGTGGCACTTATGGGGTTAATGTTAGGGTTGTAACTGCCCCATAAGGGTCTTTATATACTGTTAGGTATTTAATTTCTTCATTATGAGTTTATTGGCAAAGAATATCATGATTATAATATTATATCAGCTTGTTTTTTCCTTGTATCTTACTAGAATGTTCAAGAAGGTTGTCTGTAGAATTGTTTAGGTAAATATTCCTTTACCATCTGTTTCCTTTCTTTGTCTCGCAACTGCTGACGGCAAATATCTATAGGAAGCCGTTATTAGATAAGGAAAGTTTCGCTGAGTTAGACAGAAAAAGACACTTGTTTGCAAATGTGTATTTAACCCTATTTTGAACTATGCTATTAGCTATGACGTATTTTATGCTATATAATGGGCTCCCTGCCCAAAATTAAACTCAGAGATTATTCTGATAGCACTCTGACTTCTGTGCATTATGCCAGGTGTGTGGTTTCTAGACCCTGCAGTTTTCAAGGTTATCTCTAAAGAAATGTTTAATATGCAAAGGTTTTCTGGTGTGCATCTGTAACTTATGTCTGGTAAAAACACACTTATGTGTGGGAATTGTGAACACTGTATTCTAGAATTGTTTTCTTATGTGTATTTGTGTATATATAAAGTTTCTGTGTGTTTGTAACTTTACTCGATGCTTTACCTTTGGAAAGAGAGGTGACTGGTCTGCATTTTGAGAAGACATGCAGGGTCTGGCCAACCCCCACAGTCAGCATAGCAGACCACTCCCCTTCCTACTCCCATTTTCTCTGTGTGTGTGTGTTAGTTTTTATCTGAAAATATGTCTGTCTGTATCATTGAGGGAAAATAGCAGAAAGGAGAAAGTGTGGTTGCTGTAAAGAGAGACAAAGGCATGTTATTACAACCCCTTAGAAAAGTGGGAGTTGACTATAACGTTATGACCAACCCCTTTTAAGCGATGACGATGCTCACCGCACCCACTGGATACACAGCACCTACTATACTACCTCTGCTGGAATCAGTGCCCTGTATCCACTCCTTCTTGGCAATATTAGTCCTTATTAAAAGGAAGATATAGGAGACGTTCAAACTTTATTAAGCTTTACTATACACAAAGAAGTATACGAAAGAAAAAGTAAACGCAACATTACTTAGTTAAGGCAATAAAAAGTAAAAATAAAAAAGTAAAATACATTTTATATACTAAAAAAATAAAAAAATTATTGAAGATGAAAAAAGGCAAATGTGTATAACAATGAAGGTGCCTACGGGGGGAGGGACATGTAATGTTAACCACCTCTCTCCTTCGGTAGAGGAAGAGGATATGTTTATGTGTACACAGAAAAGACTTCCACGACTGACCGCCCCTCCAACTCCTGGGAATATGGTCACTTATAGTGATGGTGTAGAGGACGAATTTGATGATGCCCACAAATACCTGCTTGCCGCCACCGCTCCAAATCCACCTCCTCCAACACCACCACCTTATGAAGGACGGCCCGCCAAAACCAGGCGGGCACCAGATCATCAATACGGAGGTAAGGGAATAACATCTGTGCCATTATATCCCTTAATTGAGGTTCCCAATCCTAGGGGGGGAGAGCTTGTAGATGGGGGAAATGTATTGCCACCCACAATGCTAGTATACCGAGCATGGACAGATGCAGATGTGAGGAGAGCGGTAGAAGGAGTCCCCCACCCAAATGAAAATATGGGAATTTTCAGACTTAAGTTCCAGCGATTGCAGCAAAGTTTTAGATTAAATGGTGTTGAGATTGAAAGATGTCTGAGGCAGATATTAGGGTCCGATTGGATCCTTAGTGAAGGTGACTGGAATCCACTGGCCCCAAGGGGGGAGCCATTGCAATATGGATCACAAGAACTGACCCAACGAGTAGACGCTCTAATAGCTGATAGACACAGAGAACACGCAGACTGGATTAGTGTGTACAAAAAGATGATGAAAGTGTGGAACAATATATGGGGAGGTTGCGGGTAGTATTTGTCCGCCATAGCAGGGTGGCCAGACCTAACCCATATGATGATGCTGGACCATATGCTCAGCAACTAAAAACGCTTTTCTCAAGGGATGTCATCCAGAAATAAAAGACTTTGTGATACAGCACCAAATTACTTACAAAACATGTCCCCTTAGGGAAACCATAGAATATGCTAAACATGCAGAGGAGCAGTGTAAGAGAGCAAAAGAAAAGAAACAGACAAAGCAAGATAGTAAACCAAAGGAGGTGTATTTGATGACTTCTGTTGATGGGAAAGCGCAACCTATAACTTCTGCTTTCTTTTCCGGTGATGGTGGAAATAATCAAAAACGTGGAGGGAGAGGAGGTGGACGAGGACGAGGTGGAAGTAGAGGACATTTTTGGGGAAATTGTTACGTGTGTGGCAAGGCCGGCCACTTAGCACGTTCCTGCAGAAACAGAAAGTACCAGGAGGAAGAGGGAGCGGATGACGATGACCACCAGACCGACAAATGACTAGAACCAGGTTGTACCCTTCCTTTACAAGTATTTGCTGAACAAGAATTGCATGAATTTGAATTGTATGAGTATGGCAATAATGATGCAAACTTGCCAGAAATAAATGATGTGTTGAATTTAGAATCATGTATAGACTTAATGGCTCTAGAAGAACAACCAGTCATTCAACTAGATGTAGAGGGGATAATGATAACATTTTTATGCAATACAGGAGAATGTAGGTCAGTGTTGAGTGATGATGGCACATGGACTAGTTACACGTCATCACAAAACATATTGGCTAGGTCAGCAGCAGGACAGACGAATAGCGAACCTATATCATGTCCACTCACAGTGAGATTGTTCAACGGCCAAACATTTGAGCATCCTTTTATACTCTCCCCTCGATGCCCGATAAATCTCTTGGGTATAGATCTGATGCTGAAATGCAACATTAGAGTGGTTCCCACAGAGAAAGGCATGAAAGCATACATGGGGGACATACCTGTCGATGTAAATGTAATGCAGGGGATGGGTGAACCACATTACTTTTACACATTAGACATGGTGTCGAAAGGGCCAGGAAAAGTATCCAGCGCTTTGGTAGCCATGGCTAATGACCTAGCTCCATCTTCCAGTGTAAAACAAAGCACAGGGTCATTATACTGCACTATGAAATTTGAAAGTACACCGGGGAGGGATGTGGACTATGAAAAAACATTTTTCAAACACACCAATACAAGAATAACCTTGGATTACATATACTGTACACACAGTGCCACACATATCACTGACTATGCCAGCTGGTGGAAGGTGGGTACAGGTAGGAGGGATGGTAGAAGAGGCTCAGACAGATAAAACACCATGGGAGTACTTGCCCTGTGACCTCGGAGTGCAGTACTCACCGAGTACAAAAATATATAGGAAAAGCCTGAACTGGGTAACTGAGACAAAGTAAACATACACAAACAGCCAATATGCATTCTCAACTGTGCACATATTTGAACAATTAGGGAAGAATAGAGGCATGGTCACATCTACCCGCAGACAAGTCACTCATAAACAACTCCTTTTGCAGTTACTTGAAGCCATTCAACTGCCCTTGAAGATTGCAGTATGCAAATGTGTGGCTCATACCACGACTAAAGACGCAATTTCAATAGGAAATGGCAGTGCAGATGCAGCTACAAAGCAGGCGGCTCTAACGGGAAAAATACAAATTTTTCTCTTACATAGCTACACATCTGTGTATTTCGTAGACCACATTGACAAGAGTATTCTACAGCAACTACAGGCAGATGCACCCTCACAGGAAAAAACATACTGGTTGAAGAAAGGGAGTAAACTGAATGCTGATAATATTTATGAGAGTGTAGACGGGAAACCAATTTTACCAAAATCACTGTTCATATATGCAGCTATGTTGAGCCATGGCATTAGTAATGTATCAAGAGGGAGTATGGTAGACATGGTCAGCAGATTATTTTCAGCCTATGGATTAAACACCTATTTTAAAAAAAATTGTGCAGGGTGCCTTGTTTGTACACAACACAACCCTCAGGGTAACTATCACCCCATAAGAAGCACATTCCCAGAACCAACATACCCCTTCCAAACAATATGTATGGATTTCATTGAACTAACAAAGTGTGAAGGGAAGAAATATTGCCTAGTGATAATTGATGTATACTCTAGGTGGGTGGAAACGAAACCATGTGCACACCCTGACGCAATCACAGTGGCTAAAACCTTAGTGACACAAATAATTCCTAGGTTTGGTTTACCAGAGGAAATATATAGCGATAACGGTACACATTTTGTGAACAAAATTATCAACCACTTGAGTAAAGCATTACACATAGAGTTGAAAAACCACAGTCAGCTGGATTAGTGGAGAGAACTAATGGTACCATTAAGAATAAATTGAGGAAAACGATGGCAGCGACAGGGAACAATTGGCTTTACTGTTTACCGTTAGTCATGCTAAACATGCACATGCTTCCAGGAAGGGAGAAGTTAACCCAGTTTGAAATATTGTATGGGAGGCCATTCCTACTACCAGAATTTAGACCATTTATCTCAGAAGATGAGAACATGAGTGAAAACTTAGCAGACTATATGAGAAAGTTAAGTAAGAAAGATATTACCTCCATCTCTCTCTCATCCACAGCAACAGCAGGGACCCTGCTTGGTACAACCAGGCCAGTGGGTCCTAATTAAAGTAATCAAGCGCAAAAATTGGGCATCGGCCAGGTGGGAAGGACCGTACCAAGTTCTGCTGTCAACACCCACTGCCTTGAAAGTTGCAGAACAAGCCACCTGGATACACCTGACTCACTGCAAGAGAGTAAAAGTGCCAGAGCTTGAGACAGTTGATTCCTAAAACCTGCTAACTGACTCATTGCGAGTCAGGCTGGGCTACATAGGGGGGGAAACTCGTCTCAAACCCAGTGAAGAACCCGAATGGTGCGGGTTTGGGGATCTCAACTGGCCCAAGAAAATGTCCTGGCACCTGTTCAAAAGACCTAACTGGTGTGGCCTAAGACTCTCACTGACATGCCTCATCTTGATAATTTTCTGCATAGTAGCACCCATAATCATATGGGAAGAAGTAACAAGACCCAGAGGCAACCAGACGCAATCTATTAGAGAGATGTGGATGCGCAGAATGAAAAGAGACATGATGGAAGTCAATTTAACTGGCCAAGTGACCCTAGTGTTCAAGGAAGGGCAGATAGGAACCAACCAAATAGACCTATGTCAAGTACTAAGATGTGGACTTTCTGGAGGAGGACGTAGTGGAAGGGTGAGAAAAGCGCCAGTATACTTGTGTATAGCCTCTCCGTATGGAAATGAGAGATGTCCTAGCTGGAAACTGGCCTTATGGAATACAGGAGCTGACTGGGGTTACTCCCCACCTTATCACATGATGTGCAAAAGTACAAAGAGACACTTAAAGCTGACACGGGGTGTGGAGCCATCCTTCTGCAGCCAAAATCAGCTATGCAACCCCATCCGGATCACCCTCCAGGACCCACAAAAGTGTGATGAAGGGAGATATACTCTTGGAATCTACACCTCAGGCAGAGGTAACAACATGGAATATTTGCATATTCAGATACTGCAAAAAGAGGTGCCCTGAGAGACTATTGATCTCACCAAGGTGAGCCCTGTGAATAGGACTGTGCCCTCACAGGTCATCTATTTGGAACCTGACCGCCTGATTGACACTTTTGAAATTAAGACTGGGTATGCAGAAAAAACATTTGGTTGGAATGGATGCTGTATACGACGGCCTCCATTGAAATGAGTAACTGTATAGCATGTTCCACTGCCAGACCGTCAATGGCAGTGTTACCATTTAAACTGAACCTTGCTTTGAGACCTTTGTCTAATACATTTATAAAAGGACGGACTGTTAGGTATTTAATTTCTTCATTATGAGTTTATTGGCTAAGAATATCATGATTATAAAAGTATATCAGCTTGTTTTTTCCTTGTATCTTACTAGAATGTTCAAGAAGGTTGTCTGTAGAAATGTTTAGGTAAATATTCCTTTACCATCTGTTTCCTTTCTTTGTCTCGCAACTGCTGACGGCAAATATCTATAGGAAGCCGTTATTAGATAAGGAAAGTTTCGCTGAGTTAGACAGAAAAAGGCACTTGTTTGCAAATGTGTATTTAACCCTATTTTGAACTATGCTATTAGCTATGACGTGTTTTATGCTAAATAATGGGCTCCCTGCCCAAAATTAAACTCAGAGATTATTCTGATGGCACTCTGACTTCTGTGCATTATTTTCTCTCATTATATCTTGGTACCCAGATATAATATATACACACATCAGAATACATGATTACTCACTAATCTGATCCTATCATATACCCTTATGGGACTGAGGGGGTTAAATAGAGGCTTATGATGTTCTGGATAGACCCACATAACAGACAGGGTTCAATAGGCTTAGATGGGTTTAAATAGGAGCAGTTATGGTTACTTAGGTACTGTTAAGGTTAAATGTGTATTTTTAGGATTAAATAGTCGCAGGGTTGGGTTTATGGGGTATAGTTAGGGTTAATAGTGTAGAGGTTGCACTTTGTGTAATGAGGGTCCTGGATGACCCTCATGGCACTTATAGTGTTATTACATGGATTAATTAGTCTTCCATAGGCATCTATATAGAGCCCTAATGGACTGATAGAGTTAATTATTGGCTTATGGGGGTCTGTATTGCCTCCCATGAGTGACAGGGTTAATTAAGGGTTTATGGGGGTCCAGATTGACCCCCATGAGAGATAGAGTTAATTAAGGGCTTATGAGGGTCTTTATTGACTGCCCATGAGTGACAGGGTTAATTAAGGGGTTATGGGAATCTTAAGTGACCCCCATGAGTGACAGGGTTAATGAATGGCTTACGGGGGTCTGTATTGACCCCCATGAGTGAGAGGGTTAATTAAGGGCTTAAGGGGGTCTTTATTGACCTTATTGAGTGACAGGGTTAATTAATGGCGCCTTCTCATTGGCTTAAAATGCTTCAAATTTAAGCTAATCAGAAGGCGCCAAAGTGTGAGCCAATCAGAATGGGATACACCCCCATATCCCATTGTCATTGGCTAATGCACCTGTCAATCTATTTTTAAAACAATCAGAAGGCTCTATTGCTTTCAGCAAATCACAATGGGCTACAACCCTCACGTTGTGATTGGCCAAAGGCATCTGCGCCTTATGATTGGCTGTAATGTGATTGACAGTGACAACAGCCAATCAGAAGGTGCTATTCCCCTCAGCCAATCACAATGGGATAGACCCCCAGAGAGTGATTGGCTAAAGGCATCTGCGCCTTGCGATTGGCTGTTGTTACTGTCAACCAGATAACAGCCAATCAGAAGGTGCAGATGTGTTCAGCCCATCACTGCATGGGGTTATATCCCATTGTGATTGGCTGAATAGAATACTGTCTTATGATTGGCTGATGTCATTGTCAATTAGACTGCAGCCAATCAGAATACGCAGATGCCTCCAGTCAATCACATTGTGGGGGTGTATCCCATTGTATTGACCCCCATGAGTGGCAGGGTTACTTATGGGCTTATGGGGGTCTGTATTGACTCGCATGAGTGACAGGGTTAATGAAGGGGTTATAGGGGTCTTAATTGACCCCCATGAGTGTCAAGGTTAATGAAGGGCTTATGGGGGGTCTGTATTGACCCCCATGAGTGAGAGGGTTAATTAAGGGCTTATGGCGGTCTATATTGAACCCTATGAGTGACAGGGTTAATTATTGTCTTATGGGGGTTTGTATTGACCCCCATGAGTTACAGGGTTAATTAAGGGGTTATGGGGGTCCTGATTGACCCTCATGAGTGACAGGGTAAATTAAGGGATTATGGGGGTCCTGACAGGGTTAATTAATGGATTATGGGGGTCAGTATTGACCCCCATGAGTGAGATGGTTATTTAGAGGGTTAAGGGGCTCTGTATGGAGCCCCATGATTGATAGGGTTAATTGTTAGTTTTCGTGGTCCTTTATGGACCTTTACCGTCCTTTAAGGACCCGCAAGGCCGGGAAATTCAAATTTTGATTTCAGCAGGGGTCCCCGATCACATGCGATTTGGGACCCTCACTAATGTGGGATTAATGTGGGGACCCTCCGGGGATCCTAATCAGGACCCCCAGCACTCTCCCACAGCGTAATTGCGAGCCTCTCCCACCATCTACTTTACAGGCACCGCGATGAGTGAATTTGGCGCTCATCGCAAGCCCCACAATGAGGTCTCTCGCCGCTCATTGCAGGTCTCAGCCAATCCGCCACTTTCATGCCTCACAATGAGCATCTTCTGTGCTCATAGCGAGCCCTGCGCTGAACGCAGTTGGCGAGCCTCTCCCCACCCGATGGTGCATTTTTCAGAGTCTTGTGGGTCTCGTGGTTAGCCTCTTTTTAAATAATGACATCTTTACGGTCGCCATTTTTTCCCTCGCTTAGCCGATTTCACACCTCCCAAAAACGCCAATTAAACATGACATTAGCTTGCAACCTCACTTACAGGCGCCCTGCCACTCCCCCTGTGCTGTGTGTGAGTTTGTAAGTACATTCTTTTATTAATTGGCATCTTTTGGCGGTCTTCCGACGGCTTCTGAGTTACGGGCTTGGAAAAAATGTTGGTCGTTAAAGTCATAATTTTTTCAAAGTCTTGCATGCCTCGCCATGATTGCCAAAGGTCTTCGGCACTGATCGCGGGCTTCGCCATGAGCGCATTCGGCGCTCATTTCGGGCCTTTTTTAAAGTCTTGCGGGTCTCGAATTGAGCGCCTTTCGTGCTCATCGTGCGGCCTGCAATGAGCGCCTTTCATGCTCATCGTGCGGCCTGCAATGAGTGCCTTTTGCGCTCATTGCAGTCCCTGTCAAACCCATAACTTTTGGGCCTTTGGTGCGCATTGCGCATTTGCAAGCCCGTCATTTTTAACATAGCTTTACCAACAAACTCGCAATTGCGACAACTATTTTATGTGATATGTGATATGCTTGTTTTTGAGATCTATACTCTATTGATACATTGACTTTAACTTTGCACCACTCAAGATCTAATTATTGTCTACCTGAGCTGTATGATTTTCCTTAAATTATTCGTGCAGAATACTCTCGTAAGTCATATACATACATACATTTAATCACAGCTACATCTTGCTAGAGCAAAAACTGCCTTTATTTACAGTTTATGTATGAATGACATTACAAGCAGGAAGTTAGCTGCAGCAGCTCTTGGGGTTGCCGGGCGCCTATTTGTCCAATAGCCAATCAGGATGTGTTTTACATTTAGAATTAAGGAATGTCAGACCAGTCACAGAGCAGGATGTTGTGGGATAAAGTTGTCACTTTGCGCATGTTACAGGACACACCGAGAACTGAGTTAAGTACTGCAGAGAACAGATGTGATGCTGCATCTGAGGACAGTGCCCCAGAGGGGCTTAAATAAGAGCTGCTGCAGTGGATTGTTTGTGTCACCTCTAACATACAGCAGTGAGAGAAAGATAAATGCACTGTACTGATGTGCTGCAGCTCTGCAAACCCTTCTCTTAATCAGTGAGAAGACTTTTAAAAATGTGCAACTAGTTCATTTAGCTTTATAACTGGTTATATGGAAAATTAGAATGTTTTCACATTTTTGGACTTTGTCTTTTAATTTAGGTGCATATTGGACCACCATAGTTTATCTCAGCAACATGTTGCAAAATGTTAACAATTACTGTAAGTGATAAGTAAAACATCATAAACCTCATAAAAAGTGCATCCAAAGGAAAGCTTTTCTTAATTTTACTGTTACTAGTAACACTGACTTTAATTTATGACTTTTAGTATAAAAAATTGACTTAGTGTAAAGTCAAGAGCCAAGCTATGATATAACAAGATGCCAGATGTTTGTTCACGCGATGGCCATAGGCTACTTTTGTAGATAGTTACATAATTAAATAGTAATTGCGGTTGAAAGAAGACTTAAAGTCCATGAAGTTCAACCTTTAAAGATCTTCTCTGATCTGCATGCAGATTAATGCAGGTTAAATGTTAATTGATCCAGAGGAAGGCAAACATAAGAAAAAACGAAAATTGTTAAATTGTCTCAAAGGCAAAAATTGGTTAATTGTCTCAAAAGGTAAAAATACAAAAATTCCTTCCTGACACCAGATACTGGTGATCGGATTACTCCTTGGATCAACACCCCCTTTCTAATTATCCAGGATAACCCCGAATGCCCCCTTTTAAAAAAATATATATATCCATTCCAATACCTTTGTAAAGTTATCTATCAAATCCATTGTTACCACCTCCCTTGGTAGAGAATTCCACGGATTAACCACCCTTACTGTGAAGAACACTTTTCTATCTTTAAGTTGGAATCTTTTTACTTCTAACCTCAAAGAATGTCCTCTTGTCAGTTGAAAACATCTTGGCACAAAAGGTTAACTTGACAAAGCCTTGTATTGACCTTGGATGTATTTATATAATGTAATCAGATCTCCTCTTAGACACCTTTTTTCTAGAGAAAATAAGTTTAATTTGGTTAGTCTTTCTTCATAACTTAGCCCCTCCATTGCACTTATTAGTTTTGTTATCCTTCTCTGTACTTTTTGCAGCTCTAAAATGTCCTTTATATGAAATGGTGCCCAAAATTGTACTCCATATTCCAAATGAGGGCATACTAAGTGTCATGATCCTCCTGACCACCAGTTTTTGGGACTCATGTGATCCGGTGGTGTGGGACTGGGCTAAGTCTGTTTTATAATTATTTAATGTTATATTAATTTTGTTACCATATGTATATTAATTACTGTATGTTATGCTGTGTTATGTTGTGTTATATTATGTTAATTACTGTATGTTATGTTGCTTCTCTATGTGTGATTGACTTGTGATGTGTGATTCTGTATGCTGCATGTTCATTAAGTGTTAAATAATTTAGAATGTTGTGTTGACAGGCAGGTAGCTGTCAGAGTTAGTAGTTAGGCAGCTGAGCTTCAGAGTTGGTGTGTCTCTGAGGAAAAGCCAGTTCTGAATGCATTCTATGAAGTTTCCACATAAATAAAAACAGTTCCTTATGTTTTTATAATGCTGAGCCTGAGTTCATATTCTTAAATACTACACCTAATTTTAGAGACATCAGCTGTCTTGGTGAAGGGATAAAAAGAATCTGAAAGGTCTGCTGGGTAGGTTTGGCCACAATAGCCTTATCAAGTCTGACTGAAGAAAGCAGATCTTCACAACTGGTGTTAGCAGTGGGATCCCTTCATCATAAAACCGGCAACCAGGATGGCATGTGGAAACTTATCCAAAATAGAAATAAAGTACTTTCAGAGGCTTGGAGGAGATGCAGAGACAGACAAGCGATTTGCCCAGTACTATCAGACCAAGTTCCTGATTTCCTGCAGAGCAGAGGTAATCCCGGAGAAAAAGAGCCAGATCACAAGGATGAAGGAGCGAAGAGCACGTCTGGTTGCCATGCAAAAGGACCTGGCAGCAGCTCTTAAGCATCAGTGGATGGCATTCCTGGAGCTCCAGCAGGGAGGTGAGCTATCAAAATGGCTGGAGGGACTGGTGTGGCAGGAGATCACTTTGGAGCAGGCATATGATTATCTGATGGAGCCAGTTATCACTTTGCAATGGCCTTCCTACTACCGGCTGGAGTTAATGAAAATACTCCACGGTGTACTGCAGGGCAATGCTGCTTTTGGTATTGGGCATATAGAACAGGGGGTGATCCTGTATAATCAGCGCTGCCAAGAAATGCGACTAAAACCAGGGTCCAAGGAGGCTGCTTGATTGAACCCTTAATCTAGGAAGAGTTGGAGCTGCAAGACAGTTATAAGAAGCCTCTGGTAGAGGCAACCATGGGTAAGACCTGTCTCAAGGGGTGGAAGGAGCCCTGTCAATCAGGGAAGGATGAAGAACATGCATCCTGTCATCAGGTGCTCCTAAAAGCATCTGTCCCTATTGAAGAACTGCAGGAAACTATTGCAGAAAAAGACAAGCAGATAAAACAGAAGAAAGATATTTTGACTCTCTCTAAGTCTTTGGACTTTTTCTAATTTTTTTCACTGAGGCCCATTCCTCTAATTTATGCAAAACCCTTTGGAAGGAAAGTGCATCCTTTTCTGATTTCATTACTTTGCACAACTTTGTGTCATCAGCACGAATGGAGACAATACTTTCCAGTTTAACTTCTAAGTCATTAATAAATATGTTAAAAAGGGGAGGACCTAATACTGAACCCTGAGGAACCCCACTTACCACATTAGTCCAATCTGATTATTTTCCATTTACAACTATCCTTTGCTTCCTGTCTTTTAGCCAGTTCTGATTCGATGAGCAGATATTTACTGCAATTCCCACATCTCTTAGTTTGCACAATAGTCTTCCATGTGGCACTGTATCAAAAGCCTTTGCAAAATCCAAAATACTACATACACTGAGTTGCCTTGATCCAACTTCCTGCTAACCGCCTCATAGAAAATAACTATTTGTTTGACATGACCTATCCCTCATAAATCCATGTTGACTCCTACTTATAGTTCTGTTCAAATAGACATTTTCTTGTCAATTATGCCTTATTAATCCTGGGGCTTTATTAAAAAAAATTCCAACCTCTTTTGGATTTTTTCCTGTGTTAAACATATATTTGCTGTAGGTAGTCTAGCCACATTATGTTGCGTTGTCCCAACCACTGGTACCTCCGCTGTGTATACTGAAGAAAATAACCTATTTAGCTCATCTGCCATTTCCTGGTCACTAACTGTCAGACGGCCCATTTCACATTGTAATGTTCCTATAGCTACCTTCCTGGCCATCTTCCCATTAATATATTTAAACATACTCTCCTTTGCAACTAAACATTGTCTATTTTAGCCATTCTAATAGCTCTTTTGCCAGCTTTGGGGAGCAAAGGAGGTATCGAATGATGTTATGTGGAGATGGATGCTTAGAGGGGATGACTGCTGACAAGGACTGGGTGCTATGTAGGGATGGATGCTAAGAGGGATGAGGGATGGGGGCTATTTGGGATGGCTGCTGACAAGGGCTCAGTTATATGTAGGGATGGATGCTAAGAGGGGTGGGTACTATTTGAAGATGGCTGCTAAGAGGGTCTGGCAGCTATTCACTCCTTCACCTGTTTAAATTATATTCTGACCACTCAGCTGCAGACTTATTACTGATCCCTTCCAGCAAGTAACTCGCAAACCAGATGCAAGGCCAAATCTCCCATTGGTGTCCTTTGCCCATCTAGACTTCTAGACCCCTCATTTATTTATAAATGTATAATTTAGGTGCATGTTTGAAATTATCTCTTTGTATTAAAAAAAGGAGAATCTGAACTACTGAAATCGCCCATGAACTGCAACCAAGAAGTAAAGATCTGTAAATGTCTACAATGAGAATTCTTATGATACTAATCATTAACTCTGAATATGTATATTGTTGTTATTGAATATAAAATGATCTGTTAATTCAACCACTTTAATATTATTAAATCTTTGCACCGTTTTGTCTTTTCATATCTTCTCTCTCTCTGCCTTTCCCTTTCATAATTTTAACATTCCATGCATACGTGAACAACTAGATCAAGCCCTGCCTATAACCATTCATTAGGATGAAAAAGTCATCCACACATTATATTATTTATAAATAAAAAATCCAAGTCAATATTAGGCAAGACAATTTATTATAAAATATTTAAATTGTATTTGCAGCCACTTATGGTCTGAAACTACCTCTGGACTCACGAAGAGTCATCCTTCAGCACTCAGGAGAGGAAAACCCCCCTTGTGGAGGAAACCTATAGGGAACCATAGCATGAAGGACAGCCCTTCCCTCTGGGCAATAAGAGGTTAACAATGATGTAAAGGTCCCTTGTAATATCTTATCTTTAATAATCTGTTAGAACATAAAACAGTAACCACACATATGAATAGTGTTTAAAACATGTGTGCAGCTTACACCATAATGTGCATACAGGAAGCATAGATAAATATCTGACTCCTCCCCCTGGCTATTATCTTTCCTGAGCTGCTATTGATTTCAAAAGTTGATTGATAATTACTCCAATTAGGAGCACATCATGGGATTTGTATAACCCATTTGCACTAGTGTGCACAAAGTATCTTTGCTGTGCTACTGATTGGAGTATTTAGTGCTGGTATCATCAGTGGCCAGGGAGAGGAGTCACGATTTTGCCCATACTTCCTGTAATGTCAATTTCTAGGGTACACTGTACAAATAAAAATAGTGAGGTGCTCAAACTGAGAATGGACAACACCTAAGTAGGTTTGCTCTATAGGCCTGGTTACATACTCAGAGAGCAGCCCCTGAACAGGAGAAACAGCAGACCCCAGATGTACGTTTCAGCCTCTCTTGGGCCTCGTCAGTGAGGTGTAGCTGCACTCCCTAAGGCACAGGGAGCAAGGAGTCCACTTATGGAGCCCTCTATTACTTATAAGGTGAGAAAAACTTAACAGAAACAGTTAAAGGCACTCTCTGCAGTAGGTAGCTGCACCTATAGAGCAAACTTACTTAGATGTTATTCGTTCTCAGTTTGAACTCCTCTGACTCTTTTTACATTGCACAAATGTTTTATATGCCTTTTTACACATGTTGTACTTAAATTTGTAGTAATTAGTAAATTTTTTATTACATTTATATAGCAAGATGGAGATTATTGTGAAATTACAGCATCTTTGCCTCACAATTTCTCTTCATTAAATCAGGAACTAAAGCTCTCTCTGCTGGCTGACAGTCCTTTTCTGTGATGAAGCTCTTCAGACCTGATTGCTGTGGACCGAAACACCGCAAATCACTTTGCCAGATAACTGGCTCTCTGCAGCTCACTTTGCCAGTCTACCTACCTATCTCTCTGCTTACCTTTTTGCCAGGGTTGAATGATCATATTGGTGGTTTTCTGTTTAGTACATTGCGTGCATGCGTGCGGTTGTGTGTGTGTGAAAGTGCTGAAGGCGTATTAACTAATGTTAGATCACATATATAGTTGTGGATCTTGTCGATTGTTCGGAATGCTTACAATGTTGGTAATGCACTTGCGAGTCTTGCAAGGGTGTGCGGGACTTAGGCTGCAATGAGATCCAAGGAGTAGCCTATTTGGGGTTATGGCAGGCTGAATATCTACTCACAGGAGCTGCCTATTTGGGGTTATGGCAGGCTGAGTGTGTTATCACAGGAGCTTCCTGTTTGGGGTTATGGCAGGCTGAGTGTGTTCTCACAGTAGCTACCTGCTTGGGGTTATGGCAGGCTGAGTGTGTGCTCACATGAGCTACCTGTTTGGGGTTATGGCAGGCTGAGTGTGTGCTCACAGGAGCTACCTGTTTGGGGTTATGGCAGGCTTAGTGTGTTCTCACAGGAGCTACCTGGTTGGGGTTATGGCAGGCTTAGTGTGTTCTCACAGGAGCTACCTGGTTGGGGTTATGGCAGGCTGAGTGTGTGGTCACAGGAGCAGTCTGTTTGGGGTTAGGGCAGGCTGAGTGTGCTCATAGGAGCTGCCTGTTTGGGGTTATGAAAGGCTGAGTGTGTGCTCATAGGAGCTGCCTGTTTGGGGTTATGGAAGGCTGATTGTGCTCACAGGAGCTGCCTATTTGGGGCTATGGCAGGCTGAGTGTGTGCAGGAGCTGTCTGTTTGGGGTTATGGCAGGCTGAGTGTGTGCTTACAGGAGCTGTCTGTTTGGGGTTATGGCAGGCTGAGTGTGTGCTCACAGGAGCTGCCTGTTTGGGGTTATGGCAGGCTGAGTGTGTGCTCATAGGAGCTGTCTGTTTAGGGTTATGGCAGGCTGAGTGTGTGCTCACAGGAGCTGCCTGTTTGGGGTTATGGCAGGCTGAGTGTGTGCTCATAGGAGCTGTCTGTTTAGGGTTATGGCAGGCTGAGTGTGTGCATGAGCTGTATGTTTGGGGTTATGGCAGGCTGAGTGTGTTTAGGAGCTGTATGTTTGGGGTTATGGCAGGCTGAGTGTGTACTCACAGGAGCTGCCTGTTTGGGGTTATGGCAGGCTGAGCGTGTGCTCACAGGAGCTGTCTGTTTGGGGTTGAGTTCCATTATATGTATTATCACATCGATTGCCGGGATCGACATAACACGGAAATGAAACAGAAAAAAAAGTATTTTATATTGCAGATTTGCGAGCTTTAGAATCTTGTGCTATTAATTGGCATTTACAGTGCTACGGTTAGGACTTTAACCCCCTTGCGGGTCCTGTCTAGTACATTTGCAGGTTATGAGTTTGAATGCCAGTGGATTTGTAACAATTTAATAGCGATTTTCGTACGTATCAGTTACGGGCTTGACAGATCAAAGGATTTGTGTCAGCGGAGTTCATATTTCGATGTCCCATAGGGTTTTTCCGCCTGTAACCCACAGATTGTAAGCAGGTTGCTTTACGGGACCAATTTAATAGCCGTAAGTCTTGCAGGCTACATTACGGGCTACAGTTTTACATGTTGAGGGAATTTAATAGGGCTGCTAGTGTTCCTATTCAGCAGGGTCATCGGCCTTTCACTAAATAGTTCAGTTTCATTCCTAAAAGAGTGTGACTAGCCAGCAATGCTAGATGACTGTATGAAGACTGTACAAAGAGGATCTTTACCCCAGGACAGGGGAAACCCTGTTTAGCCAGCACAGAGATGGCAACTTCTGTGTTCAAGAAGAACCTCACACCAAGTGGCTGTTAATAAGAAAGGTTATGTGTAAAAGAGATGTGATATACATGCAATGATTGTGTAAAAGATTTGAATGCGATTGTGATGGGCCAACATAATTTTGCTATACTACAGACATACCTTGGTGTTCCTTTTTTATACTTTCTTACTAAGATTGACTTCTTTCAGTTCAATACATGGCTATCACATTGCGATATCATCATACTATCAACAGTACATAGAATATATTTTCGGAAAGGAGACTCATTGTTTATGGCAGTTGTATTAAAACTTTCAGATCATTGACTGCTGAAAATGTTTTTCAAAGTGCTTTCAGAAATAGGAAGTGCTGACATTTGAGATATGGTAATTTGTAGAAGCAATTGCCAGAACCTAAGTAACAGATTGATACAATTTTGTTTCTTGCAAAAGAAAATTGATTTTTATTGCTTCCAGAGTGTTTTTTATATGTTTGCAAAAAGTAAGAATGCTAAAGTAAAAGAGCAAAAACATGTCCCTGCGACAGAACAGAGAGTTGTTTGAATTATGGCTTGAGAAAAGGCCAACAATTTGCATTACAACGTTGGTGTACAAGGATAGTTAAATAGCTGAGTTAAGCAAAACGTATTCAAATACAAATACTTAAAGATTCAAAGAATAGTTATATAGGCCACCTTTTAGATTATGATGCTGTTGAGAATGTGTCTGGGTAAAAGACTGATAATAGCTACACTTACCAACCTATATGTAGTCCATGTAAGATGCTAATAATTCATATAAATAATGTAGCAAAACGCACTTTGACTTGATGTTGGTATAAACTAATTCTGCCTTCTTTGGAGCTAGTGTTTCAATGATGAAGTATCAGCCCAAGACAAAATGATTATGTTGTAGATCACGTGTGTCCGAACTCGATCCTGGAGGGCCGCACCCAGGTCTGGATTTGAGGATTTCCTTCTGTGCACAGGTCAATCAGGATGACTGAAGAAGTGATTGACTCACCTGTGCACAGCAGGGTTATCATCAAATCCAGGCATGTGTGTGGCCCTCCAGGGCGGAGATTGGACACCCCTGTTGTAGATTCATTGTAGGTGGCAAATGTATATAGATGCTTTGGCACAGTGTTGTAAAAATATAATTTAAAATTGCTCTGTATTTGCTACTTACCTAGCATTATATCGCTATTTTGTAGCTTTTTTTATTGTAGATTATAAAAAGTCAAAAATATATAAAATAGAATCTGAGCACAATAGCACAATGTGAGGACACCATGAGAAAGAGAGATGGTACTCATACCCTGCCACATATCTATACCTTACTTTATTCATTGTCTGCTACGTACTTTCATCACATCAGCACTGTATTGTATGTTTTTCCTTCAGGTATAATACTCTAATGACTCTTTATATTAGTGCACTGATTTGCCTCTAGGATTTCAAAGCTTTCCTACGTGTTTCCACAAGGCAATTGGTATCTAAGTTCTTGAGTGGGCCTGAATTTGAATATAACAAAATGGTGACCATTTTCATTTTTAACATAATGCTGATTAACAAAAGATATGTATTAGAACATTATTTACAGTAAGCACCTAAGCAATCAGCACTCTCAAGTTACCGGCACCGGCATCAATTCCCCATTTAAAAAAAACTCCTGCATAACTGGCACTATACGGCAGTTCGAGACTGCAACAAATAAATGCTAACTTTTTTCTCTAATTGTTTTTTTGGCCCCTAAATGGCCCAGTTTAAGTGCTTCTGCCTTTTTAGAGGTATTTTGAGGGGTTTTGGGGGCTTTAAGGGTCATTTAGACTCTTAAAATCGGGGACTCATGATTAACCGGCAACTACAGTTATCCGGCAATAGGGAGTCCCCGTAAGTGCCGGATAACAGGGAGTTTACTGTATTAACATATAATGAAGAGTGAATGTAACAAGTTATCCATTAGTCCTTGTTTATACTTCTTAAAACACTAGTAAGATAAAGGTGGATCAAACACATTTCTATTTACATGTCTGTTATTGTAATGGTAATTTTCCATTGGAAAAAACACTTTTGTAATGTATAAAACATGCTTGTTTAAATACATAACATGATTTTTTTCTTTACTACATTAGCCCTTTCATTTAATTTTTGAATTTAGTATTCCTTATTTCTACTCTAATTGGTGGCTTCCATAATACAACTAAAATATAACCACATTTTTGAAATGGTTATAGAAAATGTACTGTTAAAATGCTCTAAGCTTAGCAATTGCTCAATTCCCTTATAAAAATAACATGATGGTTTCTAGACACTATGCTCTGATTTACCACTGATGGAGAAGTAATCATCAGATAAAGGATTTAAAGGTATTATTAACTTACCTTTCTTTATAAACTACTTTCAGTACAAGGAACAGGACTCATTTTAAATAACAAATTGATTGCAAAAAAATAGCAGAAGTGATTGAAAGGGGAGCTTGCCACATTAATCTTACCGTATTTTAGATACCAGAGGAATGCACTTTCAGAATTATTATTATTATTATCTTTTATTTGTTTTGCGCCAACATATTCCGTAGCGCTGTACAGGGGATAAGAACAAGGGAAATACAATTTTAACAAATTCAGAAGTTGAAGATCCCTGTTTTGAGCTTAGAATCTTAGCAGAAAGCACCCTACAAGACTGGAAACTACTTATAAATTAAAGGGAATGAGAGTGCAGAGACCTAGAGTAAAGAGGGAAGAGTAACAGATAAAGAATAGTAATGGTCAGGAAACAAGTGAAAGATTTTTATTGAGTGGGAGAGGGGAGGGATCTGAGGTGAAAGACTAGTTTGTTGGCTGACACCTAGTGTTGAGATGATATATCTGCAAGTAGGAAGTCAGGTGTTTTCCATGGCTCTAAAAATTGAATCTGAATTGTGGTCGGTGGGGGAGGGGTAGAGAGGGAGGGAGGGCAGATGACTCTATTCAATGAATACATTAAAATATATGAATACAACTTTTAATTCCAATAACTGGAATGTGCACTAATGGTGGTCGAACAGTAATTTTTTTCTTAAAATAAACATACACACTACTGATGGGTACATCATGTATTTTTATGGTGAAAGGCTTAAACACAAACAAGTAATCTTGTTTTTCTCTCACTTTCCCAACAGGTAAAAAAATCAGTAACAACTGTAAATGTCCGTGTCCACCTTAATTCTATGAGGTTACTTAAAAGTGGTTGTAAGAGGTCAAGTGATTGTCAAGACCCAGATGATTTCAAAGGAAGTGTCAATCTATATTCAGTTCCCTTCATATAGCACATATACACAATGGCAACAAAATAGGAGAAAACTGGCCGGCGCAGAGGCAGCCCAGGCACGCCAGGTCTGACGCAGCGCTGCGTGACCCCGCGGAGTCTGGGCGATCCGGATTGGCTGGGAGGAGGAGGAGGAGGAGGGACTTAAGCCCGTTTCGCGGGCTTCCTCCTCACTCCGCGCCGGCCATTGAGCTGATCTGAGGTCTGCACGCTGCGCTCTCTGCAAATAAGGGTAAATAGAAGTAAAATAAGGGGTCTCAGTATATAAGTGACCCCCGATCCCTCTGTCACCTACCCTCTCCCCTTTAAGTTGCCCTGAGCACCCCACTAGTAGCCCCCCTCTCCCCCCTGTCACTTGGTCCTGGTAATAGGGCCCCAGGCTCTCATCATTAGCCTTTAATTCCCCACAGCAGCATTCCCTGCTCTATAGGTCTCTGTGGAGAGTGTCACATTTGTCTCAAGTGGGGTGGCAGCTTAATATGGACCCTGGGGAGTTAGAGGTCTTGCTGACCATGGTCAGAACTAGGGCATTGAGCCATGGGGTTAGGTGGGTCCAGGACAGAATGGACTCAGGCCGTCTAAGGGGGGGGGCTGACGCCACTGAGGCACAGCCCCGGCCTGCAGTGACCGGTAGCCTAGGCCAGGTGGACAGGCCTCATAGCCTAGATAGCCTGGCGGAGCAGCGTGCTACCTCTGATCGGAGCAATAGGGCTAGGAGCAGCATGGAGGGCACGGATATGGTTCTGGAGAGTCAGGAGCTTATCCCCCCACCGCAGAGAGCAGTGCCAGCGGGAAGCGCGGACGAGGGCCTAGACATCCGGCCACCACCCAGTGTCTTGTCCCATGGCCCACAGCAGAACCAAGGTTCCGGCGACACCCCTAATCAGCCTCGAGGCTCCAAGGGGAACAGCAAAAATACAAGGAGCTCTAAAAAAGCTCCTACAGGTTCTCACCGGTTGGCCCCTGCGGTCCCCACTGCCGCACCCACTGCCAGCGCTGCAGGTGTTTCGCAGGGACGACACAATGCCAAGGGAGAGGCCGAGAAGAAAAGAGAGACGACCAGAGGAAGAAGGGATCAGGTGAAGGAGGAGATGGCTGCAGACGACAGCATGGTGGTCATTAACGAGGTTCCTGTAGCGGCCAAGGTGGCACGGCAGTCGCGCCCCACCAGGGTCCGGAAGATTCTCACCTCAACACCAGCCAGGAGACAGAAATCCCCTGACAGGAGAGCTAGGCCACAGCGCAACTCACCCATCCCTGACATCATTACGGATACAGAGACGCCCATAGTGACTCAGGGGCAGGACCGGGGTAGGGATAGCATTGACCGCCATAGGCCGCCGAGCCGGAGGGTATCCTTACGCCCTAGCATAGCCGCCGAGTCGGAGTACTCTTTTGGGGGGGAGCGGACTGCGCGTTCCATAACGAGAGATAGACGCAGGAGAGCTAGTGATTGTTCTTCATGCTTCCCCAGAGCCAGAGGGAGATCCAGGTCCCGGAGCAGATGGTCTTGTGGGGGTGAAAGGAGCCCACAGCGGTCAAGATGTGCAGGGACGCCCGCCCGTCCAGACCGGCTGGTTGCACCCAGTAAGGCAGCCGCACCAGGGCAAGGAGAATCAGGTGAGAAGCTGGCAAATTTCAGGGAGACGGGGGTGGCAGCACATGGAGCCTCTCCCAGCGAATCTCAATTCTTGTCATCCCTAAAAGCCCTTATAGAAACCCATAACATTGCCGTCTCCGATGCGGAAGTTGGGGCATGGGTGGGGGGCTTGGCTGGAAAGGCATAGGCGGAGCCATCCCTTCTCGCTAGGTCGCCCCGAGCGGAGCTTACCAACCCCACTACAAACACGATGAGCGTGGCGCAGCACACCGGAGGAGCGGAACAGGACAGGAGCAGAGGAAACGTTCGGGATGCGGCTGCCAGGCCGTCCATCGTTTGCGCCCAGGACAATCTGGGGGCGCATTTAGCCTTGGACGTCAAAGAAAAAATCTGGAGACGGGAGTACATAGAGATATTTTCCTTGTTCACAGGGAAGGAGATGACCGGAGGCACACTTTCAGGCGCGTGCCAAGAACGTTCGACAACTAGTTACAGGCATTTGCCATCATGGCCTGTGTCATGGGAGAAAGACAACTGGAACAATGCTCCGGGCTGTTCGTGTATATGGAGCAAATCAGGAACGCATATCGGACGTATGGTGGAATGGCGTGGTGGCGATATGACGAGGAATTCCGGCAATACATGTGTCCTCTCGTCCCGAAATGGCATGGAGCGACAAGGCGGTGGCCGATTGGCTGAATATAATGACACCAAACCGCTACAAGCACAGCTGGTCGAGGCGTCTGTCACTCATTCAACGAGGGCAACTGCAAGTGGGCACCAAACTGCCATTTCAAGCACGTCTGTGCGAGTTGTGGAGGGGATCACGCAGCCTCAAGATGCGCCAGACAAAAGGACGGATCCAGGGCTGGAGAGCCCGCTCAAAAAGGGATGGACCCCCATACAGCTGGGCGCAATGCTGCCGTGGCTAGAACGCTACGGTAGGTTGGCAACAAAAGCCTGGGCAGCCGCCCTACTATGCAAGCGATTCCAGGAAGGGTTCAAGATTCCATGCTCTCTTGCCCCGCTCGAGTCGCGTCTAAGAAACCTGAAGTCGGTAAAGGAGTTTCCCGGGGTAGCGGCGGAAAAAATCCGGACTGAGGTAGAACTGGGTAGGATGGCGGGGCCTTTTCCCTCCATCCCCTTCCAGGGTCTGGTAATTTCCCCTCTGGGCGTAGTGCCGAAGAAGGAAGCAGGAAAATTACGCCTCATCCAGCATTTATCCTATCCTCCAGGTGGTTCGGTCAACAACGGGATTGACAAACAGTACTCGTCAGTGTCGTACGCCCCTTTTGATCGGGCCACGGACCTGGTCAGGCGGGCAGGCGTCAGGGCTAAGATGGCGAAGGTGGATATTGAATCTGCTTTTCGTTTGCTCCCGGTGCATCCTCAGAGTCATCTGTTCCTTGGTTGCTTCGTAGACGGACAGTACTTTGTGGATCTGTGTCTTCCCATGGGATTTTCTATTTCTTGTTCCTACTTCGAAGCCTTCAGTACGTTCTTGCAATGGGTTGCTCACACCGAGTCGGGCTGCCAAGGGATTACCGATTACCTTGATGATTTCCTTTTTGTGGGACCGGCGTGGTTAGCCACATGCGACTTCATACTACGGACCTTCTCAAGGATATGTCAAGATTTCGGGGTTCCACTGGCAGAAAAGAAGATAGAGGGACCGACCACGGACCTGCCTTTACTGGGGATTCAGATCAATTCGGACAAGATGGAATGCAGCCTGACGATGGAGAAGGTGTTGGACCTGTCTGCAGAACTGTCGGCCCTGGGAGGCGCAAGGCGAGTGTCACTGCGGCGGATGCAATCCATCTTGGGAAAGCTGAATTTTGCGTGCAGGATCGTTCCCATGGGCCGCATATTCAGCAGAAAAATGTCGTTGGCTACAGCCGGGATATCTCAGCCGTATAATTTTATAAAGGTGTCCGGGGCCATGAGGGAAGATGCACGAGTGTGGACGGCGTTTCTACGTAACTTCAACAGGAGCACCTTGATCCAGCCAAACCGGGTGACGGATGGGCAGCTAGACCTCTATGCGGGTTCAAGTGCGGTCGGAATGGGAGCCTATTTTAGAGGTGCATGGTGCACAGCACCATGGCCCGAATCATGGGTCAAAGGAAGGCTTACAGAAGATCCTACGGTTCTGGAGACGTTCGCCATCACCACGGCGATTCATCTGTGGGGCAGGGACTTCAGGAACCGGCAGATTCTTTTTCAATCAGGCAGCCCGAAAACGGTCCGAGTGTATTCCCGGCCTTAACGTAGGGGTGGTTGATGCCCTTTCTCGGTTACAGGGAACCCGGTTCCGCACACTGGCACCAGTGGCGAAGGATCAAGGAGAGGACATACCTTCAGAACTCTGGGAGCTTGGAGTGGTGCGGTAGCTGGTTACATCAGGCAGTTGGTAGCGCCAAAGACGTGGGTGGCCTACAGGAAGGTGTGGAACATGTGGAGCGATATGGTTGAGGAGGCCGGTGGTGAGGGTTCAGAAGAGAAAGCCATAGGCATTCTGCTGTGGTTTTTGCTTCGGAGCGCAGAGAGAGGTGCTTCCAGGGCAACGGTGGCTCGGCAATTGACGGCCCTGGCATTTATGTTCAGGTTGGCAGGACGGAAGGACCTAACAAAGGAGTTTGTGGTCTGCTGGGTGGTAAAAGGGCATGTTCAAAGGGAAGCACCGGACTGACAGGAGGCGCCCTATCACTTTCTCTCTGTTACTACGCCTGGGGGAGGCGTTGGGTGTGCTATGCAGGGACTCCTTCGAATCCCTGCTTTTCCGTAGGGCCTTTTCCTTTGTGTTCTTTGGTGCTTTCAGGATTGGGGAACTGGTCTCGGAAAACAGGCACGGTTCGGGGGGGCTGCTGGCGGAGGACATCTGTTTGGAGGGTGACAGATTGTTGGTATGGCTGAGGAGGTCAAAAACGGATCAGGCCGGAAAAGGAAGGGAAGTGGTCATATACAAAACTGGATTGGAGTGTTGCCCCCAGGCAAGTGTGAGGTTGTACTTAGAAAAAAGGCCAACGGGGCCAGGCACACTGCTATTACATGCCAATGGCCAGGCCTTGTCACGATTTCAATTTGAAAGGATGCTGAAGAAGTCCTTGCGGCAGTTAGGCTTGGACCCGGCGGACTTCAGCACACATTAGTTTCAGATCGGAGCCGCTACGGAGGCGGCAAGGCTAGGTCTCCCTGAGAGTATGGTTAAGAGGATTGGGAGATGGGAGTCGCATCGCTTTAGGTCATACATACAGCCAGAAACGGTTGTCTAATTGGAATTTGTTTTAGGTGTTGCAGAAGTTAAACAGCTGTGGATCGTTGGCCATTCCTACATGTATTGGGCTCACCGGTTAGCTGCAGTCACTGGTGACACGGTCCAACTTGGCTTTCTGGAGACGAGCATGCAAGTAAGATGGTGGGCGTTGCCCTGCCTCAGGGGCGTGTTTAGAAAAGCACTGGGAGGCTCTGGGCGCGGGCCCAGGGCATGAGGTTACTGACTGGCTGGGCTCCTCCTCCGGGATGTTATTTGAGCTGTGATTTAACAATGTTAATTATGTTAATTGGTTATTGGTTTATGGTTGCTTTAATAAAGCTGTGGCCTGTAATTTTCCCAAGAAATGCTGTTTCAGTGTGTTTATTTATTCTAAAGTCCATTGGATCTTGCCAGGGTCATGGATATTCTGCTGAGCAAGGAAGCTACATACATGACACACCATACCAAAAGGGTAGTAGTTGCTTAAGGTGCCACATTTGGAAGAGAAGGTTTTTCCACTCCAACAATTCTTTAAATGTAAAGATAATGAATCTTACATGAGTAACAATGCTATTAATGACAGCTTCAACAGTAATATTGCAAGAAGTTTAATTTCACTTTCTAAAGTGAAGTTTCCCAAAACTGTGGTACATGAATTAGAATCTACAGTGAAGAAAATAATAAAAATAATAAGGATGCAGACAAAGCCGTAGAGAAATGCATACAAACAGATATTATCTTTTATTACTGCATATTCTTTATATGCAATATAGTACAATGTATTATAATTGAAAAGAAGCAGGCATAAGTGGTCTGTAAATGCCATCATCAGTACACAAGTGATCTTTCAAGCTTCTGTTCAACCTTTAAGTCTTCCATAAAAAACAATATACAGTTGCAAGCAAAAGTATGTGAACCTTTTGGAATGATATGGATTTCTGCACAAATTGGTCATAAAATGTTATCTGATCTTCAACTAAGTCACAACAATAGACAATCACACTCTGCTTAAACTAATAACACACAAAGAATTAAATGTTACCATGTTGTTTTTGAACACACCATGTAAACATTCACATTGCAGGTGGAAAAAGTATGTGAACCCCTAGACTAATGACATCTCCAAAAGTTAATTGGAGTGAGGTGTCAGCCAACTGGAGTCCAATCAATGAGATGAGATCGGAGGTGTTGCTTACAGCTGCCCTGTCCTATAAAAAACACACACCAGTTCTGGGTTTGCTTTTCACAAGAAGCATTGCCTGATGTAAATGATGCCTCACACAAAAGAGCTCTCAGAAGACCTACGATTAGGAATTGTTGACTTGCATAAAGCTGGAAAGGGTTATAAAAGTATCTCCAAAAGCCATGCTGTTCAGCACTGCTGCTACTCTCCCTAGGAGTGGCCGTCCTGTAAAAATGACTGCAAGAGCACAGCGCAGACTGCTCAATGAGGTGAAGAAGAATCCTAGAGTGTCAGCTAAAGACTTACAAAAGTCTCTGGCATATGCTAACATCCCTGTTAGCGAATCTACGATATGTAAAACACTAAACAAGAATGGATTTCATGGGAGGATACAACAGAGGAAGCCACTGCTATCCAAGCAAAACATTGCTGCACGTTTACAGTTTGCACAAGAGCACCTGGATGTTCCACAGCAGTACTGGCAAAATATTCTGTGGACAGATGAAACTAAAGTTGAGTTGTTTGGAAGAAACACACAACACTATGTGTGGAGAAAAAGAGGCACAGCACACCAACATCAAAACCTCATCCACACTGTGAAGTTTGGTGGTGGGGGCATCATGGTTTGGGGCTGCTTTGCTGCGTCAGGGCCTGGACGGATTGCTATCATCGAAGGAAAAATGAATTCCCAAGTTTATGAAGACATTTTGCAGGAGAACTTAAGGCCATCTGTCCACCAGCTGAAGCTCAACAGAAGATGGGTGTTACAGCAGGACAACGACCCAAAGCATAGAAGTAAATCAACAACAGAATGGGTTAAACAGAAGAAAATACGCCTTCTGAAGTGGCCCAGTCAGAGTCCTGACCTCAACCCGATTGAGATATTGTGGCATGACCTCAAGAAAGCGATTCACAGCAGACATCCCAAGAATATTGCTGAACTGAAACAGTTCTGTAAAGAGAAATGGTCAAGAATTACTCCTGACCGTTGTGCACATCTGATCTGCAACTACAGGAAACGTTTGGTTGTAGTTATTGCTGCCAAAGGAGGTTCAACCAGTTATTAAATCCAAGGGTTCACATACTTTTTCCACCTGCACTGTGAATGTTTACATGGTGTGTTGAATAAAAACATGGCAACATTTAATACTTTGTGTGTTATTTGTTTAAGCAGACTGTGATTGTCTATTTTTTGTGACTTAGATGAAGATCAGATCAAATTTTTTTACCAATTTGTGCAGAAATCCATATCATTCCAAAGGGTTCACATACTTTTGCTTGCAACTGTATATAGGTAGTTCTGCACTGGAGGAAATGGAGGTGCAAATCATTTGCTGCATAATTGATTTTTGATAGCTGAGGTCTATGAGATGGCATTTGAGGCAGTGGCTCTTTGTCAATTAATAACTGAGGGACTAATAATAGTACTACCCAAAAGGGGAAAATACCTGGATCTATGGAAGTCCTATTGGTCCATTGCCGTATTGTGAGTGCTTATAAAAATGCTGACTAAGATATCTTCTAAACATGTAGTTTGGTTATTGTTAATTTTGTCCATAGAAACCTGGTTCGAGTTGGGGAGAGGTACCTTTAACTGATCATCTTCGTGCTGGCATTGAGCGTTTTGCAGTTATTATCAGTGATGACTAGTGATGTCGCGAACATAAAATTTTCGGTTCGCGAAACGCGAACGCGAACCACTGCAAATGTTCGCGAACCGGCGAACCCGGCGTACCGCCATAGACTTCAATGGGCAGGTGGATTTTAAAACCCACAGGGACTCTTTCTGGCACCAATAGTGATGGAAAAGTTGTTTTAAGGGGACTAACACCTGGACTGTGGCATGCCGGAGGGGGATCCATGTCAAAACTTCCACGGAAAATTACATAGTTGATGCAGAGTCTGGTTTTAATCCATAAAGGGCATAAATAACCTAACATCTCCCTCCATCATCATCCTCCCCTGTATCTCTTTACCCCCTTCCTCATCATCCTCCCCTGTGTCTCATCCCCCCTCCCTCATCATCCTCCCACCTCCCTCATCATCCTCCCCTGTATCTCTTTACCCCCTCTGTCATCATCCTCCCCTGTGTCTGTTTTCCCCCTCCCTCATCATCCTCCCCTGTGTCTCTTTCCCCCTCCCTCATCATCCTCCCCCCTCCCTTGATGATAAGGGGGGGGAAGAGACACAGGGATAAGTGTGAGGGGTGTTAGGGATAAGGGTGAGGGGGTTAGGTGTTAGGGTGAGGGGTGTTAGGGCTAAGTGTGAGGGGTGTTAGGATGAGGGGTGTTAGGGATAAGTGTAAGGGGTGTAAGGGTGAGGCATGTTAGGGATAAGTGTGGGGGGTGTTAGGTCTTAGGGATAAGTGTGAGAATGTTAGGGTTAGGTGTTAGGTTGATGGGTGTTATGGATAAGTGTGAGGGGCGTTAGGGTTAGGGTAAGGGGTGTTAGGGATAAGTGTGATGGGTGTTAGGGTAAGGGATGTTAGGGTTAGGTGTTAGGGTAAGGGCTGTTAGGGATAAGTGTAAGGGGGTATTAGGGTTAGGTGTTAGGGTGAGGGGTGTTAGGGATAGGGGTGTTAGGGATAAGTGTGAGGGGTGTTAGGGTTAGGGTAAGAGGTGTTAGGGATAAGTGTGAGGGGTGTTAGGGTTAGGGTAAGGGGTGTTAGGGATAAGTGTGAGGGGTATTAGGGTTAGGGTGTTAGTTCTTAGGGATAAGTGTGAGAATGTTAGGGTTAGGTGTTAGGTTGATGGGTGTTATGGATAAGTGTGAGGGGTGTTAGGGTTAGGGTAAGGGGTGTTAGGGATAAGTGTGATGGGTGTTAGGGTAAGGGATGTTAGGGTTAGGTGTTAGGGTAAGGGCTGTTAGGGATAAGTGTAAGGGGGTATTAGGGTTAGGTGTTAGGGTGAGGGCTGTTAGGGATAGGGGTGTTAGGGATAAGTGTGAGGGGTGTTAGGGTTAGGGTAAGGGGTGTTAGGGATAAGTGTGAGGGGTGTTAGGGTTAGGGTAAGGGGTGTTAGGGATTAGTGTGAGGGGTGTTAGGGTTAGGGTGAGGGGTGTTAGGGATAAGTGTGAGGGGTGTTAGGGTTAGGTGTTAGGGTGAGGGGTATTAGGGATAAGTGTAAGGGGTGTTAGGGTGAGGGATGTTAGGGTTAAGTGTTAGGGATAAGTGTGAGGGGTGTTAGGGTTAGGGTAAGGGGTGTTACGGATAAGTGTGAGGGGTTTTAGGGTTAGGGTGAGGGGTGTTAGGGATAAGTGTAAGGGATGTTAGGGTTAGGTGTTAGCATGAGGGGTGTTAGGGATAAGTGTAAGGGGTGTTAGGGTTAGGTGTTAGGGTGAGGGATGTTAGGGTTAGGTGTTAGGGATAAGTGTGATAGGTGTTAGGGCTGGGTGCTAAGGTGAGGGGATGATGATGATAAGCGGGGGAAGAGACACAGGGGTGTCCTTGCAGCAGAGATCAAAAGAGTCCTACAGGACTGTATTGCACACTGTGTACAGTAGCCTATGGTTTTCCCTATTGATGCAGTATCACCTACACTCAGCCTCCTCTCAGTAAGACTGCAAGTTAGTTATGATTAGTTATGATTCCAAAATGGCTGCTGTCCATGAGGTTAAAGGGTCTGGAAGTCAGGGTATGATGCTGATTGGCTGGAATGTGTCTGCTGACTGTGAGTTGCATTGTCAAAGTTTGCTCAATGATAAAGTATAGGGGGCGGATCGAACATCGCATATGTTCGCAGTATGCCGCAAACTATTCGCGACATCTCTAGTGATGACAAAACAATTCAGGATTTGATAGTGCACATTGGATTACCAACTGGACAAAACCAGTTGTACTACATTTTGACTATTGTTTAGTGCTGAAATATTCACATTGCTGGAGAGTTGCAGCAGCCCTTTAACCTAGTAAGACATTTCAAAAACAAGGAGAGTGAGGTTTATCCCATATAATATTCTTTCTATGTATTCTTCCCTTCTGGCTGCAAGAATTAATTTACACATAAATTACAATTTATAATTGATCTCATTTAAATACTATCAGCCTTATTAAATTGTGATTTGGCCAATTGAATAGAGCTCTATATAAGCACACAGCATATTTTTTTTACAGAAGTTTTTAGTTAGTGAACTTCTATCCAAAAGTAAGGTCTTCACTAACTAAACACTTCTGTAAAAAAAATATGCTCTGTGCTTAAATAGAGCCCTTTTAAATTTACCGAATCGCAATTTAATAAGGCTGTATGTGTCTAATATTCATGCTGTGCCATTGAAAAAGTCAGCTAAAAGGTAAGATAGATTTAATATAATATTCTTTTCAATCTTCCTATGTGCTTTAGTGAAAGCTCTGTGTACATTTTTAAGCTCAAAGACAGGGCCCTCCATTCTCTTCTCTACATTGTGTTATTAATTGTTTTGACTTCAACTTACCCCTGTATAGAGATACAGAATATGTTGGAGCGTTACAAATAAAATAAATAATTATAATAATCGTAACAAGGAGAAAAAAATCTTAAACAAAAATACTATTCCACTATTTATGGTGATATTGGAAAGGCCACTGCTCCGTTGAAAGAGTCAACTTTACTTGCTTTCTTATTGAACACTTGCTACTCAACTGCTTGCCCTTTGGACTCTTTTCCTGCATTGGCGCTTTGCTATGGCACAGTCCCTTTTGAACCCATGCCTCTGCAGTATTTCCTCTCCTTGCTGCTCCAGCTCTGTATCATTGTTTTAGTTTGTACATGCTTTGCATACAAGAAAATGTCAACCGTTTCTTTTAGTTACAGAAACAGATTTACTGGTGGATAAGAACAAAAATGTCCATCAAGTCTGCCAAAAAGTTATCCTTAGTTGTTCAGTCACGTCCAACTCTACGTGACCCTTTGGACTGCATCACGCCAGACACATCTTGTCTGGTTGTGCTTATCCATAAGTTTTTCATGGAATAGATACCAGGTTGCCAGTTCCTTCTCAAGCGGAGCACAATTTGTCTAACTTCTCTGCTATGACCTGCCCATCTTGGGTGACCCTATATTGTAAAGCTCAACGCTTCACTGAGGAACACAAGCCCCTTCACCACAACAGGGTAGCAATCCAAAAGGGGAATCCTTAGTATTGCTGCATGCTTATTCTAGGCATGCATTATTTTACTGTCCTTTCCTAGAGCTACGGGTCTAATAGAATATTGATTTTATGTAACTTTAATTATTTAGAGCTCATAATTTTTGAGCTGTGCTAAAACCAATGGAGTTCTAAGGCCAATTTTGCATCTTTGCCGGGTCTGTAGCGATTGTGGGCTGGTAACATGTAATTGGATTGCGAGTAGCTAAAAGAATATGTGGCAATTTTAAGAGTGATTTTAAGTGTGTATACATTTTTTAAATTGGGCAATTGAATAGGGTCCCTTGTTAGCATAATTTCATACTCTCAAAATGTACTACCCCATATGAATTATATATCTGTATGTGTTTATAGCTGTTTTAGTAGAATGAGCTATAATTCATAAAATCAGAAATTAAAATTTGTTAGAATCTTAATTTTTAATGTGAATGTTCAGAATCTATTCAAAGATTTTACTATATCTCATAAAGGTTTTAAAAAATCCTATCTGAACGTTTTCTAAAATGCGATGGTTGTGATCCCTCACATA
Source organism: Discoglossus pictus (assembly GCA_027410445.1). Taxonomy (NCBI): domain Eukaryota; kingdom Metazoa; phylum Chordata; class Amphibia; order Anura; family Alytidae; genus Discoglossus; species Discoglossus pictus. Next base: position 76,682,847 of record CM050167.1, read on the forward strand.
TGAAATTTAAAGCTATAGACTGGATACCCCCACATATTTAGGTGGCGATCAGGTGGCGATAATAATCATTGTTTAAATAAGTAGCTGCAAAAGGAGGCGCAAGCTACCAGCGGCTTATGGACGTCAAGCTGCGATCCCTTGCGATTTCCTCAATTGCAGCTTACTTCCCTCAAAGCCTTTGATCTTGCGTGGCCGCTAGAGTTGCGGCCGCAAGAAAGCCCAATTTGCTATTCAAATGCTACGTTCACTCTTCCGTCAAGCCAGTAAATCACTAAAACCGAACCGCAGCTTACTTACACCGAAAAGATCCTGCAAGGCTCTTACTTACAAATCGTAGCACCAATTAAGCCAAATATAAAAGTCATCCTGTACTTTTATTTGAAGTGAAAGTGATTTTAGATCTTAGAATTAATAGCACAACATTCCCCTACTCTCAAATTGGCAAATAAAAATTGTGTATTTCATGTTCAATTTTCGTCATAAAGTGACTTCAAGCTATGAGCCTGTACGACTTTTGAATCCAACCTCCAGGCCCGGAGGTTGAAGCCTGTAGCATTTCATGACAGACATTTTACATGCAATAAAGTAGTAATTTCTGCCGATTTGCGGGTCTGATGTTGTGCTATTAATGCTAAGACCTAACGTCACGTTCTCTTTTAATAAAAGTACAGGATGGCTTTTTTATTTGCTTATGAAGTGCTACGTTGTGACAGTAAGACCTAAGGCCTTGAATGACCTCCAAGCCCCTAACTTTTGGTTCAAGCCCGCAAACTCGGAGCACTGTAAATGCTGGGGTACACAATGGGTGACATGAGCCAATATTCTCAAGCTGGCACATCGCCACAATACATGATTTTGGCGCTCATTGCGAGCCCCTCCCCACTCTCTCACCCCTGTGTCTGTTTCCCCTTTGGCACTTATTGCAGCCCCCTTCAAACCCGTAACATTCAAACCTTGGGATGAGTGCCTTCGGCGCACATTGCGCATGCTCATTTATTTGAAGTGATATAACAGAACTTTGAAATATTTGAGCCTATAGAGTCTGATAAATATAATATCCTAGATATTGTCCCACTGATTTGTCTGTGGATATGACTGGATATATCCATGTATGTATTAATAATAAGATCTGAGAATCTTTAGAAAGCCTTATTTGACTTTTTTAATAATATACGGGATAGCAAAAGAGAGGCTTTCTCTCTTCAAACATTTACATTAGTATAAGTAGCATTGTTAATTGGATGGATTAGATTAATGGCAGGGTTTATATATGTATTATTCCACCACATATGCTGGATAGTTTATGCATTTAAGCCTAGTACTTGGATCCTGTTACACTTAATATATGTTCCTATTGTACTATATATAGTTATTTGGTAGCCATAGGTCTTCTTTTTATATAATACTGACTAACACCACTATTCCAATATAGGTTCCTATGGCAACCCATTTAATATAAAAGACTGTCAACGGCGTCTATGCCCTCCCCCTTTCGACAAAGACGTCATAGTACGACGAAACGCGTCAGGCGTAGGCGTTTACACGCCTACGTACGTCATTACGGACAACGTAGTCCACGCAAACCAGGAAGAAATGACATGCAGCAATAGCGTTCCGGTTAAGCAGCATGGTGCTAATTAGATAACATTTGGTATAAGGCAGTATGGCTCAAATATATAAGGCAATATGGCTCAAATAGATACCATTGAACCACTACTTTAATTAAGCAACTTCAGAACCACAAGAGTTTTGAATGTTTGCCCTTATAGTCCCCAGAACAGCTCACTTAAATATAGGGTAATTGCTACTAATGTGCAATGCATATAGTGAGATTTTAACTGTAGGATTACAATAGGAACATAAACCCTATGGCCTCATTCTATTATCGGCCGTAAATCGGCCGCAAAGCTGCGATTCCTTGCGGGGCTCCCATTACCTTGCAATTCAATTATACGGCGCCGCAAGGCTATACCCTTACGGCCAGCCGTATATCTTGCAACCGGCCGTAAGCTCAGAAATCTTTAAATGCAAAAATAAATTCAAGACAGCACTGTAAAGCTCTGTAAATGCTAGGGATTATAATGGAGGACATGAGGATTAATAGCAACCCCCTCTCAAGCTTGCACATCAGCCCAAATCCGAGATTACATTAACTGTTTATTTTCCGGCCGCAGCGTGGGCGGGTCTGAGGTGCTCCAAGCCCTCTGGACTTTTTACATGGATATGTGACATAAATTAAAAAAATCTTTATTTACGGATTTGAGTGTAGGGGAATGTTGTGCTATTAATGCTAACACCGACAATCACTTTATAGTCTCCTCAGAGTGCAGGATGGCTTTATTATGGCTTTAAAATGTGCTTAATTGTGTGCCTGCGGGACCTTTTTACTGCAAGTAAGCTGCGTCTCGGTTTTAGCCTTGCAGAGAGGGTTCCCGGAGCAATTGAATAGCAACCAGGATTTTCTTACGGCCGAAACTCTTGCGGCCGTTTAAGATCAAAGGCTTTCCTCCGGCGCGTGCTGCCACAAGGGATAGCAAGGCGCCGGCCGCAAGCCTGCCGGAATCCCCGGCCGGAAGGGAATAGAATAGGCAAATAGCTTGCGGCCGGTCCTTGCGGCCCCGCATCTCCTACGGCCGATAATAGAATGAGGGCCTATGTATCTAGGCAAGTCTAATAAAGGATAAGAGACAAGAAAAACAGTTTAAGTCTCTTATTGATAAAAACTCTACATTTCTCTGCCTTTGCTTAGGGTAACTATTACTGCCAACCATACTGCAAATAGTACCTCACACAAGAAAAGTCCATAAGGTTTGACATTTTAGAATTCTTACGGAAATATGTGACAATAGAGAATTGTTCTCCTTGATTTCTTAATCATAAAGTTATATTTATTTTTCTCTAAAAAACCTATGAGACAAGGAACTTGTGTTTAACAGTTATCTTAATTGGACTACAACTTCTATGATTCTATAACAGTAAGAGACAGTTAATACCTCTGTATATTATCAGAAAAGAGAATTAAATTACACTTTGCCAGAGGAGAATCATTTCTAATGTTTTTATATTTCTTTTATTTCGTCATTATTTTTGAAATAATAAAATTTGTTGGCCAAATTGTAAATATTCCCACTTTATAATAAATTATGATTAAATAGAGTGGAAAACACTTAAGGGAACAATAAACTTCCTCATATCATTTAAAAAAAGTTTGAGCAACAAACTTATAATTTACACTTGCTTTAGTTTAGCAATACTTTCATGCTTAGCTGTTTGTAATATATTATATTCATTGAATAATGAATTAGTAATGTACATTCAATTAACAACATTAATTATTAATTAGTAATCATTATGAAAAAAAAATATAAAATTTTAAACTGCCTAAAGTTTATTAATACATTAATGCTTACCTCATTCTAATATATTTAGACATTAATTCATTAATTATCAATGTACATTTTTTTATTAAATAATTATTAGTAATCATTATGAACAACAAATATTCTATATTTTACAATGCCTTTAGTTCATTAATATATTAATGCTTAGCTCTCTAGAATACATTTAGTCATTGATTAATTGATTATTAATGTACATTCATTTATTAAATATGAATTAGTAATACTATCGACAAAAAAAAAAAAGGACCACAAACAATATGTATATTTTACTATGCACTAATATATCCGTGTGGCTGCTGATTTCCTGATAGGGATGAATCCAAATATTACAAATGCTTTCCATCTAATTTGACAGTTTCATCATCTCTGCAGCTGACTGAACACAGAGAGTGACGTTTTCAGCCTTTGAACAGCATAAATATCACATTTACAGGTATATCATTTAATTATGTTCTTTTGGAACAAAAAAAGGATTGAGTATTTGTATTTTGAATTGATGACAGTTAATGATTAATTCATATATTAATATTTTAATTAATTAATCAATACAAAAAATATATATATTTTATACCACAATAAAATAAATAACAATTTTTAACCTGCACTTCAATATCTGTCTTACTGCTCATTCATGTACATTGCTTTTGGAACTATTAATTAATAATAATTAAAAAAAAAAAAATATATATATATACAAAATATGTACATTTTACAAAGCACTTACATATCCGGAGTGCTTTTAATTGCCTGACAGGGATAGGACCTTCAAAGCACTTAAATATTTAAATCACTTTCTTAGATTCTGACATGTGCTACATTTACAATTTTATAATGATTTTATTTATGAATATATTGATGATTATGCATTTATGTTTTGAATCTTTGCCATTTAAACATCATACTTTCAATGAGTCACAAATTAATTTAATACAAACATTAAAAATGATTTTCATGTAATTTCACAGGTTACTCATCTCTACACCTGACTGAAGACAGAGAGTGAATTCTGCAGGATTTTTTCTGAAATAACATCCAATTCGCAGTTATATGATTTCATGATGCCCTTATTGTTTTGCATTGATGACAGTTAATGATTAATTAATTAACCTATATTTATTTAGGCTCTCATTCAATTTGCTAAATTGAATAGGGCTCTATGTAAGGACATATCATATTATTTTATATACATTTTTAGTTAATGAACATCTATGCAAAACTAAGGTTTTCACCAGATAAAAGCTTACAAAAAAGATGCTATCTTGTTAGAACTTCTGTATGAATAAAGTTCTATTTTATATGAATATTATAGTATAATATGATATTCCAATTATTAACCACTATTTTTATATCCATTGTATTAATATTTTATATGCTGTATATTTATATATGTACCTATGCATGCAATTCTACTACTTGAAAATATCTATGTGAAAGATATGTTTTCACAGCTGCCCACAAAGAGTTGTTCATGGCTGAATAATCCTTTGTTCTATAAGAGATAAATATCTGAGTGAATTCCTAAACTAATGGATATTAGGTCTATAAAGGTTATGGTCTATAAAGGTGGTGGTATCCTCCTTAAATATTCACATGTGAAATATTCGTTTCATAGACACTAAGTCTAGTAAACAGAATAATAAATCTGTCTAGGGATATCTATGCGATAACATTCTTATGACTTCATCTTGTTTATAGGTTCTGGGTCAAAGGGATCATTAGCTAATTAAAAGGGATAAAAATTCAAAGGTCTGAGAGCGCCATCTTATGGTTAAAGGAATAAACGTCTCTATAGAAAAATATATTCTTTATAAAATTTAAATAAGTGATGACATCATGAAAAGATTTTATTGGTTAATAGATACTTTAACTGATTTGGCATTCTGATAGGCAAATAAGCAAGAGGTATAATTATGGATAGAAACAGGATCTAGAGAGAGGAAAAGAGAGACAAAGAAGATAAAAGTTTTATCTATGGAGAAGTAAAAACAACTTTGGAATTAACCAGTGGAATTGTGTCATAATTGGTAATGTATAAATTGAGATATTTTATTTTATGATATAATTGAAAATCATTACCATAATTTCTCTGTTTGGTTTATTTCTTATCAAAAAGTTATTTAGATTTCCTTTTGTCATTGAGATTTATACTCCGGATATAAATTTTAATACAAAATTAGATATCTCATTTTTCTTTTTGACCAATACAGAAAAATTAACTTACTTAGCTAACTTATCAATTATATTATAAAATACTTTACATATTGTGTGATATTCAATATATTCCTGTATAGCTACATATATTTTAATATCATTAGACATTGTTAGTACATGCTAAAACGTTATTAAGAATGAATTTTATTAATTGATTTATCTGATTTTGTTCTATGGGTTGCTATCCCAGGTTTCATTGTTCATGTGAATGAAATACACTTTTATATTGAGATTTTAGGACTGCATAGAAAATATCATAAATAATAAGTATTACTATATGATGTATTGATTTTCTTTTATTATCTGACTGGTTATACTGTGTTTTATCTGCATTTGATTTTGATATATTACTGTGTTATATTTGCATTTGATTTGATATATTACGTTTTTCATTAGACTAGTTGATTTTGTATTTTCAATAAATGTTATTTTATAAAAAGGAATATGTGTCTATAAATTGATTCTGAACTCAATATTCAGTATTCTATATTATATAGAAAATAATATGTCGTATTAACCCCGACAATCTGCTTACAGTATATATTGCCATATTGCATTGCACAACTTGCAAATGAATGAGGCCCTTAGTAATTAATTATTCATTCATAATAACCCCCCAAAAAATTATTATACATACATATATGCTTACCTAGATTAACTCTTAAAGAACGTAAATTACACCTCATAAGTCAATTGATTTCATCATTAATAAAATTCCAAAATTGCACATTATTTTAAGCCTGATCTATACTTTGCTCATAGCACTTTCTGTTTGTCCTTCTTTAGGAAAACATAATTAACTCTTTAGGTTTACCATTGATGTCAGTTATTGCTTAATTAATTAACGTATATTCATTTATTAATGACTTAATAATACATTCTTACAAAAAAAATTAGTTATATATATATATATATATATATATATATATATATATATATATATATATATGCAGTGCTTTCCTTTTTAATGTATGCCAATAAAAAAAAATTAATGGATTAATTCATTTCATGGAAAAATTCAAAATGCTTTGCCAATCATTGCATTCTTTCATTAATGCTATTTAGGTTTGGATTGAGAGCAGTTACAAACAATATGTACAATACAAAAAAAACATTACAACTTACACCTGTATTTACAATTACAGATTACAATGGCGGACAACAGAGAAACCAGCATTGAACGCAAAAGAAGAGCGGCAAAGGGAAATGAAGCAAAGGTGAAGAGATGCACAGTCCCCCGAGACTTCCCAATGCTTAAGAGAAAAAGACCGACAGATACTTTTAGATAAAAGAAAAATGAGTAAGAAAGCACAAAGTGAGTGTGCTGGAGCTTCAAAGAAAATAAAAAGTAAACAAAAACATGTCTGTGAAACATTGCCTAATTATCCAATATTGCCTATTGACACCAATGTTCATACACATGACACCAATGAAGATATAGAAAGTTGTAGTGATATCTATGTTGAGGAAGCTCAGGATACTGCTTTTATTACAGCACTAACAGTAGACACGCATTATTGTGGATTACTCAATGTTGTTTTTCAGTTTTGTTGGGCCTATCATTTTCTCAAGGAAAGACCAAATGACAGAGACTTCATTAGTTGCTGTCAGAAGGGAAAGGTAAGACTTCCACCAAGACACACATTTCCAGATTACTTACAAAGTATCATGAGCAATCCAACATTTCCAAATTATACCAATTTAAAAAAAGGACAAATTTACCACAGCACTTCACATTTACATCCACAAGAAAGGAAATTTGCACAGTTATATGTCTTAAATACAATGAAAGCTGTTGAACAAAGGATAACACTTCCAGAAAATAAACAGTTTTTGCACATAGGCTTTGAACAGCTGGATACACTTATGGCCAACAACCCATACAGTAAAGCATACAAACAATTAGCACAGGTTGAAAAAGAACAATAGCAACATGCTCAAATACATCAATTGATAATGCCAAGAGTAAATACAATGTTAAAAAGAGATCACAACACTGTTCAAAGAAAGGTGTAATTTACAAAGAGTAGATGAGGGTGCCATGGTCTTTAAAAATGAGGATGGTGAACCACCTTTTCAGCAGGATATTAGAATGTATCCACGTAATGAAGACCAACCTTTTATAAACATAAATATAGTAAGTTGTAATTTGGATCCAATGACATATCCCATTTTCTTTCCAAATGGTAAACCTGGAAGGGAACTGAAATTACAATTGCAAAGTTATCCCAATAGTAAAGTTTGTGTTAGATGCAATATTTCTATGCTGGAATATAAAGTGGCACAAACTGCTATTCAGGATTATTTTAACCATATTTTATGTGGGGCAAACTCACACAACAATGGATTATTGATTCCTATCTACAAGTCAAAGCAAATAATCTAAATTTTATAAAATTTCAACAAAACAAGTTTTGAGTAGAACAATATTGTGGATTGATGGATTATGTTGCGGAATTGACTACCAACAGAGTCATCCCAGCTGGAAGAGCAATTATTTTGCCATCCACTTTCCAAGGATCCCCTCGCAAAATTTGGAAAACCAGATTTATTCATTACATTCACATGTAATCCACGATGGCCAGAGACCATGAAAATTTGAATCTTGGACAAAATACTTCTGACAGACCAGATTTAGTGGCAAGAGTATTCAAAATAAAACTCAATTCATTAATACATGATATAACTAAAGCACAGTTATTTGGAAAATGTGTGGCTTTTGTTTATACCATTGAATTTAAAAAAAGAGGCCTACCACACACATACTTTTAATTCTGCAGGAAAAAGATAAGTTAAATACTGCAGAGAGAGTGGATTCAGTCACTACTGCTGAATTGCCACATACAGAAAAAAATTCCAAACTTTATGAGATTGTAACACACAGAATAATTCATGGGCCATGTGGATATATCAATCCACATTCACCATGTATGGAAAATCAAAAATGTACAAAACTATTTCCAAAACAATTTCAAATGCAAAATTATGCTAATTGTGATGGGTACCCTTTGTATAAAAGAAGAGAAGGACAAACAGCTATTATCCGTGGACAAAAGGTTGATAATACATATGTTGTTCCAAAAAATCCACATTTGCTGATGAAGTACAAGGCACACATACATGTGGAAGCTTGCACTTCTATTAAATCCATCAAATATGTGTATAAATACATATACAAAGGATATGATGCAGCAACTTTTGTTGTGCAAGGTGCACAAAACGAAAAGGAAAATCCAATATTACATGACAAACTTTCTAATTATTTATATGCTTGCTATGTCAGTGCTCCTGAAGCAATGTGGCGTCTACTGAAATTTGAGATGCATGATCGGTCACATGCTGTGTATTGATTAGCTGTACATTTGCCACAAAGTCAGTTTGTTTGCTTTACTGCAGGCAATGAAAGAACTGCCTTAGCCCAAAGTGAACATTGAAAAACAACACTTACTTCTTGGTTTCAATTAAACTGCCAGGACATTCAGGCCAGTTAATTTTTATACATTGAGATTCCATATTACTATGTATTTGTAAATGGTCAATGCAACAATTATACCACAAATTTATACCGTCAGTCCAAGAGACATTGAACGTGTCAGTTTAAGATTACTTCTTTTACATGTTCCCGTTGCACAAAGTTATGAACATTTATGCACAGTGAATTACATAGTTTATGATACTTTCCTATTAGCTGCAAGACATCAAAACTTCATAGCAGATGATACAGAATGGGAGAGGTGTCTGGAAGAAGCAGCACTATGTCAAATGCCAAAGCAAATGAGAGAACAATTTGCGTTCATTTTCATCTTTTGCAATGTACCTGATGCATTTATTTTGTGGGAAACATTTAAATGAAATATGTCTGAAGACTTCTTGATACGTTACAATGAGCCCACTGCACTCTTAAAAGCGTTAATGGAAATTCAAGAAATATTTCTTGCTCATGGATTAAATTGTGCAGGTTTTAATTTGCCTGATCTAGGACTTATAGATGACATCAACTTTGATGATTATGACACTTCAACAATAAAAAAACACAAGAAAAACTGGCAACTTTAAATAATTTACAATTGCAAGCATTTAATGCCATCACAAATACTACAGATGATGAAATGGTCAAAGACCATTATTTCTATCTAGATGGCACTGGTGGATCAGGAAAAACGTATCTGTACAATTGTTTAAGCACAGGGTCAAATAGCAATGCCATTTGCTACAACTGGAATTGCTTCACTTTTGTTAGTAGTTGGCAGAACTGTGCATAGTGGATTTAAACTGCCAGTTCCCATTTTAGAAACATCAGTGTCAGATATTCAACTGAATTCTTTACAAGACAAATGTAAAAAAAAGTAAATTAATTATCATAGATGAGGCAACAATGATGTCATGTCATGCCTTGCAATGTATTGATAGATTATTAAAAGGAGTGATGCATAATAATTTGTCATGTGGGGGAAAGGTAATGTTGTTAGGAGGAGATTTTAGGCAAACATTACCTGTTGTGCCACATGGAAATAGAACTGACATCATTGAAACATGTATCAAGACAAGTAAACTGTGGAAAATATTTACACACCTCAAATTAGAACTAAATATGAGATCTGAAGGCCAAAACAAATTCAATGATTGGCTCATTCAAATTGGAGAAGGAAAACATCCACAAATAAATGATTTACCCAATGATACCATTGAAATTCCATCACACATGGTTTGCAAGGAATCACTCATATCAGCAATCTTTCTAAACACTCTCAATAACAACGACTACTCAGACATTGCAAACAAAATGATATTAACATCCAAAAATATAGATGCCTTGAATCTAAATAATGACATTTTAAAATGTATCAACGCCCCCCGAAATAATTATTACAGTGCAGATTCAGTTCTGGCTGACGATAAAGACAGTGAATCTAATTTTAGTATATAATTTATTAATTCTTTAACACCATCTGGAATGCCACCACATGTTTTGCAATTGAAAAAGGGGCAATTGTCATGCTATTGAGAAATTTGATTCCAAAAAAAGGACTTTGTAATGGGACCAGATTAATTGTGCATGATTTAAAAGATCATTTCATATATGCAGAAATTATGACTGGTACCCAAAAAGGTGAACAAGTTTTTATACCAAGAATTGATTTGGCTCCAAGTGAGAGTAGTTTGCCTTTTGTCCTTCAAAGGAGCCAATTTCCAGTTATCATGGCATTTCCCATGACCATAAATAAATCCCAAGGACAAACTTTTAAGTCTGTGGGTATTTTTTTACAGGAACCAGTTTTTGCACATGGACTCTATGTTCCTTTTTCAAGGTGCACAAATCCAGATGATATAACATTTTCAATTGGACACAACCCAAGTCAGGGTGATTGATTACACGATGGACACATTTAATGCCACTTGGCCTCTTCTTAGAGGACCATTATTTTACATACAAAACTCTATATATAATTTTACAAAACTACAACAATAACCCCCCAAAAATGGGGAAATAAACAACAATAAACAGTGGTTAGATCCCATAGACTCAATTATAAGTCTGCTGGGCTCTTTCAAAGGGATCCACTTTGACAGACAAAAAAAAAATGGGATGTCTTGGAAATGTCTTTGGCCAGGATTGGCCCCACAAAACAGTTAACTTGCATTTTCTTACCTTTACTGTTTCCATTTTAATACTTTAAGTTCATGTTTGTAATGTTAAATTCTGTTTTAAAAAGAACTGAAAAGTAGTTTTATTCTATGTAATTAAGGTTTAATGTTAGTAGCAGGATCATCATTTGTTGCAATATTGAAATGTTTCATGATATAGAGAGTATTGTTCCAGGAAGTAATCCGATCGCCAGTTAACCTTCCTAGCGGTAATCCCGAGTGTGACTCGGGGTTAATCTTAACTTCCTAAATCGGTAACCCCGAGCCACACTTTATTTAAAAGGGCATAATCTTTCTGGAACCCAGTGTATCATCTCCCACCTGTGAGGGATCATGTGTTGGTTTTCTAAGAATACCCAGCTTGGTTGGTATTTAACAGAGTGCGCTAGGGGTGGCTGTGCTAGACGTGCCGCTTTATAATAGTTCTTTAGATTCGGGCACGAGAGCCCCCCCCATTACTTTTATGTCTATACATTATTCTTTTAGGGATACAGGGGTGTCTATTTTTCCAAATAAATCGGAACATGCTATTCTGAAATCTGTCCAATTCTTTCAAGGAAATCGGAATAGGAAGAGTTCTAAAAAGATATAAGATCTTGGGTAGTATATTCATCTTGGTGGCTGCTATACGTCCGGTCCATGGGAGTGGGTACTTCATCCATTTCAGCATGTCCTCGCCTAGTTTTTTGGATAATGGGGGGATAATTTGCCTTACACAGATCTCAAAAATTTGGATGTAATGTTGACTCGTAAGTACTTTATATACCGACCAGGCCAGGTAAAGGCATATTTAGATTTCAGGAATTCAAGGTCAGGAAGGGTCATGCCTAGATTTAAGGCCTCAATCTTTTCTAGATTAAGTTAAGTCCCGACACTGCTAAATTTATCAATAACAGACATAAGTGCTGGTATCAAAGATGATGGATTAGTTAGGGTGCACAAAATATCATCGGCAAACAGACAGCATTTATACTGTTGCATTCCTACTTGGAGACCATGAATCTCCCTGTGCGAATGAATAGCCTGTGCCAAAGGTTCTATAACAAGGGCAAACAGCAGGGGCGAGAGTGGGCATCCCTGCCGGGTGCCTCTTTGGATTTGAATCTGAGCTCTTTGTTCGCCTGGTAGCTTCAAATTGGCTAGCGGGGAGTCATAATACATTTTAAGTAAGGTAATAAAGCATCCCTTGAATCCGAATGTTTATAGCGTTTTAAAAAGAAATGGCCATTCGACAGTGTTGAAAGCATTTTCAATATATAAAGCCAGTAAACACATCTGGGATTTTGCTCTATTCGCTAGATGTTGAATATTTAGAATTCGCCTGACATTGTCCCCCGCCTGCCTATATGGTATAAATCCTGCCTGATCTTTATGTATGATTTCAGGCAGAAATTTGGAAATTCGGAGCTCCATAATTTTAGCTAAAACTTTAACCTCACCATTTAATAATGAGATGGGACGATAATTTTTAACATCAAGATTGTCCCTACCCTCTTTAGGAAACACTACCAAATAAGCTTGATTTAACTCTGATGGCATACTTTCCCCTCTTAGAATTGCGTTGAATGAGGACGTGAGATGAGGTGTAAGCAAAGCTTCAAATTTCTTGTAATATAGATTTGTGAAACCATCCGGCCACGGGGATTTACCCACTTTAAGGCTCTGGATGGCCGCTTTCCCCTCTTCCACAGAGACATCTGAATTTAAATTAGATAGCTGCTGTTCCGTTATTGAGGGTAGGTCAAGTGATCCAAGAAAAGAATCAAGGTCTGACGTTTCAGCTTGTGTTTGAGATGTATATATCTGCTGATAGAAAGATTGAAATGTTTTTTGAATGTCTTTTAGGCTAAAAGAAATCTGACCATTGGGCATTCTGATTTGAGTAACTCTAGATTGAATTTATTTGGATTTTAATCTCTTAGCTAGCATCTTGTCCGGTTTGTTTGCCTTCCAATAGTATAGGTGTCTTGACTTCCTCATAGCTTTTTCAGTGTAATGAGAGAGTAACCCATCAAGTTCTAACCTATTCTTGTTTATTTGTTTGTGCAATTTAGTGCATGGGTTCTGTTGATTAGCTTTCTCCAGACTGCTAAGGGTGGCTATCAACTCTGTCTATTTTTGCTTAAGGGGTTTTCTCTATAGACAGGCAAGTTTAATACAAGAACCCCTTATATAGGCCTTATGGGCTACCCAGAGCCAACCGCCCCCCGTCTCCGGAGAATCATTACAGTCAAACTACATTTTGATATCCTCTGCCAACACTGCCAAATTATTAGGATCAGATAATAGATGTTCATTCATTTTCCAACTATTATAAGGAGACTGGCTAGAGAGTGTTAATCTAATAGATACTATTGCATGGTCAGACCAGGGGAAGGGGGCAATGTCAGAGTCCCGAGTATGGTAAAAAATGAGAGAATCTATTAGAAATGTATCGATTCTCGAGTAAGTTGCATGAGTAGGGGAGTAAAAAGTACGGTATATTCTCTGCAACCTTCAGTCTTCCCTGATCTGTCTATCGCTGAGTTAAAGGTGAGGTTAACGTTCCCTCCAATTACCAATCTACCAACATCTAATGATTCTAGTTCTTTCAGTAGATTAATAAGAGTTTTGTGAGGTGAGGTTGTGGGGGAATACAAAGAGACTACTGAAATTCTAATACCAGAAACTGACCCAGTTATTATTACATATTGACCATCTTTGTCTATAGTGCTTTGTTCTAATTTAAATGGGAATTTTTTATGCATGAGAACTGCTGCTCCAGCCTTCTTTGTGGGTTGGGTGGCTGCATAGACTATAGGGTATTCTTTATGCAGGAAGGTTGGCTTTCTTTTATGAGAGAAGTGGGTTTCCTGAATAAAAATAACTGAAGGCTTAAACTCTTTGTAGTATTTAAAGGCCTTCCGCCTCTTAAAAAGAGAATTGAACCCTTTCACATAGTCATGTAGTCTGATGCAGTCATTTTAGGTTGGGGCCAATGTGTGTGATCTGTTGTCCGTTACCTGTTCTTTCTCCTCGTTTGGAGCTCCTGGAAGAGATCGAGATAGTGGAAGGTTCGGGGTCCTCTGAAAACGTTGGAGTGTCAGTTTATTATCGTCATAAACTAAGTATAGAGCAAAGATATAAAACATTAGTGTTACATTTTTAAGACATCTATTATATACATATACAGTTAGAGCAATGTCATTCCTAAACAGTAGCTCTGCAGCCTTCAAAGGGACTACCTTTAGGTGACCATCTAATAAGCAGACAATGAGAACAGTAACTTTCATGATCAGTAATTCTGCCTGTTCTAAAAAAACTACATTAGCTGAGCAACTACAGAGCTGTAAAACATTTTTTGCATTTCTCTTTCTCTATAATCAGAGGTTAACATATTTAAAAACATTCTAAGGTTTAAAATTTTAACTATAAGAACTTGTATCAGATTCAAAAAATAGAATCTGTTTCTGTACGGGTCTAGGGGTCTAAATAGCACAGGCTAAAGATAAACTCTCAACTTCTAGTTTCCTAGATAGTAATTTTAAGGAATAGGCAGAAGGTCAATCAGCATCCTGCACTTTCCTGACAAACTATCATGTTTTGAAAAATACAGGGAAAAAAAACGTTTTTTTTCTTATTATTTTGGATCAATCGGATCTCGCAGCAAGTGCTGGATCAGCAATAAGTCTGGATTCCCCCTTGCTTGGAGAGCTGCAGATACCCCGTCCTTTACCGTTTGTGTTCAAGTCTCTGGGGGCTCTAGGAAGTAGTGGATTCTTGTTCGGAGATTGTGAGCATACTAGAGTCCACTGTCTCTTGGGAATGGGAGGGGGAGGATGATCTTGACCCCCTACCGATATTTCTGTTGAGCACAGATGTAAATGACGTAATACAGCTAGGCAGTCCTCCAATGTACGAGTGGTATGTG
The DNA here is from genome assembly GCA_027410445.1 of Discoglossus pictus. NCBI lineage: Eukaryota > Metazoa > Chordata > Amphibia > Anura > Alytidae > Discoglossus > Discoglossus pictus. The sequence goes on from CM050167.1 coordinate 76,698,015, forward strand.
CAGTACCTTGGTAGTTAAAAGTGAGGGCAGAGGGAAAGTTCCATCGGTACTGCACTTTATGCTGCTGCAGAATAGCCAAAGCAGGTTTCATCTGTTTCCGTCTCTCCAACGCATTGGGAGATAAATCGGCATAGAATTGCAGATTGGAGTTATCCGGGCCCTTGATTTATTTGCAGCTTTCTGGTCTCTGAAAGTAAGAGGTCCCTAGACTGTTGTCTTAGAAATCTCACAATGACATCTTTAGGAACCTCAGGCTTTCTTGTACCACCAAGAGCTCTATGAGCCCACTCTTTCTCTAGAGTAGTGTCTATTTGATCAGGGAGAATAGCAGCAAAGGTCTCTCTTAGATATGCTGTTATGTCTTGAATAGCTCTTGGTATTCCGCATACCCTGATATTATGACAGCGAGACCAATTCTCTAGATCTTCAATCTTGTCTGTAAGCTCCATGATGTTGAAAGTATTCTGGTCAATAGATGTCCTGTCACGTTGTTGAGCTTCTCCAGCCTGATCTACTATTTCTTCCAGTAATTGAGTTCTTTGCGCCAACTCCTTGAAATCTTTCCTCAGCGGTTCAATCGCTTTGGTTAGAAGTTGCTCGATTGTGGCTATTGATCTAGCAGAGAGGTCAATATGTTGATTCGGTAGCTTAGGAATGTCCTCCTGGTCTGAAGAGTCTGAACGATCAGAGGCAGAATCCATCTGAGACATGGGCTTGGCCGCCTTAGGTGGGAAATGCTCCCGGATGCCTCTCGTAAACAGACCACTTTTGCCTTTCTTTTTTTTTTGAGGCACGTGTAAATGATTTAAGAGCAGGAACACTGTTTCTTGACTTCATTTAAGTTCAGTAGTTATATTTGAAAGGAGGACTAGTAATGGTTTTGGTGCTAGTCAGAACACCCTTCGGGCTTATGTTTACATTTTTAATTCAGTGTCTTTAGGACAGCAGAGACGATTAAGATATTTGTGTTGAAAGCACAAGTTTTAGACACCCAGAAAGAAAGACTTTGAGTAGCTTTTAGTTTGCAATGAAGGTTACTATACAAAATCATGGGAAGCCGGTGGGGTAGCAATCCCTCAAAATGTTAGTAGTTACTTAGCAGTTCTTCCTGGGAATGGGTTGGTTACCTTCAACAAATAGAAGTTTGTATTCTGTGAAGTATCAGTTGCAATTAACCAGAATGTCCACACGGTGGCAGCACAAGACGAAATTGACAGATAATATATACCATTTATTTAGCCTCTGTTAAAAGTAGTTCAGGGCTAACTAAGATTACACACCGGTCATATTGGCCCAGCCTAGAACAGGCTTATTAGATCCAAGTCACTCAGGTGGTTCTGTAGTTTTTCCTTTCTTTTTTGCAGGAGTGACACTCCAACAGTAAAGTTTGTGATTCCGGCCCAAAGCTGGTTTATTAAGTCTATGCCGCTCTGGAGATTCTGCAGTATGTTAATACAAAAGTGCCATTATAGCAGTAATATTTGTGATATGTAGGCTTTGTGGGATAACCTTGTCTCAGATGCAGCTTTCAAGCAAATAATATCAACAGCACAGCACCAGTTGCTCAGAAGAATGGATTGTAAACTGATGGTCAAGATCTTCTATGGCTAGAAGCAGGGGAGTTAGTCTGTAGTATGTGTAGATTATCAGTCCTCTGGGTTGATTAAAGATAAAAGGACTTTGACAGCAGTAGCAGTATTGTCTGTGGGCCTTAAATTATCTAAGCCAGTTATAAAATACAAGGATTATAAGAATATATGGCTCATTTCAGCAAACCCCTTTGTGGTAGTAGCAGTCACTGGTCTATGCAGCAGGGTGTCAGCAAGGGCCTCTCTAATCCCCTAATGTAGGTAAAGAGATAGCCACCCTCTATCTTTCTGCTTCTTTCCTCCAGACCCACAGTACTCACTTTACAGTTGGTCACCAGCCATAGGGTCTCAGTGTTGATGGGTAAATAGAACCCTCCACACCAAGCCCCGAAATCCAAGATGGCCACCACCCTATCTTGGGGTCTCTGTAGCTCCCACTGCCTCCTGTGTAGCTCTGACCTGGCCCTTCTGCAGTGTTGCGCAGGGCCTCTGAAGCTCTCATCTCCCAGTAGGTCCCTGCAGAAAGGCAGTCTTCTAGTGAGCTGGCCGGATGCAGGTTTTCTCTTTTGAGGGTCCCACGGGGGAAATGGGTCCCCTCCTCCTCTTCTTCCCCCAGTTATTTTTAGAGCATGCAGTTTAATTATGATGCACTAGGGCAATTTATAAGCCCACTTTTACTGCTTTAAGCAGAAGCTCACAGCAAACACGTCTAGCTCCAGCAGACGCAAGCCCGCCCCCCCCCCCCCCAAGATCACTATATTTTTAACTAATTTCATTTTAAATGTTATTACCTTACATTAATGTTGGCATTGTAAACATTGTATTTTACAAGGTTTGAAAAGTTTATTTATTGAATGTTATTAAGGATTTATGTCAGTAGCAGCATAATCATTTGTTGAATTTGTTAAATGTATAATTAAATAGACAGGATTCATCCAGGGAGTAATCCGATCGCCATTTCATGAAGTCAGGAAGGAATTCATTTTTTCCCCCTTTGATGCAGTTGGCTAAGTTTTAATGTTTTTTTTACTTTCCCTTCCTCTGGATTCAATACCTATGTGCTTTACCAGTATTTAAACTACAAGTTGCATGTTGAGAAGCATTCAGTAATGGTTTAAAATACTTATTTATACAAGGTTGACCTATTGATGTTAGTATTGTTAAAAATAATTAATTCACCACTGTTTACAATATAAGTTGCATGTTAGAAACCTTTATGTAATGGTTCACAATATTCATATTCATACAAATTTCATGGATTGTTAGATTATAAGGAAAATAAATCGACATTCAAGCTGTTACACGGTTGTTCTTTAGACATACACCCTCTCCTTCATAAATTCTGACAAATTATAATTGTACTGAAACCAAACATTTCAGCTTCTTCTTCCTATTCTAATTTGTCTTTTAGGAGAGTGAGCATTTATGCTTGATTTATGGTCTTGCAATGACCTGCAACATTTACTGTTCATGTGTCTCTGTGTGAGTGAGTGCATGCAATTCACTGGGGCCGGGAGAGATCTGTGGGACAATTCACTGGGGCTAGGGGAGGTAATGGGGCAATTCTCTGGGGCTGAGAGAGACCACAGGTGCAATTCACTGGGGCTGGGGGAAATGATGGGGTAAATCACTGGGGTTGGGGGAGTTACAGGGGCAAATCACTGGGGCTGTCGGAAGTTTCACCTGGGATGTAGATAAAGCAATCAGTGAATGAAGGGATACAGACCTTGCTCTGGGTATGACAGAAATCTAAAGGAAAGCTGCAGTTTAATTCACAGACCAATGTACTATGTATGCAAATGTTCCCTGGGATTTTTAGGGGGTGTCAACATTGATAGAAAACAATTTGCAATTGCAAGAAATTCAGCAAACTTCAGGGTAATGGTTTAAATGTTAATTTTGGTAATTTTTCATGCAAACTATTTTTTCACACACTACTAATTCTCCTCTATCAGATGCATTCATAATCAAACTTACTTGCATATACCTTTAGAGGGATAGTTAACCTCACCATAAGTGCTCTTCCAGGTGTGAAAGAGCACAAAATGATATGACAAAATGATTTATTGCTTTTTTTAAATTACTCTAATTACTGCCTGAAAATGTAAGGTCTTCGGTCTGTTTACAAACAGACTCCTGACTGCCCCATGATTAACAACATCTGCCAATGTCAGTGAGCACTAGAAAATGCTGCACACATAGATTTATTGCTTTTTGGGGTTTGGGAATGCATTCAGCTACTGGTTAACTCCCAAGTCACATATTTAGCAGTTTGAAGCAGCCATTTCTCTGCACAGATGTATTTGAGAACGGTTAAATCACTCTCTGTTTCTGCTCTGTGCACAGAGCTCATGCTGCCAGTCTGCCTGGGGGACTTGCCTGAGCTCAAAAAGACATACACTTCTTTTAGGAATTTTTATGTGAAAAATGCACCTACAGTTGTGCTGCTTTAACTGTCCCTTTAATAAAGATAGCAATGTCTCCAATATGTGATAAAGGTCAAGGCAGCAGTCCATCAGATCCAAGAGCCAGGAATGATAGTCCATTCAGTAAACATCTGCTTGCTTGCTGTGCTTGCAGGATCCTATGTGAGTGAAAGTACCAGCAGAAATAGTGTAGCAATAAACTTGTTTTGGATCTGGTACTCCCATGGTGAAAGGCACAGTAAAAGTCTGCACAGCCAGTTGCATTGTTTGATCCAAGTTAATGCTGAGGACATTTGGCATAATGAGATTTAGCTGGACCACCTCTAGGACCCTCAAAAAACAAAGCTGAGCAAAGCTGTGGATGTCCCTTCTCAGTGGAGGAGCATGGGGATACATCACCTTGGAGAGAGGAATCCAGGGCCACTGCTGTAATGGTAGAGTGACCATGTGACTGACTGAGTCACAGATCAAGTTAAGAGGTGAAACTGGATCCTGTGTAAAATCTGCTGCATCATCATCCTGTTGATCTATATTCACATGTGCTATTAATATTTAATCTGATTCCATTTTGACACCGGCTTGTAGACCAGAACTGTCCCTATTTTTGAAAAAGTTCTATGCAGTGTCAGGAAACCTCCTATCCCAATAATATTCCTGGCTGAAATAGAAGCTGATTTTAAGCAGATTACGAGTTTCCCTCTTGGAACTCAGTGGAAACACAGCCTTACAGCATGGCAGTTGGCGCCACCATTTTCAAATAATTTTAAATGCACTTTAAAGAAAAACAAACACACAAACTAGAAGCTAATGCGGTTCTCTGCAGTTTGTTTTTCACTTTGTGGTCTACTGGCCTGATAATCCATACTGAAAACCTGAAAGGGTCAAAGTCTGTACACTGTACTGGTATGTTAAACAATCACAAATCAAAAAGGCAGATGTTCAGGGTGGCAACGTTTTTTCAAAGTCTAGGAACAAGTCTAAAGCTGTAACAGAGAAAAGGGGAAAGGAGAAGTGAACACCCAAGGGGGAAAAGGGAACAGAACACCCAAAATACACATATGATCCGTCAAGACCTGGAGCAGTTAATGGGGGAAGATATTACATAGCGAAAACAAAGAACAGGAATTACAGTGGACTTGCAAACAGGGAACAAATGGCCACAAGGCAGGCACATTGGTGGTAGCGAATGTTATGAGGAGTTCACACAGTGGCTTTTAAAGACAAACAACAAAGTTAGACAGACTGGAGCAAAGAGAACCTGCTGAAATTTGAGAAACACTAATATCAGGTACTGTGGAGATGCAGGTGCAGGTTTTTATGTACCATGGAAAGCTTGGCATGTGTCCTAGGATGTGTACTAAGCTATATTTGCTATGTGTACACCGACACATTTTTTTCTCCCAATTTGCTGTTATGACTGATTTGCGGGTGTCTTAGTATAAAGCATACTCCCTTGGTGTGTGAAATGGTCTGAGTCTGCCTTGTTTGCTTTGTACAGTGCATAATGAGCAATTATTAGAATCTCTGTTAGGGGGTGGATCAGAAAGGCTGACTGTCAGCTCAGAATTACAAACTTAAATACAGTATTTAGTAACATTTCTTATCTATATAAATCAGAAGGCTCTTTGGGAGCCACACTGGGCCCTGGATCCTAACTGGAGGTCTCCCTGAGCTTTGCAGGCCTATCTCTTGGTCTCCCCATGGGTGGATCCCAAGAGGTCTTGGTGGACCCCACGCACCTAGTAGGTATCTGAGGTGTCTCCTTGGGCCTTAAAGGCATACTGGGGATCCAAAACATTTTTTATCATCCAGTTCAAGGAAACCTGTATTACACAACTGCCTATACTGCAGAAAAAGCTTAGGGAGAACAAGATAACTAAAGATACTGGTACTTTTTCCTCCTCCTTTTTGGCCTAACTGTTGAGATGCAACTCGTCTTCCGACACACAGCTCCCTTTAGTACTGCATATAAAAAGAAGTTATTATGCATGCCATTCAAGTAGTATGTCATACTAACCGCAAAATAATCCTAAATGAGTTAGAGTTTTCAAACCTTTAACTTTGTCAAGTTATTATCTTTAAATAACTTTCTTCAATTCCAACAAGACAATATGTACTTTTATATTAATGTATGATACAGTATATCCTCAGGTAATTGAGATGCATTGCTAAAAATGGTCAGCAGTATCAAAAGAACACAATATATGGTACAGCCATAACGCTTAATTAGTGCCTGTCTTAACATTTTAAACACAGCAATAAATTAGCCCTTGGAACACCCACTGTGAGTACTTTATACATCAGACCGAGAACTCTCTGACTATTCAAGTCATTATTAAGGGAACTGTGCACGGTGTACCTGCAAGAAATGAAAACACTGCTGTGAGGAGGCAGAAACACAAGATTTCATCATCTAATTTCACTGACAAGTTGTTGACAGTCTTCTGAAAACAAATCCACAAACCAAACAAATGAAACTTGGCTTGGGGTATGCCTTAACATGTTGGTGCTTTAACAATTAGAATTAAATGTACTGTTCCTCAAGAATGGTTATTGCAGTTGCATTTCTACATGTGTACACGTGGTACAAAATTACCATTAATGATTATTTAGGAAATCTAGTATCAAGAGAAAATTGTGTTTGTGTGTCAATGATCATGAACAAATAAAAATAATATTTCTCCACAAACAAAATGTGTTAACTGATTTTGAATCTAATTTATGTGGGTTTATAAATGAATAAGGGCCTCATTCAATTAACGGGCGTAAAATGGCTGCAATGCTGCGATTCCTTGCAGCCATCTTATGGCCCTGTGTAGCGCTACTGCTACCCTGCTATTCAAATGGACGGCACCGCAAGGATATCCCCCTTACGGTCGGCTGCAAATCATGCAATCGGCGCAAGCGTTTCTTCCACGGCTGTAAATCTTGTTTTAAGGCCGCAAAGTCGGACAACTGTAAATGCAAATATAAATTCGGGATAGCACTGTAAAGCTCTGTAAATGCTAGGCATCATAATGGGGGACATGAGGATTAATAGCAACACCCACTCAAGCTTGCACATCGCCCAAATCCGATATTTCATTTCCTGTTTATTTTCCGTCCCAAGTCCGGCGGTCTTGTCCTTGTTAAAACCCATATGGGTTCGGAGGTTGAAGGCTGCAAACTCAAAGCATTGTAGAAGCCAATATATATTCAATCCAGCACTGCAAAGCACTGTAAATGATGGGGAACACAATGGGGGGGGGGGGGGGGCATGAGGATTAATAGCAAAACATTCTCAAGCTTGCACATCGACAAATTATACTTTGATTTTAAAATCCGTCCAAGTCCCACGGACTTCAATGACCAAGCCCGTAGCTCGTTATTCAAACCCGTGCGGGCTTGCATGATAGATAGAACACGAAGATTGAACAAGAAATTACATTTCTTTATTTACAGATTTGAGAGTAGGGGAATTTTGAGCTATTAATTCTAAGACCAAACATCACTTTAACTTTTAATAAAAGTATAGGATGGCTTTTCTATGCTACGACTTGTAAGTAAGCCCTTTACGACCTGTGGGTCTATTTTACCCATTTACGGACTTGATGGAGGCTAATCCCGCAGCCTTTGCGGGTCTGATGTGCTCCAAGCCTGTGGGAAATTGGACATGAATTACAATAAACATGATTTTCAGATTTGAGTGTAGGGGAATGTTGTGCTACGAATTCTAACACCTCCAATCACTTTCACGTCTCATCAAAGTACAGTATGGCTTTTTTATGTGCTTAATTGGTGCTCGCGGGACCTTTTTTGTGTAAGTAAGCTGCGGCTCGGTTTTAGCTAATTACGGCCTTGACGAAAGGGTTCAACTAGCATTTGAATAGCGACCTTGGCTTTCATGCGGCCGAAACTCTTGCGGCCGTGTAAGATCAGAGGCTTTCCTGCTGCGCGGGCGGCTGCAAGGGATAACAGGGCGCCGGCTGCAAGCCTGCCGGAGTCCTCGGTCGCAAGGGAGTAGAATACGCAAGTAGCCTTCGGCCAGTCCTTGCGGCCACGCATCTCCTACGGCCGTTAATTGAATGTCTGTCGTTTCCTAAAGCTGCAGTCAAAAGGCAGTGGAAGACTTCTACGAGGACATACTCCTGAGTGGATCATCTTAAACCCTCTGAACATCGAAGAAGGAGAAAACAGACACATATCTGCTTTAGCCTGCAATGCCAAAGTTTAGATGTGTTAAAAAGTAAATTGAAATTTTCTTCTAAATCTGGTTTTATGACTAATCAAAGTGATCAGCACTACGTCTTCAAAACAAAGCACACATCTTTTAGACATTCTTCTCAAACAAACAACCGCCCAGTGCCAAAACAATCTTTGGCCTAGAAATCAAGGAACAACCAAGTACTGGATAGACACAAATTGAAGTGGCCAACCTGAAACAGAAAAAGTTAAATTTAATAAATGTATCTATACTAAACTTTGGATTATAAGTATCACGGTTACTAGAATGCTTTACATATGTATGTAAAAGTCCTATAACTAATTTGCCAGTTTCTGGTCCAGTTTTTTAACTCACACTTAGAATTCTGGATTTCGGCAATCATGTATCTATAAAAGGTATGTACATATTTGTTGTTTTTTTGCATAGTTCAGTTGTCTTCAACTCTCTGTGACCTCCTGCATCATAACATACTAGACTCATTTTTATGTCCATGGTCATGCTAATCCACTTGGTATTCATGGCAAAGATACTGGAGTGGGTTGCTAGTTCCATCTCCAGTGGGCCACTGCATACAATTCCTGGTATTTCTAGGTGGTCTCCCATCCAAGTACTGACCAGGCTTGGCTTCAGGGTGGTGTGACCTCTTTGTTCCTGACTAGAATTAAACCCAGGTTGCAGTGGTGAAAGCACCAAACCCTAAATATAACCCTATATTTATGAGGTTCTCTATCTACTTTTTCATGTATGAGCAGTAAGTTTAGGTGCAACATTCCCTGTAAATGATCTCAGTGTTCCATTAAAGGGCAGGTTTCACCTAAACACAAGTTGCTTTTATAAAAGTACAAATATATGTGTAGGAGGTTTAGCACTTGCTCTTTCTTGCTATAAAACATCTGTATATTAAGTGCTCTTAGTTGCAGAAGAATACAGATTATGAATTTGACTGTCACATCTTAGAACTCAGTTGAGATTGGATTGGCTCTTGAGCCTTTGGCTCACCTAACTCAAGATTCTGAGTGTCAGTGACACTCTTCACAACTATAAATACAAAATTAGTTACGGTAATCTTCTCTAATAATAATTTAATGCAAAATAAGCTACATTCAAGTGGAACTTACCCTTTAAGGCACATGGATATATTAATGAATATTTCTTATTAGAGATGTCGCGAATAGTTCGCCGGCGGACTGTTCCGGGCGAACATAGCATGTTCGCGTTCGCGGCGAACTGCGAACATATGCGATATTTGACCCGCCCCCAATACTTTATCATTGAGCAAACTTTGACCCTGCATGTCACAGTCAGCAGATACATTCCAGCCAATCAGCAGCATACACTCCCTTCCACACCCTTCTACCTCATGGACAGCAGCCATTTTGGAATCATAACTAACTTGCAGTCTTACAGAGAGGAGGAAGAGTGTAGGTGATGCTGATTGAATAGGGAAATCAATAGCTAGGCAAGTTTATTCAGTGTCCAGTGCAGTGCTGAAGGACTCTTGTGCATTATTATTATTATTATTATTATTATTATTATTATTATTATTACTACTATATAATGTGTAGATGTACCAACTGGGCATGCTCTTGTGCATTATTATTATTATTATTATTATTATTATTATTATTATTATTATATAATGTGTAGATGTACCAGCTGGGCATGCTCTTGTGCATTATTATTATTATTAGTAGTAGTAAAATACTACTACTAATAATAATAATAATGCACAAGAGCATGCCCAGCCAGTACATCTACACATTATATAGTAATAATAATAATAATAATAATAATACACAAGAGCATGCCCAGCTTGTACGTCTACACATTATATAGTAATAATAATAATAATAATAATAATGCACAAGAGCATGCCCGACGGTACATCTACACATTATATAGTAATAATAATAATAATAATAATAATAATAATAATGCACAAGAGCATGCCCAGCCGGTACATCTACACATTATATAGTAATAATAATAATAATAATGCACAAGAGCATGCCCAGCTTGTACGTCTACACATTATATAGTAATATTAATAATAATAATGCACAAGAGCATGCCCAGCGGTACATCTACACATTATATAGTAATAATAATAATAATAATAATAATAATAATGCACAAGAGCATGCCCAGCTGATACATGTACACATTATATAGTAATAATAATAATAATAATAATAATGCACAAGAGCATGCCCAGCCGGTACATCTACACATTATATAGTAATAATAATAATAATAATAATAATAATAATAATAATAATAATAATAATGCACAAGAGCATGCCCAGCGGTACATCTACACATTATATAGTAATAATAATAATAATAATAATAATCATAATAATAATAATAATGCACAAGAGCATGCCCAGCGGTACATCTACACATTATATAGTAATAATAATAATATTAATAATAATAATGCACAAGAGCATGCCCAGACGGTACATCTACACATTATATAGTAATAATAATAATAATGCACAAGAGCATGCCCAGCGGTACATCTACACATTATATAATAATAATAATAAAATTAATAATAATAATAATAATAATAATAATAATAATAATAATGCACAAGAGCATGCCCAGCCGGTACATCTACACATTATATAGTAATAATAATAATAATAATAATGCACAAGAGCATGCCCAGCTTGTACGTCTACACATTATATAGTAATAATAATAATAATAATGCACAAGAGCATGCCCAGCGGTACATCTACACATTATATAGTAATAATAATAATAATATTAATAATAATAATGCACAAGAGCATGCCCAGCCGGTACATCTACACATTATATAGTAATAATAATAATAATAATAATAATAATAATAATAATAATAATAATAATGCACAAGAGCATGCCCAGCTGATACATGTACACATTATATAGTAATAATAATAATAATAATAATAATAATAATAATAATCATAATAATAATAATGCACTAGAGCATGCCCAGCGGTACATCTACACCTTATGTAGTAATAATAATAATATTAATAATAATAATGCACAAGAGCATGCCCAGCCGGTAAATCTACACATTATATAGTAATAATAATAATAATAATAATAATAATAATAATAATGCACAAGAGCATGCCCAGCTAATACATGTACAAATTATATAGTAATAATAATAATAATAATAATCATAATAATAATAATAATGCACTAGAGCATGCCCAGCGGTACATCTACACCTTATGTAGTAACAATAATAATATTAATAATAATAATGCACAAGAGCATGCCCAGCCGGTACAGCTACACATTATATAGTAATAATAATAATAATGCACAAGAGCATGCCCAGACGGTACATCTACACATTATATAGTAATAAGAATAAGAATAATAATAAAGCACAAGACCTCCCCTGTGTCTCCCCCCCACTCCCTCCCATGTGTCTCTCTCCCCCCCCTCTCCCCTGTGTCTCCTCCCTCACTCCCTCCCATGTGTTTCTCTCCCCCCCCTCTCCCCTGTGTCTCTCCCACCCTTCCCTGTGTCTCTACCCACTCCTCCCTTCCCCAGTGTTTCTTTCCCCCCTCTCCTGTGTCTTTTCCCCCTTCCCTCTTCCCTGTGTCACTCCCCCTCCCCTGTGTCTCTACCCCCCTCTTCCTTCCTGTGTTTCTTTCCCCCCTCCCCTGTGTCTTTCCCCCCTTCCCTCTCCCCTGTGTCTCTCCCCCTCCTCTGTGTCTCTTCCCCCTTCTCCCCTGTGTCTCTACCCCCTCTCCCCTGTGTCTCTACCACCTCTCCCTTCCCATGTGTTTCTTCCCCCCTCCTCTGTGTCTTTACCCCCTTTCCTCTCCCAGTGTCTCCTCACCACTCCCTCCCATTAGTCTCTTCCCCCCCTCTCCCCTGTGTCTCTACCCCCCACTCTCTCCTGTGTCTCTCCCCCCAACCATGTGTCTCTTCCCCTCACCTCTCCCTCCCCTGTTTCTCTTCCCCCCTCTGCCCTGTGTCTTCCTCCCCCTCTCCACTGTGTCTTCCTCCCCCTCTCCCCTCTCCTGTGTCTTCCTCTCCCTCTACCCTGTGTTTCCTCCCCCTCTCCCCTCCCCTGTTAGCTTCTATACGCATACATACATACGATAAGAAATCTGGGGGGGGGGGGGGGGGGGTTACCCCTTACCCCCCCCCCCAGTTTCAACACCCATGTGTATAATATTGTATTGCATTATGTTATATTATATCACTAGCGACTTGCCAGGCACAAATGACGGGGCAATAAAGTTTGAAGCCATGGCAATGCTGTTTGCCACACAATGTGATGCTTTTTGTACTCTGAGGACCTTCGGCGCTCATTGTGAGCCTCTTCCCTCGTGTCCTTCATGTTTCGTGCTTTGCAACGATCAATCTTCGGCGCTCATCGCAAAGACAAATATATAAGTACAGTGTTAAATATATAATTTTTTTGTGCAGTGTAAATTAAAAAATGTATTCAGGTCTCAGAGCATAATAAAGTGATTTAGATTTGTAACTGCTTTGAGAGTGCTATCGCTGGCAGCCAATGAGCAGTAATCCAAATATATAACTGCAGAGTAAAAAGTAAAACATTTTAGTGTAGTGTAAAGTCTACATTTTTATTTTCCATTACTAATTAATACTTATTAAATGAATGCACGATAATAACTATTGTGAATGAACAAATGTATTAGGAAGTGCGAAGCGTTAATGTATGTAAAGTAACGGCAGTGTAAAATATGCTATTAAGCGTATTTTTTTTATATTTTTTTTTTTTATAATAATGAATTAATTAATTACTAAAATACTTTACCTATTTGTAATTAATATATCCAGTGATCAATATCCTGAAGAGCTAACAATCAGTTTTGATTTTCCTGCAGCTTACAGTGTACATTTGGACTGTTGGTGACCTGAGGTGTAAGTGTCAGCAATGTGCGCAGTGCACGAGGGGAAACCGCTTGTATAGTCGTGTAACGCGACATTTTAGATTTGTAATGTTATTAGTTGCAAGTTAGTGTTGTAAAATGGCGGTGATTGTGTATGTGTTACGCAGCTCTACAGCAGTTTCTATTATTTCTAATAGTGTGTATTGAACCTCGTCTGTTCCTAGGTAAAAGTCGTACATGGCTGGCGATGTTTTGCCCGGTTTGGGGTCATGTAGCCTCGTTTTCATTTTTTCCTGACGCCATTTTTTTTGTCGCTTAGCCGATTTACAAGTGCCAACTGGGGAAGGCGTTGCAGATATCACATATATAGTTGTGAGCAGGCGGGTTGTTGCTAACGCTGCGGGCTTGCGAAGCGAGGGCCAGAGTTGCTGGCAAGGAGCGCCGAAGGCTCCCACGTCGGCTGCAATGAGCCGCAGGCGGGACTTACACCATCAAATTTACGGACTTACCATCCAAAAATACGGGACTTAGAAAAAAAAACTTTACGAGCTCACAAAAATACGACCTTAACGCCTGAACCGCGAACACTTAAAAACATTAAAAACACAATAAATACACACAACAAACACATAAAAAGCTTACCCACAGCAAGGCGGGCACCGAGGACCTCTGCAAGTGAAGTTACACCTCCATTTAAGTCCAAATTCATGAGTTTAGACACCCGAAAATCACCTAAGTGAGAGAAAAAATGGCCGTTGAAAAAAAGAAAACGAGGCTACAGGACCCTAAACACGCAAAACACATATGGATTTTCCTAAAAAGCCGTACGAGGTAAAGATACACTATTAACAAGGACGCTAAATCATCCACACCCGCGTACCACATACACATTCCCCGCCATTTTACAACACTAACTTACACAATGCGGAAGTACCCAGCTACCCTAACGGCTTCCCCTCGCGCACGCAGCCTATTTACACTACACACTGCGCACATTGCTGACACTTACACAGCAGCTCCACAGCACTGAAAACCTACATTGTATGCTGCAGGGACATGAAAACAGATTGTCAGCTCTTCAGCACAATGCTTCCTGCATATATTACTTACAAATAGCTAAAGTATATTTATTTAGTAATTATTTCATTAGCATACAAAAATACATATACACAAAAAAAAACATTATCACATTAAACATAAAAGCCATTCACTGCGCGCCTCACAACGAGCGCCAGCGCTGCTCATAGCACACAAAGCCTTGCAATAAGCGCAAAAAAACACATCACCGCCGACCAAAGAATAACAGCAAAAGCGCCTATCAGAAAAAAAATACAACCAACAGCCTCGCAATGAGCGCCGAAGGATCTCCGACCGCCAACAAAATGAATGTCTCGTCCAAACACCATTACCTGCCTTACAATCTTATTGCCGCCATTTTTTGACGGGCAAGTCGCTAGTAAATATATAAAGATCAAGATAATAAAAGTATCAGGAAATGTAACACAAAGATGGACGCGCGTCTGAATAATATGACAAATACGGATTTTTGTCATAAATGATATGATCGCAGTATTGGGTCATAAACCCTAAACACTGGAACCTGTTACATACAATGTACTGATGATGTCATTAATGGGCTTCAAGGGGGGGGATCTCTTTTCATTCTTTTTGAGCGGTGCAAATCCAACATAGGCAGAGCGGAAACGCCACATCTGTGGGACACACACAAAGGGGTTCACTTTGGGAGAAAAAAACAAACAAATATGAAATATTTAATAATCATATTTTGATGTTACCAACAGATAAGGAAACGAAACTGAGGTTATTATATCTAATAGTAGCAAGCCTGGGAGTACTGGGAGTAATAATACTGCAGCAGGAGGTCAGTACTAATGTCCCTCTATAGACCCCCAGTCAGATAAAGGTCAGTACTAATGTCCCTCTATAGACCCCCAGTCAGATAAAGGTCAGTACTAATGTCCCTCTATAGACCCCAGTCAGATAAAGGTCAGTACTAATGTCACTCTATAGACACCCAGTCAGATAAATGTCAGTACTAATGTCCCTCTATAGACACCCAGTCAGATAAAGGTCAGTACTAATGTCCCTCTATAGACCCCCAGTCAGATAAAGGTCAGTACTAATGTCCCTCTATAGACCCCCAGTCAGATAAAGGTCAGTACTAATGTCCCTCTATAGACCCCCAGTCAGATAAAGTTTTGAAATGTTTCTTGGATAGCATTGGGGCTAAAGAAGGTTTGGCCATCAGGTAGTCTAAAGATACTGTATATTATGTCCTCTCTTGGGGGGTAAAGACACTAATAATTCCTCCAATAAAATTCTGTTTTTTTATGTGGGCAAGGTCCCTGGTTAGCCCATTGGGTTATCTGTTAAAAAAAGTGGTGCAGAGACTTTGGGGGCTGTTAGCCTCCTTGTCCCAGTGTGGCCGTTTAGAATCCCTGCTGCTGCATGTTTCAGCTTTATTAAGGTTTGACTCAAGTAGCTGCCTGTGCTGGGTCAGTTTGGCTTAATTGCTGGGCCCTTTTCCTGCCAAGATGGCGACAGTCAGTCCATGGGCCTCTATGTCCCCTTCACTACCTTTGTCCCCGCTTGTGTGCTTATTTGGGATGGCCCCCCTTTATATCTCCGGCCCGTGGCCTTGTAAGAGTCGCCCCCTCAATCTCTGAGTGTGGATATGCAGGGATGGGGTGTTGAATCAGGCCTACCTTCTTCTCTGCTCGCTGCAAGATCAACAATACCTAATTTTTCAGGCATGTGTACATGCCTAATTTTTCTGGCCTCTGGTGCTGCACTGTGCCTTCAGCAACCAAACCCCCAAAAAAGGCACATAACAGGGATTAAACTGATAGGAGTAGTACTACTTAACACACCACTCATATCTGGTGTAACAGTAGTGTACATTTAAAACAAAAAACATTTTTTCTACTGTAATAGATTGCATAGCAGTTAGTTGTCTGCAAGTGTGTGTGTCAGACCTACAGCGTCTACTCTACCAACTTCTGCAAGTGCACAGTGCCACTCATATCTGTTGTCACAGTAGCTTGGACGCATAGTACCAATCTGTCAAAACCGGTAATGATGAATGAGGTCTAGAGTAGCCTGGTTCCCTTATCCTCTACAGGTTGAGACCTAATGTTTGGGTGACTCCAGACCAACACATGAGTACAAGCAGCACACAAACTCAAAGCCGCCATCCTCCTCCTGGTCCAGCATCATCAGCCACAGCAACCACTGCTGTCCTCCTTGCCCCCTCTCAACCATCCGCCACTGCGTCTCTCGCCTTGAGCAGTTCCTGCTCATTTGCCCATAGTCAGGTGCCTGTAAAAGACATGTTTGAGAGTAAGAAGCTAATGTCTCAAAGTGCCCCAAGATTGAAGTGATACGACCAACAAAGCATCTTTTTCCATCTCCTGGTTCTAAAAATCCAGGCCTTATACACGCCCCCTGATATGTGCTGTAACAGGTTTTAAACTGATAAGAGTAGTACTACTTAACACACCTTATAATAATGCAGAGAGAGGCAATGCAGTGAGAGGAGTCTGAAGAAGAGGAGTCAGAGGAGGAAGGTGGCTTTGAGGAGGTGGAAGACCAAACACAGCAGGCGTCCCAGGGGGCTTGTTGTCACCTTTCGGGGACCCTTGGTGTTGTAAGTGGCTGGGTGGAGGAAGAGACCTTCAATGACATCAGTGAGGACAAGGATTGGGACATGGCTAGCTTGGTATCCAACCTTGTGCAAATGGGGAGTTTGCGGTTGTGCAAATGGACTTTTTGCGGTTGTTTGCGGTGCAGGGAGTTTGGTCTGTCACTGTGAAGCGGGTGTAACCTTTACACTACCTGATCGATACAACATCATACCTGATGTTTTAAAGCACGTTATTCCAAACAATTTAGGAATGTTAGGTAATTTATGCCCTTTATGGCTTAAAACCAGACTCTGTATCAACTATGTAATTTTCCGTGGGAGTTTTGCCATGGATCCCCCTCCGGCATGCCACAGTCCAGTTGTTAGACCCCTTGAAACAACTTTCCCATCACTATTGTGGCCAGAAAGAGTCCCTGTGGGTTTTAAAATTCGCCTGCCCATTGAAGTCTATGGCGGTTTGCCGATGTTCGCCGGTTTGCGAACATTTGCGGCGGTTCGCGTTCGCGGTTCACGAACCGAAAATTTTATGTTTGCGACATCACTATTTCTTATGTTTGCTGGTCTTGAAATAAATGTTTCACCTGGGCAGTTGTGTCTTTCAGGAGTCTATTATGTCAATTAAGCCTCTGAATCATTTAATACTATTGAGCTTTGTTTGGTAATTCTTTGCTGCCTGGGGTATAATTATAGAATTGCCTCTGTGGGTGAGATGCCTCATGTTTAACTAAATAAAGATTCACAGCTCCGCATTCAGTTTAATTCTTAATACTAAACCATAAATGGCTCAATTATCACAAATCTATGATTTCTCTATTTACTCACAGTTGAAAATAAATCATTTTTGTAACTTGGAAATACTGAAGTACCAAGGCTGGTAATGATTTAAAGGGCAAATTCCATGTAAGAATAAATAGTTGTTTTTTCTTCTTTTTTGTGAGTTTGGATATAGTTGAAGACCTTGAGCATTAAAGACCAATGTAGTTACACACACACACACACATATATATATATATATATATATATATATATACAGTCAGGTCCATAAATATTGGGACATCGGCACAATTCTAATCTTTTTGGCTCTATACACCACCACAATGGATTTAAAATTAAACGAACAAGATGTGCTTTAACTGCAGACGTTCAGCTTTAATTTGAGGGTATTTACAGCCAAATCAGGTGAACGGTGTAGGAATTACAACAGTTTGTATATGTGCCTCCCACTTTTTAAGGGACCAAAAGTAATGGGACAGATTAACAGTCATAAATCAAACTTTCACTTTTTAATACTTGGTTGCAAATCTTTTGCAGTCAATTACAGCCTGAAGTCTGGAACGCATAGACATCACCAGATGCTGGGTTTCATCCCTGGTGATGCTCTGCCAGGCCTCTACTACAACTGTCTTCAGTTCCTGCTTGTTCTTGGGGCATTTTCCCTTCAGTTTTGTCTTCAGCAAGTGAAATGCATGCTCAATCGGATTCAGGTCAGGTGATTGACTTGGCCATTGCATAACATTCCACTTCTTTCCCTTAAAAAACTCTTTGGTTGCTTTTGCAGTATGCTTCGGGTCATTGTCCATCTGCACTGTGAAGCACCGTCCAATGAGTTCTGAAGCATTTGGCTGAATATAAGCAGATAATATTGCCCGAAACACTTCAGAATTCATCCTGCTGCTTTTGTCAGCAGTCACATCATCAATAAATAATAGAGAACCAGTTCCATTGGCAGCCATATATGCCCACGCCATGACACTACCACCACCATGCTTCACTGATGAGGTGGTATGCTTTGGATCATGAGAAGTTCCTTTCCTTCTCCATACTCTTCTCTTCCCATCACTCTGGTATAAGTTGATCTTGGTCTCATCTGTCCATAGGATGTTGTTCCAGAACTGTGAAGGCTTTTTTAGATGTTGTTTGGCAAACTCTAATCTGGCCTTCCTGTTTTTGAGGCTCAACAATAGTTTACATCTTGTGGTGAACCCTCTGTATTCACTCTGGTGAAGTCTTCTCTTGATTGTTGACTTTGACACACATGCACCTTCCTCCTGGGGAGTGTTCTGGCCAACTGTTGTGAAGGGTGTTTTCTTCACCAGGGAAAGAATTATTCGGTCATCCACCACAGTTGTTTTCCGTGGTCTTCCGGGTCTTTTGGTGTTACTGAGCTCCTTGGTGCATTCTTTCTTTTTAAGGATGTTCCAAACTGTTGATTTGGTCACACCTAATGTTTTTGCTATCACTTTGATGGGTTTGTTTTGTTTTTTCAGCCTAATGATGGCTTGCTTCACTGATAGTGACAGCTCTTTGGATCTCATATAGAGGGTTGACAGCAACAGATTCTAAATGCAAATAGCACACTTGAAATTAACTCTGGAGCTTGTATCTGCTCTTTGTAAATGGGATAATGAGGGAATAACACACACCTGGCCATGGAACAGCTGAGCAGACAATTGTCCCATTACTTTTGATCCCTTAAAAAGTGGGAGGCACATATACAAACTGTTGTAATTCCTACACCGTTCACCTGATTTGAATGTAAATACCCTCAAATTAAAGCTGAAAGTCTGCAGTTAAAGCACATCTTGTTTGTTTAATTTTAAATCCATTGTGGTGGTGTATAGAGCCAAAAAGATTAGAATTGTGTCGATGTCCCAATATTTATGGACCTGACTGTATATATATATATATATATTTATTTAAATTCTAAATATTTTTAGAATGGAAAAAAATAATAATACAGACCCTAATTTACCTTTTTATATGTTATTATGCTGCAGTGTAATCTACCATTTTGTTCTCTTCTGATCAACTTCCTGAGGTGGGTGGCTTCCTTAAATGCACTATATAACATTGGCACTATATGACTTTAAAACTGTTACATCGTTTAATAGGAGTAATGTTTATTAGTTTACAAGGACACGCCCTTCTGAGAAAGAAACATATAATTAGCCAAGAAAAGTAAAAGGGTGTGTTTACTCCCTTGCTTTTTTTAAATCGTTTTCCCCATTTTCAAGCTTAGTTATTTAAAATATGATACAGGAAATATTTTGACCATAGTGGCTTTTTTAACAAAATGGATTCCCATTTCATTGTGCTATATACCATACTGGTTGTAAAGAATAACATACAAAGATGTTATTATTTTTTACAAATACTATTTAGGTTACCTGAGGAAATATTGAAAATTAAACCAATTTTAATTAACATTGCAACAAATGTTTTCCGAGCCAGGCCAGACCTAAGTTAACCGTTCCAGTGACTGAGGGTACATCCTCAAAAACATAGTGGGGATTTAGTAATAGGATGCACAATGAGCCGTTCATAAGCACTACTCCGGTTTTGGTGGGGTTTGCTAAGTTGCTGGTACCATAGTTCTGTCCATTATGAGTCTTGGTAATGCCTAAAGCTGCACAGTGTATACACTCACTGTCCACCCACTTACACATCACGATTGGAGCAGCACATGCATGTTATAAGGGTCAGGCATGCGCAGCACACTGTCTGTTGGTGCAGGCGCCATATTGGTGGCAAGCATGCAATGGTTGGCAATATGTCAATAATGACAAATAACAACAAACCTGGCAAAATAAAACCATACATATGATTCTGACACTATCACTTGCTTTGATATCTATTTAACGTTTACATACTACACTAATTGTTTAAACACTATGAGCTTTGGCATCCTCCTGGACCCTCAGCACCTGGAGGTGGGTTGCACATTATCTCCTTTGGGGGCATTGAAGTATAACCATAGAGGTTGCTTATGGAAAGAGCCTATCATAGAATAAACCATAACACTCTCTTCTAATATTGGCTTTTTCAATAGTCAATCACAGAAGGCTCACATTACAATGAAGCCCTATTCTTATTAGCTGTATTTTCAATGAATCAGAATAGGGGGAAAAGAGCCCTCTGATTGGCTAAAATCTAACCAATGCTTATACTTAGAGGCCCCATATTTTAAAATATTTCACTATCCTCAATGCTAATATTCAGCATTGTAGGTTTCAGTCCCTTTAGTGCAGTATATTTTATATTGAAATAAATAATAAATCTAATATTTACCTATTTATATACAACATACACTGCTATTTAAAATATCTAGCAGCATATGTTGTATATTAATGAATGAATATTGATTATATTATTTATTTCATTATAAAATACACTGCTAATGTGGGGTTAAAAACACATGATGCTGAATATCAGCATTGAGGGTAGTAAAATGTAATAAGTAAGTGTTTTCTAAATTCAGAGAACTTGGGTTTTCATGGTAGATGCAGGTTACACATCCCTAACACGCCCATAACACAGCCCATTCACTACAACTCACAGTCAGCTGTGATGAGCTAGCTATACCAAGGGTTAAGATGCTTTGATAAATTGCACGACTGCTGGCTCGTTAGCACCTGTGAATTAGTAAGTTCCCCCCAATGCTTCTTTTTTTTGTGAAGACACCCACTCTGGGATAATAAATGGTTCTCTAATGGGTTGCTGTTTCTCCTGGTATTTTGGGTCTGGATCACTCTTTTGTGTGAGACCAGACTGATATACTACAGGATATTTATCCCTGTAAAGGGCAAAAGTGAGCTAAAATAGGCTGTTCTCGGAGTATGTTACCAGACCTATAGAATAAACCTACTTAGGTCTTGCTTGTTCTCAGATGAGCACCTCTACTCGTTTTGTAAAGTTCAACAAATGTAAAACTTTAGAAAGTAATATGGCAACAAAAAAGTCAGAGGAGAACAAACAACACCTATGCAGGTTTGTTCTCTGGATACCCACTCAGAAAGCAACCTCTTTTAGCTGAAGCATGTAACTGTGAAAAAAAAATATAGGGAGCCATTCCAATCCAGTCCTCCAAAAACCTCCCCATAACTCTCAGCCTGCTGGCAAGAGACTCTGAGTCTAAAGCACAGTAGTCTCTTTGTGCCCTATCTATCTATATAAACCACTCGCCATAACAGGGAAGGGGTTAATCAATAAAATAGATATGCAGGGGTTTATAACCCCTCTGCCTATTACCTCCTACTTTTATGAGCTCAGGGATTTCTGGGAGTCTCTCACTACAGCAAAATGAGGGAACCCCAGGCATTCCTTTCTCCCACATGCTGAACATTAACCCCAAGCCACGGACCTCCATGGGAACTATTATCACCTATATAGTTGTCGTACTGCGAGTTGTAGTCACGCTTTGCGAGTCTCGCATAGCAAGGCAAGCAGTTGAGGCACGCAAGACTTAGGCTGCATTATGAGACAAAGGCGACAGGTAGTTGAGGCACGCAGGACTTAGGTGGCAATGAGTGACAAAGGCACTCATTGCAGGGGTGGACATGCGTCACTTAGCTGGAGCTCATCCTAAAACACGCAGGACTTCATCGCAAGGCCTCCTGGACTTAGCGACGGCCATGAAATTACGGCCCGTGGGACTTAGGACCCGAACCACATAGATGGACTGCAGGGCTCGTAAAAAATACGACTTTAACTGCCAAACCACTGAACTGGAAAAGCCTGCAAAAAATCACAAATATGCCTCAAATTAACTTACACACAGCCAAAGGCGCACATTGCAAGCCAAGTGATAAGAGCCAAAGGCGCTCTCCGTGAGGGTCGCAATGAGCACTGAAGGAGATCATTGCAAAGCAGAAAAGGTGCGGATTGGCAGGGGAGAGGTCCTGAGATTCTGATGAAGTGTTTCCCCTGCTCATCACTGGCTGCTCCCAGGTACTAAGGGAAATATCTATATGTGAACATACATCCTAAGCTGTTGTAGTTCTCCAAGAAATCACGTACTAGCTAACAATAATTTCCTTCCTTTCTTCCCAAATGAAAAGGATTTCCTTAGCTAGTTTATTATTATCGATATAAATTATATATTATGTGTTGTGAATAAGTGATTGTCTAAAATCATTTTCAACTTAAAATTAAACTTTCAGCGCAACTAAAATTTTACTGTGCATCTCAATGACTTGTTTCATGAGGAGGTTTAATTATTTTTTGCCTTTGTATAAAGGGCGTACTAGTGTTATAGTGAAGTGCTTTTAGAACATCTGTTTCGATAGAGGCATTTGTTTCCACATCTTCATTATCTGCAGAGTGATTAAAAAAAAAAGATGTATTTGTTACTAAGCATTGGTAATTTTAATTGTGCTTTTTGTGTTCTTTTTGTACTACATGTAAGTGTACTTTGTTTTAATTGTTTTCATTGATTTTTGCAACTGAAGATGTAAATAAATGAGTACTTGTTTTTGCCTTTAAGATAAGGTTTTTATGTAGTCAATAAGTTATGTTATAAGTTATGAAGCACTTCACATCTTATTATGTAGCTTAATGCATTTGAATAATTTCCTTATCTGAATAGGGTTCCTTTGTATGCAGAGAATGCAAATAACTGAAATAATTACTTATTTGCATTAGTATTTGTAAAAATGCAAAGTGCTCAACATAAAGTATATAAAACATTTGGCATCTGTTTCTATGAATAGTATTTGAACAATGCAAAAATAAAAAAAGCTTTATTTGATATCCACAAAAAATGCTGCAAATAAATAAAGTGTTATATATACCAGAAATTGTTGGGAATAAAGGTAATCAAAATAGTGTATCAGTCATAAATTGTACTGCAAGGTATTCATGTCAGATGGTATATGGGCATTAGTATCATTAAACCACACCAATAGAGAGATATGATAGTATACAACAGAAGGAGAGTCAATCTGTATGCAACATTCTGCTAATGGATAGTTAAATAAGTGTACATAATAAAAGAAGACAATAAATGTGCCTAGATATAGCCAGTAATCCTTGAGAATATATCCACAATAGGGAGGGGCACACATCAATCTAAGTGCATTCCCAAATGTTCCAATGGTTTAATATCCAAATATACACTAAAAGGGGTAGAGAGAAACCATGTAATCTCAATTGACCTTCCTAACTGGGGGACAAATCTATGCTAGTGCCCCATTTCTAGCTATATGCCCTGTATCTGACAACAAACACCTAGGTATGGAATGTAACACAAAATTAGTGATCTGACTGCTGCACGCTAGTGTGCTCAAATGTACTATTTCCCAATTATACCCAGAAATACTAATCTGGCTCCCATTAACAAACACATATTAAAAACAAAAATGAAAGACCAATATTGTGGGATGGTAGTAGCCCCAGAAGCGCATACAAACAATCAAAGGGACCATAGGCCGTTCCAGTTTGTATTCAACTAAACACTGAAAATATAAAACTGCCCTTGGGGAGCCTCACAATCCTGCCCTTGGGGATCCTCACAAAAAGTGTGATGTGGACTTGGGACAAGAAAATGAAATCCCACTAGCAGCCTATCATATCTCTCTGTTGGTGTGGATGAATGATACTAATGCTCATATACCATCTGACATGAATACTGTGTACAATTAATAACTGCTATACTATTTTGATTACCTTTATTCCCAACAATTTCTGGCATATTTCACCCTTGGTTTTAATTGCAGCAGGTTTTTTTGTGGATATCAAATAAAGTTTTTTATTTTTCTATTGTTGAAATACTTTACGATTGGGTGTTAATCACCAACATGCTATTTAAATTCATGTTTCTATGGATATCTTTTTCTTATACTTGTTGTTTGAAAGTATTTGTTTAAAGCTTCATAATTCTTTGCCCTTTTAATGCATAATATTTAAAACTAGCTACTTGCCTGTCAAAAATTACGGGAGTCAAATTGTAAGGCAGGCAATGCTGTTTGGCAAAAATGATTCGAATAAGTTTTCCCCACCTCTCCCTCCCCTGTGTGTCCTTCCCCCCTGTGTCTCCTCTAGTACATCTAGTACTATAGAAACATTGTATGCATGAGCTACAGGGGGTGGACTTTTGCAGGGGCTGCTTTGAAGGATACTAAAGAGCTTTTAAAGGACCACTTGATTTAGCACAATTTGAACCACATCACAGTAAAGATCTCATAAAAGCATGTTGAAATACTTTTTGAATTTTTGAAATACAGGCATTTTTTACTGAGAAATCAAATAAAATAAAATCTGTGTTTACTTGTATAGCAGACTGTCCACATTAGTGCAACCAATCAGGTTGCAGGGTAGTCCCCACCATTCAAGTCAATGGTAAGGTTTTTGTTAGACTGCTTATATTTCCAATTTGAAGGGAACAGACCTTGTAATGGGTTTATTTTTTTTACGACAGGAATTTCAGGGTGTTGCTATCTTGTCTCTCAGGAATTTGAGCAATGCAGGTCAGCTATGGGTTAAATGGTTAGTGCAGTATAAACTGAGTCCAGGGTAAAGCTGGTCAATCATAGCCTTCCACATAGAGAATAACAGAACGCACGCAACACTGATGAATCTGTTATTTCTCATGCAACAGCCAGTGGGAAGAATATACTTGTATGTAAACAAAGATTTAAAACATTATATGTTTTAGCTGTTATTGTTGTATTTAGAAAAATAGATAATTTTAACATACAATGTTGTGTTCTTTCACATCATGAAGAGCAGTTACACTGAGGTAAATGACCCTTTAAGCACTAGGTGATCGGATTATCCTTTTATACAATACAATTATCATTCGTCCACATCACTCCAAGCCTCTGCCCATAGTAGGGGGCTGCTACCTTTTTGTGGGCACTAGGGCTTTGCCCCTGCTGCACCACCAGTAGCTCTGCCACTGGTGCAGAGGGGTAAAGCTGAAAAGGGGATTTTTTATGTTATCAGAGCTTCTAGCATTTTACACATTCCCTTCTCTCATGCACGCTCAGAAACAAGCAGTTGAATTGAAAATGGCATGCCCTGCTTATGCAGAACTGTAAAATCAGCTCTCATATATGCATCCTAAAGCAAAGTATCATGAATTGACCAGCTAAGGCATCAACAAATGTTGTTTTCAAATAAATAAAAAGATTTTTGACATTTTTCCTGCTTAGTTAGTCTCAAATTGTTCAAATATTTTTATTATTCAATATACAGTGGTCCTTTAAACATAACCTATTGTTTTGAGAGATTTACTTTGACATTATTTGACAGCTGTTTCAAGACCTTGTTGTCAATTTAAATCTTTAGCTGATTCTTGTTCATGTAAATTATATGACAAACTGCAAAGTATTTTTTACCATGATCCTCTAGAATTGTAAGAGATGCTTAACTTCATAACCTGTTACAAAGTGTGAATCCAAAAATAGAGAAACTTCATTTGATGTCCTTCCTTTTGGTGGCAGAGTGTGTGAAGACTACTTGTGTCCCATCAAAAGAAACAGGGCAACTTTGGCCAAGAATAATAAAACATATAAGGACTGGCACATTCAACATTAACAACGTGCTATGTAAGCGTTATCACTAAATTAATAAAGATCTTATATGTTTGTGAAGTATGCAGCAAACTCACAACATTAGCAACTGTGTAAATGACAGACTCTGCTAGTGCATGGAAGCTGCCATGATAGTCATACCTGTTTAATGCACAAGGGGCAACTGCAAAGCAGGACATGGAAGACTTGCAAGTATACCCAAACAGACCTCTTTGCTCTGCTAATGACCGTCATCTTTCCTACTCTCTTGTCACCTCCTCTCACTCCCTCCTTCAGGACTTTTCCTGAGTTACACCAGCTCAGATGAACTCATTACCTCACTTCATTTGCAGTTTATCAAAACCTTCAAAATATCACTAAAAACACAACTGTTTAAAGAAGCTTATCACCTTCAGCCTTAACATGGACAACTGCATACTCTACCAAATTGCTTAAACACAGCCACCTCCACTTGAACCAATCGACTGCCTTGATCTGTCACCCTTCTCTGTCATAATCTACACTAACCTTATAGATAGTAAGCTCTTTGGAATGTTGATTTCAACTCTGTTGCACCAAGGTGTGGGCTGGCCCATTTGCATTATATGTGTACTAACGACTTGCCTGTCAAAAATGATGGGGCAATAAAATTGTAAGGCAGGTAATGCTGTTTGCCACAGACATTTTTTTTGGTGGTCTGGGATCCTTCGGCTCTTGTTGCGAGCCTCGCGTTGAGCGCCCTTGGCGCTCATTGCGAGACTGTTGATTGTTGTTTTTTTCTGATGGGCACTTTTGCTATTATTGTTTGTTCGGCACTGATCTGCTTTTTGGGCTTATTGCAAGGCTTTGTGTGCTATGAACAGTGTTGGCGCTCGTTGTGAGGCGCGCAGTGAATGTCTTTTGTGTTTATTGCGATAGTGTTTTTTTTTGTGTACATGTATTTTTGTATGCTAATTGAATAATTAATAAATTATTAAATTAATATAATTTACCTATTTGGAAGTAATATATGCATTGTGCTGAAGAGCTGACAATCTGTTTTGATGTTCCTGCAGCATACAATGTTGGTTTGCACTGTTGTGGAGGTGTAAGTGTCAGCAATGTGTGCAGTGTGTAGTGTAAATAGGCTGCGTGCACGAGGGAAAGCCGTTAGGGTAGCCGTGTACTTCTGCATTGTGTTAATTAGTGTTGTAAAATGGCGGCAAATTTGTATGTGGTACGCGGGTGTGGATGATTTAGCGTCCTTGCTAAAAGTGTATCTTGTACCTCGTACTGCTTTTTGGAAAAGCCGTATGTACTTGGTGTTGTTTTGCGTGTTTTCTCGTTTTCGTTTTTTTTCGGCGGCCATTTTTTCTGTGTCTAAAGTCCAGAATTTGGACTTAAATTGAGGTTTAACTTCACTTGCAGAGGTCCTGGGTGCCCCCCCCCCCTTGCTGTGGGTAAGGTTTTTATGTCTTTTTTGTGTGCATTTACTGTGTTTTTAATGTTTTCAGGTGCACGAGGTTCGGCCGTTAAGGTTGTATTTTTGCGAGTTCGTAATGTTTTTTTTTTAAGTCCCGCGGCTCATATCTTTTTATGCCAAGTCCGTAAATTTTGCGTTCTAAGTCCTGCGGTTCGTAGTTGGAGCCTCCACCTTCGGCAAATGCGGCCCTTTGCATCATGACGATGATTAGTAGTTTCACAACTATTATATGTGATTGTACTGTATCTGTACTTGTATTTCTACTTACCTTAGAATTTGTCTATACCTTTGTAAATTGCTAATTGTAACCACTGCATGTTGCCTCTGTTGAGTCTATGGAATGGCGGAGTGAAGTGTCCTGTGCTGAAAACTTTCTGTCAATCAGTCCATAATGCTCCCTCCCTCCTCCTTCCACTCTTGAATAGATAATACCACTTAGCAGAACATTCCCAATAAGTCTTCAAGCCTGCAGGAAGTGTTGAAGTCCCCAAAATGGCATCATTCAGGAACAAACAGCATAAGCAAATTTTTTTTTATGTCAAGAGTTACAAGAATGTGCACATTCAAGGCATTAATTCACCTAATTAGCCTTGTCTCGTTGTCTTTGACCCTTGATTCAATTGAGCAATTGTTGGTTACTGAAGCCCGTAATGTAGCCTATAAACTAATTTGCTATGCAATTGGCGGTTTTTAGCTACTCACAAACAATTTGCGGGTTACAGGATGAAAATCCCTTCTGTTGTCAAAATAGCAACTTCGACCCATCTAAGCATTTGATCTTTCAAGCCTGTAAATGTTACAATCGCAAATCGCTATTCAATTGCTACAATTCCTCAAGCCTGCAAATTGTTTCACATCTGTAAATGGCAACAGTAGGAGAAAATCCTATGAATGCCAGATGGGACACACAAGGGGGTTAAAAACCTGTTCATAGCTTTGTAAATGCAAATAAAAAATCAATATTGCACTTTAAAAGATGGGGAAAGCGATGAAAGACGTTATAATTAATTTCATTAGTCTCAAGCGTGCAAATCTGCAAACAAAATTATTTTTTTTTACGTAGAATTTCCGTGTTATATCAATCTCGGGAATCAAGGAGTTAATACATATCAGGCCACCCACATGGACTAAAACAGTATCGTCCTTCATTTTTAGTATTTCGTACATTCCAGTCTTAATGATGATCGTCTCATTTACTAATGGCTGTTTCTAAATCAGTAGTTACGGCCTTGCTTAATTGATCATTATCATGCCCTGAAATGCTACATACGATTGCATGGTTTACAGTTTAGGCTATCGGCCAGGTAGTTCAATTGAATCACTCTGTAACTGTTGCAAATTTCAATTGAATATGGGCCTTGGCTTGGTGTTGAGTTTATGATGTCAATGCTTGCCTATTGTACCAAACTAATAAAAGCTAGCGACTTAAATCATAAAAACTTATATTTTGACAAAAACATAAGCCAAAATGTTTTTGTAACCTGACTTTCATAATTTAACTATTCAGATAAGCTCCTCCACTAAAATCCATCATTGCCTGCAGTCTCATTTGCTGTATCTGTACTTTTTCAGCCCATATTTTGAATTTTTATAACTTCAGAGCTAAGATGACCTTTAAGTTATTTAATTAGCCTCAAGTTCTTCTTCTTTCCTCTGCTCATTCAGTCCCTGTTTACCATATCACCTGTAAAGTCAGACTGGAAACAGGCTACTGAAAAGGTCACACGCATATAAGTGTCTGGAGACTGTTTTCAAGCCCTGGCCTTAATAATGACATTTTGTTTTTTACTTTTTTTAGTACGCACTAATATACAGTAGAACAACAAAGACCTCTAATGATTCAGCCCTACAATCCTATTTATTTGTTTCAGCATTTAAAGGGACATGGACGTTTTCTGGATTTCACTAGGAATATAATATATCCATCTATCTTATTACTTTTGTGTACTTTGTTTTATTAAGTGCTTAAAAGCACATTTTTTTCTGCTTAAAATCTTACAACTAGTTCTTAACTAGATTCTTCCTTCTGCAGCTCATGAAGACAGTGTACTAAATACACAGGTTGCACTGTCTCATATTAACCAATCAGTTGCATCATGCTGCTTGAGAGAGGTTACTGACAGGCTAATTGCATATACTGCATTTCATAGACTATATATACATGAGCTGCATGAGCTATAGATGGCATCTTTTTGTTTCAAACTAGCCTGTCAGTGACCTCTCTCAAGCAGCATGTTGCCGCATGTTGCAGAATCTTGCCACTATGAGACAGTGCAACCTCTATACTTAGAAGTACTCTGTCTTCATGAGCTGCAGATGGAAGAAACATAGGCCCTTTGATCACTGTGCCTAGGGAGATAAGTTACTTCCCTCTGATAATATCTAGATTTGTTTTCCAACAAGTGAAAACTATGACTGAAATGCATATGGGGATGCTGGAGTCTTGACTGGCATTTAAGTTCTGGCCTGCCATTGGATTGTATACAGACTGATATGTTTCAGGAGATGTATCCTCTGTAGTGGTACAAATGAACAAAAAAGAGACTACACCCTATTGTCTGTCCCTAGATTTTATCTCTCACTCTTTTTTTCTGTGTTTCTTTATCCATCAATAAAGAGAGAGCTGGGGTCAAATAGCGTTGGTATAAAATTGGATAAGATTTAAATTAACACCAACACCCCTTCACAGGTCAGCTTACATCAAGAAACGCAACCACAACTCTCCAGAAATGTAAATAACCCTCTCATACACAGTCTCACACAGCCTCCATGGTCCAGCAGAGGGATCAAAACAAAAAATGTAAAAGTGAGCTTAAAGACTTTTCTCATGCTTAAAGAACCACTGCACAATGAAAAAACAAAAACAAATTTATGTTTGAAAACTGTGAGTTTGGCTAAGTATTATTAATAAAAAAAATAGTACAGTTATTTTTTAATTAAGAAAAAACAACAACCTGGGGGCATCCATTATAAATTGAAAGTTATGTGTGAGGAGGCCGTCTGGTAAAAGCGTGATTGCATCTTTTAATGCAATGGGTATGCTTCTGGGCCAGTAATACAGTGATCCAACAATGGCCTTCTGCCTATTCCCTACAACCCCACCTCTTCATCTATATATATATATATATATATATATATATATATATATATATATATATATATATATATATACAGTGACAGTGTGCCCCCAGAGGTCAGGGTAAACTATATAATTTTGAATTCTCTCCAAAGGAAAGACTTAACTCCCTGAGCCCTATTGAAGCTAAAGGTGTATTAAAGCCTTGAAAAGAGATACACATAGAGAATGGGAGGGGTTCCCCAATTAGCATAGTGAGTTACTGTCAGCAGTAAAGGGTGCTATTGTGGATTACATTATATGTGACTGGAGGAAACACAGTATTAAGAATCTGGTTTCTCCATTTTGGAGTGGAAAAAGGGCAGAATGCTGAAGCTGCAGGTTTTGCAGTTTGCTAAGGCATATTGGATTGCAGCCTAAGAGAAAAGGTGTTTTCTGATTGTTGCAAGCTGAAAAAGCAATTCTAACAAAAGTTTTGTAAAAGCTTGTTTTGAGTCTTAGACCCTTAGCTAACAGACAGAGATAGACAGCTATCTGAGTGGAACTGCTAAGTCACAGAGAAAAGAAAAAGTGTACTGACATTTTGGAGCTACCAGGATACAAAGAAACAGAGACAGAGAGAGACTTGAATTAAAGTTACCATTTTAAGTCTGTTTTGACCCATGGAAAAGTCTGTAGTGAAGACAGAATATAAGCCTTACTAAAAGTGTATTAGGGGTCCCTGGGGTGGGGCATATGGAGAACAGGGTGAGCCAGTGTCCCTCCCGTCTGCTTATAGTATAGAAAGGTCTGAAGAAGAAAATATTTTTTGTCTCCAATCAGAGTTAGCTGGATGGAACCTCTGTTTAGATAGGGAACATCAGTTAAAGGTAGTGCTCAGATAGAGCTAGGGCTTTTATATTTATTATTTTTGTTTTGTGTATTGTTTGTAAACTGGTAAATCTTTTCGTGAAATTGTAAAAATGCTTTGAAAGCTTCCTGTAATTATGTACCTGCCATGAAAAGTGTGAGAAATATGGCCGAATAACAGAGAAGATGATGGCAGCTTGTCTCGTATATATATATATATATATATATATATATATATATATATATAGCTGTTTTTTAAAGACCTACAATCTATGGATCTATAAAATGTATAATAAGACTTCTTGACTTGAATATGCTGAAAATATATAGCTTAGAGGACAGAAGGGGGAGCAATATGATAGAAACCATCATATACTGTATATGATTGGATATAATAAAGCTTAAGTCAGAAGGGTCTTTGAAAAACAGAGGAATTGCATTAACAAGAGGTTATAGTTTAATGGTAGAAGGTTTAGAGATAGTGTGCTACTGAACAGAAAGAGTACAGTGCCTTGCAAAAGTATTCATCCCTCTTGGCATTTTTCATGTTTTGTTGCCTCACAACCTGGAATTAACATGGATTGTTTGAAGATTTGCCTCGTTTCATTTACAGAACATGCCCACAACTTTGAATATTTATTTATTTTTTCTATTGTGAAGCAGACAAGAAATAGGACGAAATAACAGAAAAAGTCAATGTGCATAACTGTTCACCCCCCCCAAAGTCAATACTTTGTAGAGTGACCTTTTGAGGCAATCACAGCTCCAAGTCGCTTTGGATAAGTCTCTATGAGCTTGCCACATCTTACTACTGGGATTTTTGCCCAATCCTCCTTGCAAAACTGCTCCAGCTCCTTCAAGATGGATGGTTTGCGCTTATGAACAGCAATCTTTGAATCTGACCACAGATTTTCTATTGGATTGAGGTCTGGGCTTTGACTAGGCCATTCCAACACATTTACATGTTTCCCCCTAAACCACTCAAGTGTTGCTTTAGCAGTGTGTTTGGGGTCATTGTCCTGCTGGAAGGTGAACCTCCGTCCTAGCCTCAAATCACACACAGAGTGGTACAGGTTTTGCTCCAGAATATCCCTGTATTTAGCACCATCCACCTTTCTCTCAACTCTGACCAGTTTACCAGTCCCGGCTGCTGAAAAACATCCCCACAGCATGATGCTGCTACCACCATGTTTCACTGGGTGATGTGATGTATTGGGTTTGCGCCAGAAATAGCCTTTTTCTTTGTATGGCCGAAATTTTCAATTTTAGTCTCATCAGACCAGAGCATCTTTCTCCATACATTTTGGGAGTCTCCCACATGCCTTTTCGCAAACTCAAAACCTACCTTTTTGTTTTTTGCTGAAAATAATGGCTTTCTTCTGGCCACTCTGCCATAGAGCCAAACTCTATGGAGCGTACGGCTTATTGTCATCCTATGTACAGATACTCCAGTCTCTGCTGTGGAACTCTGCAGCTCCTCCAGGGTTACCTTAGGTCTCTGTGCTGCCTCTCTGATTAATGCCCTCCTTGCCCAGTCCGTAAGTTTTGGTTGGCGGCCGTCTCTTGGCAGGCTTGCTGTTGTGCCATGTTCTTTCCATTTGGTTATGATAGATTTGATGGTGCCGCTGGGGATCATCAAAAATTTGGATATTTTTTTATAACCTATCCCTGACTTGTGCTTCTCAACAGCATTGTCCCTTACTTGTTGGGGGAGAGTTCCTTGGTCTTCATGGCAGTGTTTGGTTAGTGGTGCCTCTCGCTTCGGTTTTGCAGCCTCTGGGGTCTTTCAAAAAAGTTGTGTATATGAAATGACAGATCATGTGACACTTAGATTGCACACAGGTGGACATCATTTCACTAATTATGTGACTTTTGAAGGTAATTAGTTGCGCCAGAGATTTTTATGGGCTTCATAACAAAGGGGGTGAATACATACGCACATGCCAATTTTCTGTTTTCTATTTCTAAAAAATAGTTTTATGTATATATTTTTCTCATTTCACTTCACCCACTTAGACTATTGCTTTCTGATCCATCAAATGAAATTCAGATTAACAAAACATTGAACTTAAGGCTGTAATGTACCAAAATAGATAAAAAGTCAAGGGGGGTGAATACTATATGAGATAAGTTAAGCAGCCAGTAAAAGTGTAATTTTAGAATATTTTGGAATAAGCATAAGACTATCTTGAGGATTGCAGACACAAAGATAAAATGTGAATAATAGATAAGGCGTCTGGGTCTTATCTACGGTACAATCTATATTTCTATCTTTATATGCCAGAAAATGTTGGTTACTCAAACTTTGCATAAAATGGCAATCCCAAAACACTAAATGCTATCTTTTCTAGGTGTCAGATCCCTCATCGTTCCATGCAAAACATGCATGATATTTAAACAAACTCTTTTAAAGCATAATATAATATGTGGGACAATCCTTAGCAGACATAGCCTTTCATGTTAATGACATACTCGCTGTACTTTTCCTTTCATCTGCAATGTGTTTACCCTATTAATCACAATGTTGCTTCATGTAGCTTATCATCAAAATGCATTTCCGAGGTCAGATGCAATTTAAATGATCCAAGCTAGTTACAATTAACTATGATAATTACACTGAATGAAGGTTTGCTAATGGCTCTTTCAAATAGGTATGAAGTGCCCTGAGTGAAGGGCTATCACTCCAACTGATGACTCCTCTTCTTTGTTCTGTTTCACAGGGCTTTTATCTTGTGTGTACTATGGCAATGCAATAATAAAATGCGTCAAAATAATGAATTAGTAAAAAATATACACAAAAAGCACTTTGTGTTCAATAATTCAACTATATATGGAAATCCATATGAGAATAACCATGAATAAATAAAGGAATGCCAATTTAGATTAAGGTTATCTGTATTGAAGAGATGAATTCCTGGTAAATTGGACAAAAAATATATCAGGAAAACTAAATAATCACTGGGATTATATTTCTAAAATGTAATATTTGAAGAACTACACATACTAATATTTTAGAATTTAAAAAATACAGATATTTTATCTTTTATATGTGATTATGCTGATGTGGAATATACCATTTTGTATTCAGCTGATCAACTTCTTGAATTGGGAGGGGACTTTGGATACGTAGGAAGTGCCTGCATAATAGCAGTGTGGGAGTTACATATGTCAGTACTGTCAGCAGAAGTAAACATTACATCCTTAGAAAAGTACAATATCTTGGAAAATAAACCGTAACCTTCAATCATTGATGTTAAAATCTATTCATACTTAAAGCACCAATAGATGATTAAAAAACAGACTTCTAAAATGCAAAAATCCTCTATAGTATTAAGACCATAAGGTGAGAAAGGACAAAAATTATTATATGGTATTTCACATATGACCTAAGGTGACTAGTTTAGTTATCTATTAGGATCACCAGTTAGACCTTGGGGTATGTCGTTTGGGCAGCCTTCCAGGTAGGAGGTACCCTTTGAGGTCATAGCCAGTCCATTTTTGTCCTTTTGCACTTTAAAAGTGTGTTTTTTAATTAATTAACTATTGACGCTTTAAGTATTAATGGTCGTTAATATCAATGATTAAAGGTTACGTTTTGTTACAATATATTTTACTTTTGTATAAATCTGAGAGGTGTTATGCACCAGGAAATAAGTTTTTTTATTTTACATTAAATTGTTACCTTACAAAGACAACCCACCTGAGAAAATAACAGACAGCAGCAGGACAAAAAGCAAAATGGAGCCACAAACATAAGGATAATTGCATAGAAAAGTTACAAAATATAAAGATTTATGTATTTATTTGTTTTCTTTCAAACACATTTTGGCAATTAGGATTAGTGATTAGCTAATTAGAAACAATTTAGAAAACAAGTAGTCATTTAAATTTAAAAATAAGCAATAATGTTACTAAATCAGGTTGCAGCTTGTACAGTAGGAGATTATTTCATAATATATGTATGAACTAATAGAAAAATAGCAATAAAACAATAAAAAAAAACACTAATAGTGTGAAACCAAAAACATATCTAATAAAATGCTGCTAAATTTTTCAGTAAATCTACCATTGATTCTAATAGTCATTAGGGGAGATTCATTAAAACTAGTCTGGACTGTAACAACCCATGCAATTAATTAATCTATTCCACGATGTCCAGATTATCCTGGATCTTGTGTGATGTGATTTTGCTCACTCAGGCTAGTTCTATGGACATGATGATGGGCTCCCTGGCTGTCCAGTGGTTAAGGATTCGGTGCTGTCACCCATGGGTTCGATTTCAATCAGGGAACCCAGAGGTCAAACCACCATGAAGCCATTTTGATTTAAACAGATAAAGTTTGTGGGGTAGGAGTAGACTTTTGATGCACCGGAACAGCCTCTCTATACAATGTGAATTTGGCAGTCACAAGTGCCAGTGCTCCAGAAGCACTAAAAGGAAGGTCTTTAATTTACAAGGACATGCCCACCTGAGAAAGTAATAGACAGCAGCAGAAACAACCTAGCAGCCTGCAGAATAGAGTTATTTCAAAACAAAATAGATAACATAAAAATTGAGTTTTTTTTGTTCTTTCTAAAAGCATTATGCCATTATGTTTAGTTATTTAAAATAATTGACCAAAGAGGTCCTTCAAATTTACTAATTTAAATTTAATCCCTTTGTTGACAAATTGCATTTTATAAAAGGTTTTAACAATCATTTTGCATTTGAGCACATTGTTTATGAGTTGTTAGTAATTATACATTTTAATGGCGGGTGATTTAGAATTGCAATTTAACAAGAGGTGATTTATGTTAAATATGGCAGAACATGACATTATTAATCTATTTGCAATTAATATACAAGATTGACTTGCATTGTATGTTTGGTGGAAGATTTTTCAATTGCACGTCATACACAATAAATAGATATATTGTGCTATCTTACTAAGGATATATTTAAAGGAACAGTGAAGACATTTTTGTTCTTTGTTGCATCTGAAGAAGGTATTTGATAATGTTGAACAGTGTGATTCTTTTTTTTTTTTTTTATTAAACTCATGGACCAGAATATACTGTTTTTTGAATGGAGGGGGGCTGTCCCTGTCATCCAATGTGAAGCAGTATAGCTGTATGAGTCATGTGTCTGCCAATGAGATCCAGAATCTTGCGTACAGTTTCCTATATCTTTAAACAAGTTTTACTAAATCATTTTTCATGAAGAAAGAAACTTTTATAATGTTTAAACTATGCTCTTGTAAATGCATTATAGAAACATTTACATTTCATGACCCTTTAAGCAGACTACATCCATCTGCTATGAACTCTTCAATAAAAAAAAAGTTCAATAAGCTAATAATAAAAAAATCTTAAAATAAAGCTATGTTTAATTTTTTTACTGTATCACAGAGCATTTAATGAGAAGACTTCAACTGGCGAGAAAACTTCTACATGAAACTGCATAGATGAAGAGCATAACAGCAATTAGCAAACTTTTTGATAGCATAAAAAGGTCATCTGTAAAAGTTTCAAATGTAGTAGTCTGCTACCTATGTGCCATTGACAGTTCAGAAATGTGCAAAATGCAGAATATTTAAAAAATGTATTTGGTTTGCTCTTTACAGTACTATAAAATATATCTTATTCAAAATGATATGTGCATTCATGGTGCTGTTCAATAGGACACAAGTGAGAACATTATTTTATTAGGGCAGTGATAGGTAACATATATAGCATAAAAAGAACCAACCAGTAGATACTAAATATAGCGTACACATTGCAAAAATATCAATCAGTGTCAGTTTGCAATAAATTTTCTTTATTGCTTGCAGTCAACATGTCTAAAATACACTAAATATATAGTAGCATACACTACCAAACATATGGGGCCTCATTCAAATGCAATTTGGCCAATTGAATAGGGCTCTATATAAGTATATAGCATATTTTTTTTACAGAAGTGTTTAGATAGTGAAGGCCTTGCTTTTGGATAGATGTTCACTAACTAAACACTTCTGTAAAAAACATAATCTATGTGCTTATATAGAGCCCTATTCAATTGGCCAAATTGCAATTGACTGATGCCCATAGAAACTAGATGGGATTTATTTAAACATTAAAATAAATATTTTGTCCTTAGCATTTCCTTTGCTTGTGTTGCTTTCTTTTGGGGCCCTGTCACCCAAAAATCAAGTTGTTTTTTAGGTTATTCTTAAAAACTAGCTATACATGGTATTAAATTTATGAGATTATATTGCAGTGTATTTTATTATTATTATAATACCTTATTTTTACAAAAAAAATATTGTCTGGGGGTTTATTATTTAGAATCATTTGAACATAGCGAAAAAGTATACATCTCTGAGCGCTCTTAAGTGTTGTCTCTGTAGTGAGAAAAATGACCATGTATACACATTTTTCTGTTTATTAAAATATATAAAAACACCAGTGTTGAATATACTCTTGATTAATTGCGTGGGGGGGGGGGGGGGGGGGGGGGGGTTACATTTCGGTTCAATGAACATGTAATACAATTAGGATATGACAAAAATATTACAATGTTTAAAAAAAAATAAAAAATTTGAGTTCACTTATCAATATATGCATGTTATGCAGAACAGCGTTTATTGAAATAATAGCAAAACCAAGAATAAACAATTGGATGCATCAAAACAATTTGATCAAAGCATACAATCGGGGAGAAATATACAAAATTACTGGAAATGATTGAACAACAAACAATTTTAAAACATTCTATATTCGGGCAGATCAAAATAGAAATCAGTGAGAAGACTATAACATTGTATAAAACTTGGATAACAATCAGATGTTTATTCTGTAGGATATATTGGGTATTCACATTCAGTGATAACGCATTTTCATGGATCAGCAATTCAATCAATATCTTAAAATATACAGAATTAGTAGAAAACTACTTATATTATAATGTAACAATCTGGTCACATTTGAGAGAAATCAAATATCCAATCCACAGAGTGTATTTGGCATAGTATTCAGTGAAATGGCATATTCATAGATTAATAATCAATGTGCTCTATGACCCAGAAAACAGCTACATCAGATATAAAAGTCTATATGGCAGCCGGAGTATAACGGTGTTTAGAATTAATAACAAACTACTTAGGTTATAATATAAAAATGACAATAGTCTGTGGCTGAATCGCATATTTACTTATGCATACGTTTATACCCTAAAGGATTTTATAACA
Organism: Discoglossus pictus; assembly: GCA_027410445.1. Lineage (NCBI taxonomy): Eukaryota > Metazoa > Chordata > Amphibia > Anura > Alytidae > Discoglossus > Discoglossus pictus. The sequence continues at coordinate 76,736,672 of CM050167.1, forward strand.
GAATTGAATAAAATGTATTTACCAAAGCAATCGGTTCGTTTTTGTTAGACTGTATCTTCAGTAGAAACCAATGGTGGATTGGGAGTCATATTTTAGATTGCCTCCACTTTATCAAGGTGTAACAGAAATATTGGATAGACACTAAATCCTAATAAAAAATGGAAAAGAGGAACATGCCTATACTTTACCTAATATAAAATTAGCAAGGAGACCCTTCTCTGGATAGGACTGCTCATCAGGTTGGTTAGAAGTAATCCATTTCAGTCTACTTTTTAGAAAGAATTTGTAGTAAAGATAGATATTGTGGATACAGAAAACAATACAAGATGACGAAGGTTATGCCAAAGACACACAGACAGACCAAAAAAGCCTCCATTTAGATAAACTCTTTCCTTTTTCCCCACTCCCCATCACAGGGCTCAATTCAACCAATTCAATAGCTTCACTCCATGGTTGTATGTAGATGCATAATTAAGATGTTTTAATAAAATGTTGTGTAGAGGTTATTTAATGTACGCTAGAGGGAAAACAAGGTCCAAACCGCACTCAACTTTGAGTTATACTTTGATGCAAATTATTGTTTTTTAAGGTTAGAATAAGGCTTTGTTCCACTATCTACACCTGTTATGATGATACCCTGCAAAAACAATGGTGAATTTAACAAATATCACTGTATAAGAAAAAAAATAATATAATTTTTCTCCTAAGGTATGACTTCCAATATTATTATGATTAAGGTATCTTGAAGTCTGAGATAATTAGAGAGTGTATATATATATATATATATATATATATATATAAGACAAAAAGAAAAAGACACCCCAACCTCATTAAATACCATTAATAAATCATTTCCATCAGGGAGATATGTATTGAAATTTAAAACATAATATGAATTATTCCAGTAGATTAGAGACACCAAATACAACTCAATAGTGTTGTTTTAAATTTCAGTCACAAATTATATAATTATATATCCAGTTGTATGATATAATATTTATTCACTGAAATATTACTGTTTTAGTTTATCAATATTATTAAGATATTCATTTGTAGAATAAATCGACTATAATTAAGCCTTAATACAGAAAAGGTAGCCTATATCGGAGCTGCACAGCATAAACATTAAAGTGCCCAGTGCTATATGTGCAATATTAACATCTCTATAATAAAAGTATATAAGTTAAAAAAATATGTGATAAATATATATGATTAAATTGCTGTGCAGGTTCAAAATTGGCCTCTAAGATAAATTGATATAAGTAGTTAAAAATGTTCCTCCAGAATCGAAATCTCCTATAATATCAATTATAACAATGAATTATCTATTGATATAGATATGTATAAATCCACCAATTTTAACACTATATACAGTATCTCACAAAAGTGAGTACACCCCTCACATTTTTGTAAATATTTTATTATATCTTTTCATGTGACAACACTGAAGAAATGACACTCTACTACAATGTAAAGTAGTAAGTGTACAGCCTGTATAATAGTGTGAATTTGCTGTCCCCTCAAAATAACTCAACACACAGCCATTAATTTTTAAACCATTGGCAACAAAAATGAGTACACCCCTAAGTGGAAATGTCCAAATTGGGCCCAAAGTTCCAATATTGTGTGTGGCCACCATTATTTTCCAGCCCTGCCTTAACCCTCATGGGCATGGAGTTAACCAGAGCTTCACAGGCTGCCACTGGAGTCGCCTTCCTCTCCTCCATGATGACATAATGGAGCTGGTGGATATTGCCACTCCCCCACCTTCCATTTGAGGATGCCGAACAGATGCTCAATAGGGTTTAGGTCTTTATGCTTGGCCAGTCCATCACCATTACCTTCAGCTAAACCCCATTGAACATCTTTGGGCATTCTCAAATGGAAGGTGGGGGAGTGCAAGGTCTCGAATATCCACCAGCTCCGTGATGTCATCATGGAGGAGTGGAAGAGGACTCCAGTGGCAACCTGTGAAGCTCTGGTGAACTCCATGCCCATGAGGGCTAAGGTAATGGTGGCCAAACAAAATATTAACACTTTGGGCCCAATTTGGACATTTTCCACATAGCGGTGTACTCCCTTTTGTTGCCAATGGTTTAGACATTAATGGCTGTGTGTTGAGTTATTTTGAGGAGACAGCAAATGTACACTGTTATACAGGCTGTACTCTTACTACTTTACATTGTAGCAGAGTGTAATTTCTTCAGTGTTGTCACATGAAAAGATATAATAAAATATTTACAAAAATGTGAGGGGTGTACTCACTTTTGTGATATACTGTACATACACTTATGAATGAATTTGAATTGTGATTAAATATGAGCAATAGTACATAATACACTTATCTTTATCTTTTAGTCTCAATACTCCTTATACTCCAAATAGTTCAGATGGACAATGTTCATTATTTAAATGCATCATTGACTCGCGTTTCGCAAGTGCTTCTTCGGGACCAGACCCATAGAGAACTGAAGGTGTTTAAATATCGTGAGGTGAGTATGCTATTGGTCAATTGCCCAATAATGTTCTCTCTCTCTTCAACAGGAGCCAAACGGTATCCAGAATCATAGGCATCCTCAATTGTAGCATAAGAGATGGAAGTCTCTCCAATTCCATTCGGCAGATTCCAACCATATCTATCCAAAAGTCACAAGAAAAATACATAATCATAAACAAAAATTACAATAAAAGAAAAATGATATGTTAACTTGTATGTGATATCTGTTAATATAATGAAGCATAGTTATTTGCCATACTGCACATATCCCTAAATAATTGGCTTATTTTGTGTTTGGTTTAAACACGTAAAGACAAAACAAAACCAAATAATTCCTCACTCAAATAAGAATTGAGGACAGACCATTAGTTAGTAATATAACCGTATTTCATTGTATTATGTATTACTTTAACTAAAATATATGACTCCTGAAATAAATAATTATAAGCATCAATTATCAATGTAATTCAATTGATGGTGTGCTGGTTTAACTCTTTTATTTTTTAAACGTTGTTGTCTTTGGATAGTATTTTATAATTGTTACTAATAAATATTATGTTTTACATTTCAATACATATCTCCCTGATGGATATGATTTATTAATGGTATTTAATTAGTTTGGAGTGTCTTTTTTTTCTTTCTTTTTGCCTTATAAATTTATCAAATAGTAACCTTAACTACCTGTTTTACTGTCATAAGACTATCTTAATCATATTCAAGGTTGCTGAGCCACTTGAAATTATTTGGTGTTCGCCACCCGGCTCACACTTTAGGGAACTGATAGAAAGTCAAAACTTATTTTGTGTAAAAGGAGGATGATTAACCCTTCACTTGGAAAATGACCACACAATAAGTATGTATGTATTAACAGTTGTAGCATCAAAACCAACCAAAAGATCATAAATAAAGTAGACAATATACATGATCTTGTATCCACAAATGTCACAACAAACAAAACTGCACATTTTATTCAATTTTACAATAAAGATATCTAAACCACTAACTATGTTGGTTTTAGGTATAGCATATAGTACATCTGAAGAAATCTACAAGACCCATTTTAGTTACAGATAACTGGTGTAATATAGGACCTCCATGGCATACAGTATAATGTGATATATGCCATGGAGGTCCAATAACCATCGTTCTGAGCAATCTAATTGATCCTATTACATTTTAAATTGGAAACCCATTCTGATTGGCTAATACATGATTGACATCTATTTCAGCCAATCAGAATGCAGAAAAAATCCTATTTATGGAGCAGAAACCATGGCATTGGCCATTTTCTGTGAGGGAGCTCCTTTTGATTGAAGCCAATGTCTTCATCTTCAAGCCTGAAATTGGCCTTCCAAAAAACAACCCATGCCTCTTTAATAAAAAAAAAATACTCAAACGAACGGAGCTCCTCCTAGAAGTAGGTCCCCAGCTGCAGATGGCACTTGAGGGACAGCTTTGGAAACGTGCAAAACTAAAAGAAATGGGAAAGTGCAGAGACTACATACAGTTAGACTTAAATTTGCTGACACCCTGTACAAATTACACGTTTTCTTGTACAATGTGTACAGTGACAACAAACTGAAGTTTTACATACTTTACTATAGGTGTTATTTTATATTTTCCTTTTTTTTTTTTTTTTTTTTGAAAAAAGGAAACACACTGCAACAGATATAAATATATATATAAACCCCCTTTGGGATGCAAAAAAAAATAAAAAAAATATTTCCATGTCCTTTTAACATTATACAAACAATGGGGAATAAATTCTAATAATATGACAACTTTTATTTAATAAAGGGAACAACGATGAATAAAAACTATAAAAATGTACAATTTAAAAACAAAAGCATTGATTTGATCCTTTGGCAGGAAAATTTCTTGGGGCCTCATTCTATTATTGGCCGTAAATCGGCCGTAAGGCTGCGATTCCTTGCGAGGGTTCAGTTAACTCGCGATTCTATTATACGGCCCCGCAAGGATCTCCTTTTACGGCCGGCCGCATATCTTGGAACCGGCCGTAATCTGTGAAATATAAAAACTGAAAAATAAATTCAAGCCTGCACTGTACAGCTCTGTAAATGCTAGGGATCATATTGGGGGACATGAGGATTAAAAGGAACCCACTCTCAAGCTTGCACATCAGCCCAAACCCGAGTTCAAATTAACTGTTTATTTTCCGGCTGCGGCGTGGGCGTGTCTGAGGTGCTCCAAGCACTCTGGACTTTTTACATGGATATTTTACGGATATTAAAAATAAAATATTTTACGGATTTGAGTACAGGATAATTATGTGCTATTTTTTCTAACACCTAAAATCCCTTTATAGTCTTCTCAAAGTGCAGGATGGCTTTATTTGAGCTATTTTATGTGCTTAATTGGTGCTAGCGAGACCTCTTTCCTGCAAGTAAGCTGCGGCTCGTTTTTAGCCTTGCAGAGAGGTTTCCCGGAGCAATTGAATTGCAAATCTCTTGCGGCCGTTTTAGATCAAAGGCTTTCCTCCGGCGCGAGCGGCCGCAAGAGATAGCAAGGCACCGGCCGCAAGCCTGCCGGAATCCCCGGCCGTAAGGGAATAGAATAGCAGAATAGCTTGCGGCCGGTCCTTGCGGCCCCGCAACGGCTGCGGCCGATAATAGAATGAGGCCCTTGGCATTTAGTGCCTGTACAACATATAGTCTGGGCTAGTCAGCCTCTTATTAATTTCAAAGCTACTTGATATGAGTACACATGTTTGGGCATATACAGGATAAATTGCAGTATTGGAGACAAAGATCAATATACAACCCCACTTCCTGATTCCTTATACTCGGATTAAGGTGGGTCTATACTTGTCTTTATGTACCACTATAGATTACTGAGACAAAAAATAACTATCATTCAGTGGCGGCTGGTGACTTTTCAAGTTGGAGGGGCGACAGGGTGAAAAATAACCACTCCCCCTTTTTCAAACCACACCCATTTTTATAACTCCTCCCCCTGACGTCATGATGACCTTTATAAGCCCCGTCCAATGACCTTATACTTGTAAAGCCCATTGAAATACATGATCAGCAATGCAGAAATGTCAAGAAGTAAAGTAACAATGTGTTAAATTCATTGGTATACAATATAGATTGAAAAAACTCATGTGACAAGACTACAGGAATATCATAATTGCACCTATATACATTAACAGAAAAATTAAAGGAGTGACACCTACCATTAGTCGGGTCTTCTTCTCAGGGTATTCACGTTCAGTAAGTTGACCAACGAGTAGAAACAAATCTGCAGCCACATAGGGTTTGCACCTGGGGTTGAAAGAAAACAAGCAAATCAATCAGACCATTCAAGAACAAAACCATACTTAAAAAACATTAAAAGACCAAGTGGAACCATATAGGCCCCAAACATACCTTAGAAGACCAAGTGGAACCATATAGGCCTCAAACATACCTTAGAAGACCAAGTGTGACCATAGGCCCCAAACATACCTTAGAAGACCAAGTGTGACCATAGGCCCCAAACATACCTTAGAAGACCAAGTGTGACCATATAGGCCCCAAACATACCTTAAAAGACCAAGTGTGACCATATAGACCCCAAACATACCTTAGAAGACCAAGTGTGACCATAGGCCCCAAACATACCTTAGAAGACCACGTGTGACCATATAGACCCCAAACATACCTTAGAAGACCAAGTGTTATCATAGGCCCCAAACATACCTTAGAAGACCAAGTGTGACCATTTAGACCCCAAACATACCTTAGAAGACCAAGTGTGACCATAGGCCCCAAACATACCTTAGAAGACCAAGTGTGACCATATAGGCCCCAAACATACCTTAGAAGACCAAGTGGAACTATATAGGCCCCAAACATACCTTAGAAGACCAAGTGGAACTATATAGGCCCCAAACATACCTTAGAAGACCAAGTGTGACCATATAGGCTCCAAACATACCTTAAAAGACCAAGTGTAACCATATAGACCCCAAACATACCTTAGAAGACCAAGTGTGACCATAGGCCCCAAACATACCTTAGAAGACCAAGTGGAACTATATAGGCCCCAAACATACCTTAGAAGACCAAGTGTGACCATATAGACCCCAAACATACCTTAGAAGACCAAGTGGAACTATATAGGCCCCAAACATACCTTAGAAGACCAAGTGTGACCATAGGCCCCAAACATACCTTAGAAGACCAAGTGGAACTATATAGGCCCCAAACATACCTTAGAAGACCAAGTGGAACTATATAGGCCCCAAACATACCTTAGAAGACCAAGTGTGACCATAGGCCCCAAACATACCTTAGAAGACCAATCAGCACTGTATAGGCCCAAACCAGTGGATCTTGGGATTCAAGAAAACAACAACATTTTACTTCTGTTTAGACAACACAAAAATCAATGTCAAACAAACACGTTGAATTAGCATATGGATAACCATATGAGCAGTAACGCCACGCCAAGGCTTCAACAATTGTTACTGACCATTCACACACCTTTCATAGCTCCTTCCATATGCACACCCACACACCATTCATACTTTACTTACCACTAGTTATTTTTGGTAGTGAGGTGGTGCCATTTCTGAGAACTTTACGTACCTTTGAAGGTGCCTCCAATTCCTTCAAACCAATGCATTCAACCGCTACAGGGCCATGGTGCTTTTTAAATACCTTTTTATCCTCTTCAATGTGGAGAAGCATCTTTCTGGTTCTTTAGTAGTCTTCGGTGTTGTAAGCAGGACTCCTTATAGCTTCACTCACTGTGTTAAATTATGTAGATTAAATTGATGGTAAAGTTGCTGCAGAGCAACAGCACTTGTACAGACATGAAATTCTGGCTTCCCGTACACAAGTGACAGCTACCCTTGGAAGTGCCTCCAATTCCTTCAAACCACGCCAAGGCTTCAACAATTGTTACTGACCATGCACACACCTTTCATAGCTCCTTCCATATGCACACCCACACACCGTTCATACTTTACTTACCACTAGTTATGTTTGGTAGTGTGAGGTGGTGCTGCTTAACGCAGTTTATCTTTGCACATCCTGGGGGTATGCATTCTTCTTTGCTTCAATCACTTGTATTTACATTTTGCACGGCGATCTTTCAAAGAACAAAACTTCTCAATGGTTTTTTCATTGAAGTCTGGGATCTCGGAAATCAGTTGCTTTTCCATTGAGAGCATCGCCAATGCATTCAACCGCTCCAGGGACATGGTGCTTCTTAAAAAGGTTTTATCCTCTTCAATGTGGAGAAGCATCTTTCTGATTCTGCAGTGGTCATCGGTGTTGTAATCAGGATTCTTAATAATTTCACTGTCTCTGTGAAATCATTCTGCAGATTCAATTGATGGAAAAGTTTGTGCAGAGCAACAGCACTTGTACAAGTATGAAAATCTGTCTTCCCATACAGAAGTGACAGCTCAGTGCGTAATTGTTCCTTCTTCAGTATTGGATATGCTTGCACGGTGTCTTCCAGAGCTTGGGTTGGAAAGCAAGTGTCATGGGTTTTATACAAGTCACTTTGAACAAGTTTGGCACTGACTAAGTGACTTGAAAATGAAAAACGTTCTTTTGCATGAACCACCACTATGTCACATACCTCTCTTGAAAGTTGTCTCAAGGTTGAGATCTCCGCACTCCGTCTGTTGACTGTTACATCGCTCGGCAAACTTGCTTCTATCTCTTCAACAGAATTACGGATTTTCTGGATGCTGGCGACAAAGTCTTCTGTGACTTTTTTGATATAAACAGTATCCGTGTCTCAATTCTGAAGCTGACTATAGAGGATGTCAACATGTGGCATTATTAAATGAAATAATTTAAGGAAGTAAAAGAACTCCCTGTCTTCCAGCATTCCAATGAAACCGGCGGCTACACGTATAGATGTTGGATCAAAGTTTAGACATGCTTCAATTGTCTGGAAACACTCAAGTAGCGCATCTCTGTTCTCGTAGATGACGTTCACGGTCCTAACGTTGAAGTTCCATTGTGTCGGTGCACCTCTTGGAAGTCTTCTACTACCTCATCCAGAACTCCAGTCCTTTTTGGAGAGCATGAAAAAAAAGATGGTATGCCGCCTATGTTGGAAAAAAAAACTCGAACTCTTCCAATCCTTGAAACTGCTTTCTCCATTATTAGGTTCAGTTGGTGAGCATAGCAATGGACGTAGTGTGCGTTCGGGTACACGTCTTTTATTTTTCTTTGAACTCCTCCTTGATTTACACGCATCACACTGGCACCATCATAGCTTTGAGCTATGAGTTTCTTCTTGTCTTCTGGCTCTAGGAGAACAGTATTCAGACTTTCCAGCACAACAGCAGCAATCGAGTCTGCACCTTCATTTCCGTGAAGCCATCAAATCTTTCCACCACTTGATGCTTCTTGTCAATGTAGCGATAGACTACAACGCACTGTGTCCTAGCGGAAATATCGGTTGTTTCATCCGCTTGGATTGCCATAAACTGGGCTTCCTTAAGCTCTTGGTGAATCACTTCCTTAATAACTTCATGCATGCAGTCCAGTAGCTCATTCTGCACGGTTTTGGACGTGCCCTTAAACACAGTTGCAGTCTTCAAATGCTGTTCCATTGCACTATCGATACTGCCAACCAAATCCACCAGGCCTCGAAACACTCCTGGATTTAGCGATGTTTCACTCTCGTCGTGTCCTCTTAATGCCAGTTCAAAAGCGCCACAAAAGCGAACACAATCAATTATCTTGGAAAGGATGTACCTGTTCTTAGCCACTTCTTGGTTGTGTTTTTGAATACTGACTTGGTATCCTTGGTCCAGTTGAACTGCAATGTTCGCCTGTCCAAGCATCTCAAACTTGATCCTGTTATCCAAGTGAGCTTTAGAACTTTTGTATTTCGCCAATTTGTCAGCTAGATATTTTACGTCAGTCACTCCAGTTTTGGTCCAAGCAGCGTCACCACCAAATAGGATGCATTGGAAACAATATAAGGCCTTCCTAGAAACCCTTCCACAAAGCCAGTCGTTCTTCTTGTACCATTCAGTATTGAAAGTACGGATATATTGCTTCGCTCAATCTCTTGCGATTTGCTGCAGATTTATCTCTGGTTGGTCAGGTCCTAACCATTTTACTTCCACCTTCTCCTCATAGGTTAGGGTGCCAAAAGGCTTCACAAGTAGAGAGTCAATAGTATTCATTTCTGATACCAATAGAAGAAAGAGATCACGGTATATTCATTTATATTATGTCACAAAATTACTTTAAAATAACAGTGTGTTGAATTCATTGGTATACATTACAGATTGCAAACCCTCAAGTGACAAGACTACATCAGCATCAAATTTGCACCTATACGCATGGACAGAAAATTAAAGGCAATGATACTCACCTACAGTTGACTCTCCTTCTCGGGGTATTCACGTCCAGTAAGTCAACCAATGAGTCCAAACAAATCTGCTTCCACAGATAGTTTGCACCTGAGAAGTGATAGAAAACAACAAAAAAAAACATTAGAACGTTCAAGACCAAAACCTTAACTTTTAAAACCTTAAAAGACCAAGTGTGACCATATAGGCCCCAACCGCACCTTAAAAACCTTAAATAACAAATTTGGACCATGTAGGCCCCAACCGCACCTTAAAAACCTTAAATAACAAATTGGGACCATATAGGCCCCAACCGCACCTTAAAAACCCTGAATAACAAATTGGGACCATATAGGCCCCAACCGCACCTTAAAACCCCTAAATAACAAATTGGGACCATATAGGCCCCAACCGCACCTTAAAAACCCTAAATAACAAATTGGGACCATATAGGCCCCAACCGTACCTTAAAAACCCTAAATAACAAATTGGGACCATATAGGCCCAAACCGCACCTTAAAAACCTTAAATAACAAATTGGGACCATATAGGCCCCAAACGCACCTTAAAAACCCTAAATAACAAATTGGGACCATATAGGCCCCAACCGCACCATAAAAACCCTAAATAACAAATTGGGACCATATAGGCCCCAACCGCACCTTAAAAACCCTAAATAACAAATTGGGACCATATAGGCCCCAACCGCACCTTAAAAACCTTAAATAACAAATTGGGACCATATAGGCCCCAACCGCACCTTAAAAACCTTAAATAACCAATTGAGACCATATAGGCCCCAACCGCACCTTAAAAACCCTAAACAACAAATTGGGACCATATAGGCCCCAACCGCACCTTAAAAACCCTAAATAACCAATTGGGACCATATAGGCCCCACATGCACCTTGAAAACCCTAAATAACAAATTGAGACCATATAGGCCCCAACCGCACCTTAAAAACCTTAAATAACAAATTGGGACCATATAGGCCCCAACCGCACCTTAAAAACCCTAAATAACAAATTGGGACCATATAGGCCCCAACCGCACCTTAAAAACCTTAAATAACAAATTGGGACCATATAGGCCCCAACCGCACCTTAAAAACCCTAAATAACAAATTGGGACCATATAGGCCCCAACCGCACCTTAAAAACCCTAAATAACAAATTGGGGCCATGTAGGCCCAAATTGTACATGAAAAAAAAAAAAAAAAAAAAAAAAATATATATATATCAATTGATATCAATATATCTCAATAAATAAATATATATATATATATATATTTATATATATATATATATATATATATAAATCAATAATCAATATATAAATCAATCAATATATATATATATATATATATATATATATATATCTCAATCAATAATCAATATATAAATCAATCAATATATACATATATATATATATATATATATATCAATCAATATATAAATCTATCAATCAATATATCTATCTATCAATCAATCAATATATATATATATATATATATATATATATCACACACACACATAAAAAATATACATAAATATACATAAACATATACATATAAAAATATATATTAATTGATATTTATTATTTGATTAATTGATGTACTTTATAACTTATTTTATTATATTGTTCATGTATTTCTATTACACATTATTTTTTATACATATTACAGTGCTATTTTTGGGCTATACATGTTACAGGATATTATCCTGTAACATGTATATCACATAAATAGCCCTGTAATATGTATAATACATACAGGGTCAAACAAGTTCACACTAACCTTTTTTTCCCTTACAGGCTTCCATACCTGCTTGCTGATTTGCTAATTTTTTAAAGACTCTCATTGGTTGAAATCGATGTCAATCAAAAATTTCAGCCAATCAGAGTCCTTCAAAAATTAGTATATAAAGCAGAGCGTGGGAAAAAAACAATTAATCGCGGGTGGAGCTCCTTGTAGGATGAGCTCTGTTTGTTGTTGTTTTTTTTTTTAGAGCGTCGGTTTTTTTTTGGTGGAGGCCTCTTTCAATGGGCCAGAATGGATGGACAATGGCTTCAATCAAGATTGGATTATTTTTTGACAATGGCTTCAATCAAGATTGGATTATTTATTTGACCAGTGGCTTCAATCAATATTGGATTATTTATTTGACTGTGACATGGGCTTCAATCAACATTGGATTATTTATTTGACATGGGCTTCAATCAACATTGGATTATTTATTTGACATGGGCTTCAATCAACATTGGATTTTATGACATGGGCTTCAATCAACATTGGATTATTATGACTATCCAGGTCACTGAGGGCAGAAGGGGGGGGGGGGGGGGTGCTAGGTAGGTAGGTAGTTGGATCAGGGTGGGGTCGGTCACGCGGCCATCGGTCGGTCAGTGGCTGCGTAGGCCACATGGAGGCCATGATCAGGGGTGGCACAGGCCTCATGGGGGTGATCACCCACCCCCATGGGGCCTGTGCAACCCCGCTCACCGCCCGATTACCCCGACCACCGTGATCGGGGTAATCGGGCGGTGGCATAGCATAGGCCACATCGGGGTGGTGGTGATCGGGCCTCGGGGGTGGCACAGGCGACATGGAGGTGATCAGAGGTGGCACAGGCCTCATGGGGGTGATCCTATCACCCCCATGTGTGGCCTGTGCCACCCTGCTCACCACCCGACTACCCCGATCACCGTGATCGGGGTAATCGGGCGATGGCATAGCATAGGGCAGGCCACATCGGGGTTATCGGGGGTGGCACAGGCCACATGGGGGTGATGGCTGGGCGTGGCACCAGGCATTGCAGGCCTAGGGTCGTCGGTGGTAGGTAAGTTAGTGGGTGGCTGGGTAGGTGGCACTCAGGCCAGGCAGGCATAGTGGGGTAACTGGGGGGACCCTACCTTTTATTAGGGGCACTAGGGGTTTGGTTTGGCCAGGGGCAGGGCAGGTGCCAGGCAGGAAGACTTACTGTTAGGTTGGGCAGATGTGAGTAGTTTCAGCCAGGGAGGTCTCTCAGTCTCAGCGTGACCAGGGTCAGGAAACAGAAAGGGGGAAGGGACAGGCAACTGGTGGTTTAATTGACTGTAGATGTCAACCAAAAAGTAAACTGGAGGCCCTATTAGCTGGCGGGCGCTCGGGGCTAACGGTCTGGGTGGGTTTACATTGTTCTCTTGACAACTGTACAGCCTTCCATCATTGATTGGTCAATGTTTGAAGACTGTCAGTCATTAAATTGATACATTTATGACCGCCCATGCATATCGTCACTGTGCTGGTGGGCGGCATGCATTAACAGTCAGGGGGCCAGGCCAGGCCTCATTGAAGAGAAGAGTCTAAAGGTTAGTGTACTTTACTAGTGTAATATGATCACACAGGGATGCAGGGGGCTACAATAGATACACAGCAGCATTAGTTAATATATACACACAGAGCAAGGGGTTATCTTAAAGTGACAGTGTCCCTGGGAATAGTTTACTTCATTTATTACTGTATTAACACTTGAATGATGATGTACACCTTATATTTAATTGTTTTGGGGTTATTACTAATACATTGTTGTGTTTTTTTATTGCAGGGTCAAGAAAATATTTGGGGGGGCGTTTGCCCTGACGCCCCAATGGATGGGCCGCCCCTGCTATCATTGCTCTTAGCATGGAACAGACAAACAAAATCTAATATATCTCTAGATCTTGTTAATTGAATACTATAGAGTTTAAAAGGTTTAATAGGAGAGAATGCCACAAATGTTTTTTGGTGGCCAGTCTATGGTTTCTTTAAGGGTACAGAGCTTAGTGTATATTCAATCTATCTCCATTTATCAGATGTTATATAACTTTAATCCTTTTAAGAAAACCTTCTCTATAGACTGCGGTCTAACAGAATGTCTTTAGACCCACTCAGAATGCATTAACGTCTGTCCAAAATGGCCTATTTCAGGCTCTATGCAATGCTCAGGATGTTACTGTCCCTGTCTAAACTCCACTTCCTGATTCGCGCCCATGTGACTCAAGCGTGCGTCTCACGTAATGACGCACATTCTAACCTACGCCTGACGCCTTTTTAACGTCCTAGACATCTTTGTCAAAGGGGGAGGGGACGTAAACGTTTGAGTCAACTCTTTATAGTATTATTGTCGTCATGGTAACCACCTTCTCTGCTTAAAACACGCATTAGCCATAGGAAGAACGATAAATTGGAAAGCATATGGATAAAAACCTAAAACAGTATTAAAAAATGCCAACTATTGATTCAATGAGTATTGTTGTGAACTTTATCAACATTACAAAGATATGAAATGCAACAATTTTTTCCAAACCTCAAGTCTAGATAGATACTGACAAAGTCTAGATGTCAGCTTCTGTGATGATGGGTCAACATGCCTTATAATACAAAAATATATAAATATACCTTAAAGAGTGGGCAGTGTGAGAATAAACCCACAGTAGATCCCCAGCATAATTAAAAAGACTATGTGTAATTCAACAAACAGATGCAAAACGATAACATTAATCTGGACTTCACTTGAGAAGATCTGCAATTTCCAACTAAATGTGTTGTTTGTAAGCTGTTTGTACTAGAGGAACATTAGACTTTAGAAACAATATGTAGAGGAAAGAACAGACACCTTTGAATTCCAATCACAAGTTATAAGCCCCCTCAGCCATGTAAATTGGCATATTATAGTCATACGAAAAGGAAAAAGAAGGAACTGATGATATATGTATAAAATATAACTTTTATTATATTTACAAACAATAAAAAGTGTATATACAATATAATTAAAAAGAAGGTTGATCCAAATAGTATATCAAATAATAGCATCTATCAATTGGTAAACCACATATATAAATATATCTAGATCTAATATCATATAAATGGCTGACAGATGCTACTATATACAGCATAAGATATGTATGTCGCCAAATAAATAAGTAATAAGGTAGCCAAAAAAAGGTGCAAAAAATCTATGTACACAACGGACTAAAGTGGAGACAGAGGGGACAAGATAAATTACCACTGTGGCCCTATCTAACACTTATAGTGGAAGGCCCTGATATACAATCTATGGGGAACCACTATTTATCCCATATCCCTTAAAGGAACCTAAGTCCTACACTGCAGATAACTAGGACTAATCCCCTCTGCTCCACTTACCTGCCAGTCCTAGTTACAGGCTTACAAACCCCAGCACACTCAAAAATAGCTCCACAACAGCGTGCACACGCTATTATGACGTCATCAACGGGCGACCCGCAAAGCACTTTTTATTGTTTGTAAATATAATAAAAGTTATATTTTATACATATATCATCAGTTCCTTCTTTTTCCTTTTCGTATGACTATAATATGCCAATTTACATGGCTGAGGGGGTTTATAACTTGTGATTGGAATTCAAAGGTGTCTGTTCTTTCCTCTACATATTGTTTCTGATATATTATACACTGCTGATCACATAAGTTATTCCTTATGTTTATTTATGCATGGATATTGAAGCTATGAAATAGCAAATCCAGATTTACATAAGGAGACTCCTATTATCGTTGTTCACCTAACCTAACTCTTTATTGAACATTAGACTTTGTAGACAACATAACTTTTTAAAGTAATAAAACACATAACCGAAAATATTATTGTAAATCTGGACCCTGGACATCATCTCCATCCATTACTGCCCATTCTTTCTTCAACTGAACAACAATGCACCGTTTTCATATGTTCTTGATCCCACACATCTGCTATATCCTAATTGTTCCAGCTTTGTTCTAGACTGCAGGTCACAGGCCAGTAATATCATCCCTGCCCCTGTCCTGCATTTATTTTGATTGACTCACAGATAACAACTGTGAATTCTAATCAGTGTTAGTAAAAAAATTACCTGATCAGCAGAAACCAATATGGTAGATCACACAACAGTACACTTGCATCTAAAAGGTAATATATTAGAGGCTGTGTTTTATTTCCCATTATAAAAAGATTTTAATATTTTCAGTATTAGTTCTTCAAAGTAGAATATTTTAAATATTTGATAAATATATTACAGCATATATAAGGCAGAAAACAGCAATCTCATTTAGATACATGTTTTATACAAAAAATGTATTTCACTGCTATGTCTGAGGAACCTTTAAATGTAACTGGCAATACACTAGTAATGGCTGACTACATGCTTGCAGCACAGAAACATATTGGAATAAATTATAACTGTATTTTAGTGTGATCACCGAAGACAAAACTTTAACACTACTAATTACTTTCATTAATTCAGATATACCACATCAATAAAAGCTGTTTTTGTCATATTAGATTGCCTTTAAAATTAAATATTAAAAATCAGATTCCATAACAAATCATTAAGCCAAAACTAACAGTAATGGTTAAAATTTAACAAGCAATCAGTCAGTTATTAGACAGTTTTTCAGAATCTTCCATAGCAGCTCCCAGCAAGTCCAAAAATGTCACCAGAGAATGTGTTCAGTAAGAATGTCAATATAATACTATAGGTAACAAACAATCAACAATGGATAAATAAAAATGATGACAGCTGTAAATCACCCATTAGACGCTACATTAATGTGAAGCCAGTAATTTTGTAAGGCCTTGTGCTCCTATCCATGAGCACAGAGCTTTGCATCATTGCACAAACTGCATCACTTCTGCCCTTGGGCTGTCACCCTGATTATGACATTGACTTGCTGACCTGCTGATTGTCTTATCATTTCTCCAGCCTTCCTCAACCTTTTGCTGCCCCTAGATCAAATATCTGCTTGTCTACAAGTAACTGAATCTGGACCCCAATTCAAGGTCCAGTCTGTGATCTCTAAGTCTGTGCCATAGGTCCACCTCCTACTTGGCAACCATGAGAGCTACATGTTTGTTAATTTCTCATGAGCAAATTTTATTGCAGATCCCCAAACGAGTCAAAATGAAATGCTAATGATATCAATATGAAGCCCACCAGAGGACAATTTAGTCATTGTGATGAAACGTGATCTATATTAAAAATGTATCAAATAGGGGATCCGGGTAACTAAATCTAAAGACTTCACAGATTTCTTATACAGGGAAAACTATTATTCAATCAAAACAAAAATGAGAGCAAGAACATTTCCCTGTTAGTGGCACACACTGTAATAACTACTGTTAATTCACATAATATTGATGTCATCACTAGTATCCCATTGTGCTCTATAACTTGGGAGTTCATGTTTGTCACACACATACTTTGAGATTTAATATTGTGATTGAGTCATACTTTGGAATTTGATAGTCCATGCAAATACTAATATTTCAATTACATAGTATATCCCTGAACATCACATCATCAAATTATCACACTTCAGAAATGGTTTTATAATCACTGACTTGACTGCCTCTAGCTTTACATGTGAGTCATAGCTTTATTAAAAAAAATCATTGACGGTATCTGCCTAATCAGTGTTTCTACTTTTACAGTAAACAGATTTGTAAAAGTCATTTTCTTGCTTCATTATTTTTGTTTTTTTCATTCATGATTCATTCATTGAATCTAATAATCATTTAAAGTATATTAATTGCTCTGAGGTTTTGTAATTGTGGACATTACAAAACACTGTGAGTCATGAAATAATTTAGCAGTTTTAATTCATGATGTGTGTGTGGGAGGTTTACACACAACTATTTAATGCATATTCTGTTTAGCTTCCATTTCACCATATAAAGTAATTTTACCTACTGTCCTTTGATTCTATCTATTGGAATTTATTAAAGGAACTCTGTCATGACCTAGGACCAGCACAGGGAATAACAAAACTTACTCGTACCAGTCCCTATTTTGTATAGGTTTTGTGGATCCCCTCACTTGGTCAGCGATACAAGGCTTTAGTTTGTAGTACAGCAAACACTTTCTCTTGTAAGGACACATTTATTACTATGATCCTTTATTTGCAACCTGCCAACATATTCCTTAGCGCTATAGAGGGGATAAGTACATGGCAATAACAAAAGTAACACATTGCAAAAGAATGGAGGGCCCTGTTTTTCAGCTTAAAATCAAACGTACATAGTGCTTGTTTCCAAAAAAAACTTGCAAGATTGACAACGCGTAAAGTTACACATATATATCCCCAATAGGGTAAAATCCTTTATTCCCCATGCGCCTTTTTAAATCACTTTACAACAATAATAACAGTGTGACCGAAAATATAAATATTGTACATTTTGCTGGTATAGCCCCTGGTTATGTTCGGATTTCCCCCATTTGGGTCCCTGAGCCAATCATAAGAGGATATTAGGTCTCTTGGTTATTGGCTTACTATCAGTGTGTCAACAAATCAGGGTTCTCCATGGACAGACGTGACTGATCTAATCTTGAGCCATGAATGCAGGGTATATGCTACAGGAATGTCTAAGGGGTAGCAAGGCCCTAGGTAGATGACATGTGGCAGGATATTATGTCCCTTACTAAACCCTGATCTGACAGCTGTTCCTATTTCCCCCATCGCCTATGATCGTTCACCTGGTTATGTTGATAACATCCAGCCTGCTGTGGGTGGTCTGCACTGATAGACTGGCATAGGAAGCTATGCAAATGTTGTGGTACACATGCAGACAATGGATCAAAGGTGTATCATCAGTTACAACACTTAACCTGATCAAATGGGTATCAGTTACAGCACTTAACCCTCCTTAACCTCTGTGGTTTCCCTCAATAATCACGTAAATGGCAGACAATACAGGTTGTTAACATTCTTCCCACGCCAATCCAACCAGTGTAGACTGTGAATACAATGTTCATATCCTCACAGCCAAAGCTAGTTACAGAGGCAGTACCATTTTGTGACCAAATTATAACGCTGGGAATACGACAGAACAGGTTGCCCATGCCTAGCAGTGGGCATGGGGGTCTGCTACCTTAAAGGGCTCATACATTTTAATCTGCCCCCCCCCCCCCCAACAGTACACAACAAGCACTTTATTATTTATACAAATAGTTTGAAGACAATAGTGATCATAAGTCTTTTGATGGCTCCAGTTACATTTATTAGAATAACCTTTTATCCCTTAGTCCCTTTTAAACCCTTGACAACTAGTGTTGTCCCAGTTTTCTATTTCCCTTTTGATTATGCTTGATAATTGTCAAAATATTTTTACAAAGCAAACAAAAATAATTGATTCCATAGCAGCATAAAAACATGGGAGAATAAAGTAAAAGACCACTGTAGTTCCAGAAAAAAAGGCACTTGTTTGTGAAGCATAAAACAAACTATCTGCAATAATAGCCAATTCATGAACATAAAATATTTTTTTGAGAAAATATAAATTTTGCAGACTCAATATATGAATAGAGGAATCCATCTTGTCTTTGTTACATCACTTCCTGAGAGCTAGAGCATAAGGGTGTGTTTTGATCTATTAGGGTGGGAAAGTAGGGGACACTTTCTCCTCACAGGCTCAGAAACAGGCTGATCTCATTAGAAAATGCAAGCATTGCACTGCAGAAATATAAATGCGCCTAAAATGCCCAAAATTACCATGGGTATCATGGGTGCCTACATGATCCAGGGAAAAAAATATTATTTTTCTGCATACATTTAACATATTGATATTTTCCCTGCATAATTATGCTCTTAGTCGGACTCTGTTTTCTGACATTTATGTATTTTATCACTGTATGGTTGTCCGTTAAAGGCTGTTGTTACTTTCTAAAAGCAGCTTGCCATTATCAAATGTAGTTTTCAAAAGACTGTATTTTAATAACGGACTAAAGTTGTAAAGTACATAATGTCCTAAAGTTGCAAAGTAGGAGGAATTATAAAATAAAAAGATGAAGGAGTGATGTAATGTAATAAACTGATGCAATAACACCATATTGCTGCCGTATCTAGAAAACTTCCAGTTGTGATACTTAGAATTACTACGTTATTGCAAATTGTCAGTCTAGTATAATAAATCAGAATTAATAATCTAAAATCCATTTCAGAGAGGAGCTCCCAGAATATTTGTAACCTGCTTTAAGTATGTTATTACTGTATATGTGTGACTTCAGTGTTCGTTTAAATTTAACCTTGGCTGGATTTAATGTGTCCATAATTAAAGAACATTGAAACAAATATATTAGTTTGAAAACTCTGAGTTTGACTAAGAACATAATTAAGCAGGAATAAGTCATAAAGCTTGTTTTAATTAGAAAAAATAAATGTTAATGCCTCCGCTGGATGCTTGAGGCATCAATAACAATATGACCGAATTTGTGTGTGAGAGAGACGTTTACATTTCTGGAGAGAAATGATTGTCAATGTTCAATCACATACAATTATTTAACAAAAACTTCTGAACTCTTCCGTTCCCTTTTGCCCACTTATAGGTAAAAACCTTTCATTAATCATGTTTGTAGAGATTGACATCTTTCATAACTTGTCCTAATTATGCTAAAATCTTGTTTTTATGCCAGATTCAGTCATTTTTCTAGACAATAAATTTGATATACAGTAGATATAAAAAGTATACACACCCCTGTTAAAATGTCAGGTTTCTGTGCTGTAAAAAATGAGACAAAGATAAATCATTTCAGAACTGTTTCCACCTTTAATGTGACCTATAAACTATACAACTCAATTGAAAAACAAACTAAAATCTTTTAGTTGGAGGGAAGAAAAAGAAAAATAATGTGGTTGTATAAGTCTGCACACCCTCTTATAACTGGGGATGTAGCTGTGTTCAGAATTAAGCAATCACATTCCAAATCGTGTTAAATAGGAGTCAGCATACGCCTGCTATCATTGCCTCTGATGAACCCCAAATAAAGTTCAGCTGCCCTAGTTGGTCTTTCCTGAAATTTTCTTAGTTACATCCCACAGCAAAAGCCATGGTCCACAGAGAGCTTCCAAAGCATCAAAGGTATCTCATTGTTAAAAGATATCAGTCAGGAGAAGGGTACAAAAGAATTTCCAAGGCATTAGATATACCATGGAACACAGTGAAGATTCTGCAAAAACACATCTGAAGTCTCCCAAAAGCATGTGGCAAAAGGTGTTATGGTCTGATGAAACCAAGGTTGAACTTTTTGGCCATAATTCCAAAAGATATGTATGGCGCAAAAACAACACTGCACATCACCAAAAGAACGCCATACCCACAGTGAAGCATGGTGGTGGCAGCATCATGCTTTGGGGCTGTTTTTCTGCAGCTGGAACTGGGGCCTTAGTTAAGATAGAGGGAATTATGAACAGTTCCAAATACCAGTCAATATTGGCACAAAACCTTCAGGCTTCTGCTAGAAAGCTGAACATGAAGAGGAACTTCATCTTTCAGCATGACAACGACCCAAAGAATACATCCAAATCAACAAAGGAATGGCTTCCCCAGAAGAAGATTAACGTTTTGGAATGGCCCAGCCAGAGCCCAGACCTGAATCCGATTGAAAATCTGTGGGGTGATCTGAAGAGGGCTGTGCACAGGAGATGCCCTCGCAATCTGACAGATTTGGAGTGTTTTTACAAAGAAGAGTGGGCAAATCTTGCCAAGTCAAAATGTGCCATGCTGATAGACTCATGCCCAAAAAGACTGAGTGCAGTAATAAAATCAAAAGGTGCTTCAACAAATAATTAGTTTAAGGGTGTGCATACTTATGCAACCATATTATTTTATTTTTATATTTTTTCTTTCCTCTACCTAAAAGATTTCAGTTTGTTTTTCAATTGAGTTGTACAGTTTATAGGTCACATTAAAGGTGGAAAATGTTCTGAAATGATTTATCTTTGTCTCATTGTTTTACAGCACAGAAACCTGACATTTTAACAGGGGTGTGTAGACTTTTTATATCCACTGTATCTCACTATAGCTATGCAAAAAAAGGATGTAGGCAACCACAAACATTTCAACAGTTATATACTTAAATTATCTCCTGTTAGTGTTCTGTGGACCTTGAGTGGAGAGAAACTGGGGTAGACAATAGCAATATGTTCGGTTAAACCAGTTCTATAATTAGGTGTGGATATTCTGTATATGTTCCAGTACAAAGCTGTAACATTAAAATATCCAAGCGGACAGTTTTAATAATGTAATACTATTGGGAAATTGCACAAAAAAACATTTATTGTAAAAACTTGACTATTTAAAAAATTATAGCTTCTACCAAATCTACTTTTTATTACAAAGGTGATGCTAGATGTATCAAGCCATTACAGCACCACTTTGTTGTTCTTAAGTCCTTTAATTGTATCTTATTCTCCGTGACCCTATGGACATCGGCACACATGGTGCATATTGTGTTGGGTTGTGCTTATCCATAAGGCAAAGATACTGGAGTGGGTTTCCAGTTCATTCTCCAGTGGACCGTGAGTTGTCAGACCTTTCTGCTATGACCTGCATATCTTGAGTGACCTTACACGGTATAGCTCACAGCTTCATTGAAGTACACAAGCCCCTTCACCACAACAAGGTAGTGATCCAGAAGGGGAGCACTATTTATAGACCTAGTTTTCATGCCAATACCCGGAACCCTTAGCAGCAGTGTACACGCAGATTCCTGGTTAATTTGCAACAAAACTGATTGTTGAACTGCTTCATATGTTTATAGCATTTATTTCAATTTAAAGGTGGCCTCTGCTTTACGGTAGAGATATTAGTTTGTTTTTCTTTCATTCAGATGTCTTTGTTTTTCTCTCTCATGACTCATTCTATTTCTGATGCATTCATTAAATCTATAATCAGTCAAGATGTATTTGTTTTGAATCAATGTTAATGAGAACATTACACTCCTTATAACTAGAGTGTTAATATTAGTATTTGTTATACTTAACCACAGATGAGTGAAGATAAATAAGCACACCAAGTGGTTAACATAGTTTTTGCCGATTTCCATTCCAGCATTTGGTTGTGCGCAAATTCTGTATAGTTCCTTTAATGTGTGTACCGTAGCTTGATCACTACCCTGTTGTAGTGAAGGGGCTTGTGAACCTTAATGATGCTGTAAACTATACCATTTAGGGTAACCCAAGATGAACAGGTCATAACAGAGAGGACAGACAAATTGTGGTCCACTGGAGAAGGAACTAGTAACCGACTCCAGTAACTTTGCTTGGAAAACTTTTTTTTCACAATCAATTTTTATTGGGATATGACAATAGATAAAGAAAAATACATACATTTAAAAATAAACAGCAATATAGTTACAGTGCATTATCATTTTTCTTGGATATTGCAAATTACAATATATGTTATGTTATTTGTAGTATTTATATAATGTGATAAATCACTTTAAACAATAGACTGTATTAATGTACTTATTTATTAATGTACTTATTATCTTTCCCATTTAAGTTTATGGACAAGTACAACCAGATACATAATGATATGGCACCGGAAGATGAGCCCCTCGTGTCAGAATGTGCCTACCACATTACTGAGGAAGAGCAGAGGGTTAGTACGAGTAACACCAGATCTAATGAAGTGGTTAGGCCAAAGCCGAAAGAACACCCAGCTGCGGATGTGTCTGGAGAGGAAAGGAAAGTCCGCTGCTGCCAAGAACAATTCAACATAGGGACCTGAAATGTTAGATCTATGAACCAAGGCAAACTGAATGTGTATAAGAATGAGATGACAAGGCTAAACATCGATATCCTGGGAATTCGTGAACTTAAATGGACTGGAATGGGACATTTCACATCAAACAATCACCAGATCTACTACTGTGGTCAATAATCCCACAGAAGTAATGGAGTAGCCATCCTAGTCAATCAAAGAGTGGCCAAAGCAGTGCTTGGTTACAACCCAATAAATGACAGTATGATTTCAATTCAAATTTTAGGCAAGCCATTTAATATCACAGTGATCCAAGTCTATGCTTCAACCACAGATTCTGAAGAGGCTGAAGTTGTCCAATTATGCAAAGATATTCAACATGTCATAGCTATAACACCAATAAATGATGTTACTATCACCATAGGATATTGGAATGCTAAAGTAGGAAACCAAAAGACACCTGTAATAACTGAAAAGTTTGGCCTTTGAATACAAAATGAAGCAGGTCAGAGATTAGTAGAATTCTGTCAAGATAATTCTCAACATGGATTGATCTACCAGTGGTGCAATGCACCAGAGCCCTCCTCCGGGGGGCCCAGTGCTGTGTAATTTTTTTTATTTAATATTTTTTTCTGAAAAGGAGAATGGGGAGCAAATTAGATGGGTGCTATGGGAGGTGAGCGCTGTGAGGGGTTAGGGGCTGTGTGGGGAAGGATGCTGAGAGGGGATAACTGCTGGCAAGGAGTCAATGCTATGTAGGGATGTGTATTCTGGGACCCATAGCAAAAACATTTTTACAACATACCCTCGCCGGGGGTGGGGCAAAAAAAAAGATTATTTGTTCAGGGCCCTCAATTATCTAGCTCTGCCACTACAGAATATGTTGGCAAGTTACGAATAAAGGATCATAAGAATAACAAGAATAACATTGGTAGACATACTTGTGAAAGACAAATGGATGTGAAAAATAAGCAACCCATCTAAAGCTAAGCAATATTTTATAACATTTAGTAAATAATATTTTTTTATTGACTTAAGGGATCACTGTACTGCATTTATAGGTAAAACTCGCAAGGTCAGTGACATCAGCCCACTCTGCTTCCAATCTCCGTGATAGTCCAGCACACAGGCAGAGCTGACCACACCCCTGATAGACTTGGGGACCAAAGGCAGCTGAAAACCAGAAAAACATATTTTACCTTTTGTTTATTTTTAAACTGTGCTCTGTTTTTGTTGATCTATGCCCAATGAACAAACATATGAGCTTTACAAGTGAGCGCACTACAGTGGTCCGTTAATTCCAGCACATCTGCCCTATGTCCTAGAAGACTCTATAATCTGTGCGGCTTCCCCTTTGTTATGAGAGCAGGCCCAGCTCATAGCAGTGCCCTCTACTGTACTGGAAGGGAAATAATCTAAATGGAAGGTTTAGGATTTGTATGATGGGGTGAGACTAGGAGCAGCACACGGGGAGGGTCAGTAAATCACGTGCATACAGAAATGAGTCAAATATTATTGCTGTATAAGTAAAGGTTAATAATGTCTGCCTGTATTTCACTTCTAGTAATATGACACTTTGTCTTTTTCTAGAATGCTAAACAATCACTATGTACGTTACATTTAAAGCTCATAGACCAGACCCTCCATTCTTTTGCAATGTATTAATATTGTTTTTGCCTTGTACTTAAACCCTCTATAGTGATGCGGAATATGCTGGTGCAGTGCATTACAAATGAAGGATATTAATAATATTAGTAATAATAATAATAATCAAGAGAGAGAGAGAGTATATATACACACATATCAACCATGGGCTATGGTTATATGTAATTAAAGGCCCACTGTAATACATTGAAAAAAGTGAATCTCATATGTTTGTTTGTTGGACAAAAACTAATAAAGACAGTGTGCAGTTTGACATAAATAAAAGTTTGGTCTTACTTTTTAAATTGTTGTATTTCCCCACAAGCAGAGCTGCATTCTCCACCTCTCAGTGCCTTGTCAGGTGGCATAGCAACTCTGCCTGGGGACTGGCCTATGCTGTAGCTTGGAAGCAGACAGGGCGATTATGTTATTGGCCCCACCCAGTGATGTCATCGGCTCTGCTCCTTCTGCACAAAACCTCCTTGCAGCACAACTCCATTGGACCCACATGGGTGGACCAGTTACTGCATGTATTATCATAGCACCGCCCCATTTAGTAAACATGCTCTGCCTGAACCAGAACCTACATTGGTCAGACTGCATAGTCATGCTGAGTATATATACAATTCCCAAATACAAATATTGCATCTCACACCAAGCAAAATAGATTCACACACATACAAAATAACACAAACAACACATGAAACAGTAATTTAACATTGAAATAACTAATATTAGGTTGATTTAGCAATATGCATCAGCCATAAGAGAGAACTGATAATTACCATTTTGATATCGGAGTATTCAAAAAGCTACGTGAGGCTACTAAAGATGCTAAATAGTCAGTTACTTTCTCATTCAGATAAGACTTTCAATAAAGTTGGAGTTACTGGATAGAATACTAAACCCTACAGCCACACTAAGATACCATGAGATACTCAGTGGGAGACTCTTTAACTTCCTTCCCCTCCGAGGCCTTCACCTCCTTCACATAAAACAAAAAAATAAAACCTACTTCACTCCTGTCACAATCTGCTTCTTCAAGGGGGCTTGATATGAACCTAGTTCAAACCTACCCCAGCAGAATCGTGTAGTTCCTGTTCTCTGTGGCACAAATTATGGCTTCTGAAGAGGTACAGGCAGCGAATACTGCATACAGGTTATTAGTGGCCCATGGAAAGACCACTCCCCCAAGTCAGGATACAACACACAGAACCTGGTATATGTGAAAAGTATCTCTCAACCTTTATTGAATGATCAAAACAACATATTTATACTCTCCAATACCACACCCTTGTGTACATTTGTGTATGTGTGATGTCAGCCCATCTAGCTTGCAACCTTGGGCTATCAAAGCTCTTGAGATCAAATTCACCAGATATAGCTGGCTGGTGAACAAACCTGTAACGGAGCTGGAACACGCAGTCCAATATCTCCGCTGGTATACGGTAAAATACCCAAGAAGCACTACAGTCTCACCATTCCCGACCTCCCATATTGGACGACACACAATTTGGGAGTCAAATGAATACTGACTTTATTTTGTTATTGCAGAAATATTTATACCCATCTCTTCCCACAGGCAATACACATGCCCATATTTGGCCGCACAATGCACATAAAGAGAACAATAGGTGAGTCACACCTCCCTGGCAACTTTGATACAATCAGACATTGATTCAATTACACTTCTTTGTTCTTATCTGAGAATGAAAACACTGTATACAATAGACTTCCTTTATCTTATGCGGAGTCGCTGTAACAGGATTATCTCCCATGCCAAGTAGCTGCAAATGTCTGGGACAATATTCTGCAGAGCATCAACCAACATACATGCAGTATAATAGTAGGATCATATTTTAACCATAATAATCATAAAACAGGGTAAAACAGTGATGGGTTCCGCTACAAAACCTTTATGTTAAACTCAAGTGTTTGCTTAGGACTACTTGAAGTACATACATCTATCTTGACCCAAGGTCTGTATGTGTGAGTGTGCAATGATCTGCAGCTAACTTCTATGCAGAGCATTTTTACCAATTCCACATATTTTCTATATTACATTTTCCCTCCTATAATATATTATAGCTAGGATACATAATAACCATGTACAGGCAACATATAACCACACAATAAGACATAATCCCAATGCAACAATGTCATGCTCCCTTGGCCATATTTATAAATTACTGGCAATATGAGTCCTTAAAACAATTAAATCATGCCAATGCCAATGTCAGCCTAGGCTCATGAAAGGATCCTGGCCAAGATGGGATTCTTAATTTTACCTCCCAACCTCTAACTACTCTTCTTGTATATCTAGAACCAATTTTAATTACTTTAACCTAATTATCTCAGTGTTTGTAATGTGATTGTTCTGGTTTGGATTTTTTAAAAGAAAGAATATTGAAAAAAATAGCTTTGTCCTAAATTGCAGGTGCATTGGTCACAGAAAATGCGAAATTATTTATTAATTATATATAGTATCAAGTCTAGTTCTTCAAATGATATATGTTTGTGCTAATATCTGTGCATAGGGTATTTGTGCTTATGCAGCAGTTAGCTGAGTGAATTTAAGTAGATGTTTTTTATGTGATAGCATTTGTGTAAGATATTTTATGTGTAGGAGTGTGTATAAATGTGTGTGTGGTTATATTCATTTGATTGTTTAGCTTTCACTCCACATATGTAAAAGTATCCATGATGATCAAGAGGTATAAAGTACATTGATAGATTATTTTGTCCATACATTAGTGTGAATCACTCATCCATTCTTATTATGAAACAATCAGTGTCTATCTCTGGATTCACAAAGAGTCATCCTTCAGCATTTCATGAGAGGAAATCCCCCCCTGTGGAGGAAACCCTCTGGGGAACCATGGCATGAAGGACCACCCGTCCCTCTGGGCACTAAGAGAACGGAGTAGATGTTCGAGTTTTGTTCTAAATTAAAAATATTAAACTAATATATATATAGCTAATAACCAGTGAGCATCTGCAAAAATATTAATGAACCATTCATGTCTCATATTTGATATTTCGTTTTTCATTTTACCCATTGTGAATGCAAGTTCATGAATATTACATACTAAATATATGAGACTTCATTGGCCCCTTAAAAGACCATAAAAGTCACCATATGTGATCTGCACTATTAAATAAAATAATGTTGTTTTCCTCTTTAAAATTGATGCTGAATTCTTTTTTTTTATCATTAACGTTTTATTAGACAGAAATTATTTACATATATATTGAGACAATACACAATATCTCACCAATGTTACAAAATTCATATTATCTTACACCGTACATTTTCATTTTCTAAAAAAAAAATGAAATGGTCCAGAATTTTTATGTTACAACAATGATTTTCTTCAATAAAGAAACTATAATTATATTTTTGTTGTTGTCTGTATATGTGTGAGTTTGTAATCAATTTCCATCAACAATTGTATCTAAACAGTATCAACAAAGATAAAATAATAATGTACTGGTCACATTCTGTAGTTCCAAGAATTTTATGTAACGTGCCTGTCCTCACTCCACTCCTGTGTCCATACTCATGAGCGTAGCCAGTCTCCGTCCGACTCTCCAAGTCTCCTCCTTACTCCAGGTACTTTACATTTTGGCCAATGTTAAGTGAGTGTAGATGTAGCCTATCTATGCAAGCCCTCTCTATATTTTAACAAAGGACCCCATATTTCAAGGTAGCAGGGCATTGCATCCTCCATGGAATGTGTAATTTTTTCATTAATGACAATATATTCTATTTTATTTTTGATCAATTGAATGTCTAACTTTTCCTGCTTGAAATTACTGGTGAAGACTTTGTTTTGGGGGTATGATATAGTGTCTATTGGGATTCCTAATAAACAAGATTCTAGCTCCCCTTATATCGGAGTATGAAAGAGATCCGTAGCTAGTTTAAATATTGCTGTCCACATTAGATTAAATAGAATTCAGGCTATCAGTGTTTTGCTTCTGTCTTAATGAGTAATGAGCTTTGCACCACATGGAATATAATGAATATTAGAATTAGGTTTGGAGGCTTTGAATCAAGTAGTGACTAAGTGATATGTAACTACTTGATCATATTCTAGCAGTTACTTTAGCAACAGAACCGATAGTACTGTAAAGTAAGACTGCAGTCTGTGGAAATGAAGGACCCAGTTTCAAATCTCTTTCTTGACTATTTTTTTTTTCTTTCTTGTTTTAAAATCACAAATATGTCATTGCGTGGCTCGCAATGGGCGCTGAAGGGGGAGAGGGAGGTTGAGAGAAGGCCCGAAGGAGAGGTAAGGATGGAAGGAGAGAGATGGAAGGAGGGGAGGGGGGGAGAGTGAAATGAGAGAGCAGGAGAGAGAGAAAAGGACAGAGTGAGAAGGAGAGAGAGAGAGAGAGAGAGTAAGAAAGTGAGGGAGGAGGAGAGAGAGAAGAAGGGAGGAAGAGATAGAAGGAGGGAGAAATAGAGAAGCAAAGAGAGAGAGGTGCACAGAGAGAGAGAGTGAGCAAAGAGAGAGAGAGGGAGGGGACGCCGAGAGAGAGAGGTCGCACAAACAGACAGAAGACACCATTTTTAAGACAATATACCATTATTATTGATGGGCTGGTGACTAGTAAACAATAATAGTCAATTGTGCAAATCTTGATGCTTTATAATATATAAGAAGATCAGGAGTTGATAACACACTTTTTTCTTTGAAGCTATCATTGTGACTATGTTTACTCTTGGCTTTTTATGATTCCAAGTAAAATGGAAGATTGCTCTTTGTAGTTTTAAAAATGCCATTAGTTTTAATTGCTGTTGGAATTGTCTGAAATAAGTGCATACATTTGGGTAGTGTATTAATCTTTACTGCATAAATTCTGCCTAGCCAAGAAATATTATTTGTATTCCAAATATTTAAATAATTGAACAGATTTTAAAGTATATTTAGATATTTCACATTATAGGCCAATGTAGTTAATTTAGGGATATAAATGCCTAGGTATTTTATGTAATGTTGTGACTATTTAAAGGAAAAAATAGCCCTATTATTTTTTTTAGTTTCCTTTGGGAGAGAGATATTTAATGCTTCACTTTTATTTGTATTTATTTTAAATCCTGAAATGTTTTAGAATTTATTCAAAAAAGCTAAATGATTAGGGAAGCTGATTAATTATTTTGTAATTGTTAATAATATATCATCTACCAAGAGAATTCATTTGTATTCTTTATCATCAGTTTCTACACCTGTAATATTTAGACATTTTCTTATTGTTATAGCAAATGGTTCAATGTATAATGCAAAAATTAAATGGGAAAGTGGGCATCCTATTCTAGTCCCTCTTGTAATGTTAAATCATTTTGAACGATAGTCTTGATAAGATATGCATACTTAAGGGAAAGAATTGTCATGCTTTTTAAAGAATTTATCACAGAGGCCAACATTTTTCATAAAGTTTCATACATATAGATCCAATGTATGATATCAAAAGCTTTTTTCAAAATCTAAGGTTAAGAGAATTAAATAAATTGTATATCTAGATTCTATATCCATAAGGTCAAACATTTTTCTGGTGTTATCTGGGGATTCTCTACCTGGTATAAAGCCTACTTTATCAAGGTGAATCATATTTGGAAGAAGCAAAGCTAGTCTGTTAGCTAATATCTTTGAGTAGATTTTAAGATCACTATTTATTAGTGAGATCGTCCTATAGAGTTGACATTTTGCCAGAAATGTTCCTTCTTTATGTATAATTAGGATGTTACTTTCTAAAATTTCAGTTTGTATTGGTGTTCCTAACATAATTCCATTAAATAATATCTTGGGTTGGGGTAAAAGAATATCTAAGAATTGTTTCGAGAAAGGTATCGAGTCACTTTTGTCCTTTTAGTATAAGTTTAGAGAAAGTTCCAAATTAGCTAGATACCCTTCATTTGCTTCCCCTCCTAAATTTACTTGGGCACTATAATGAAGGTATAGACATAAGTAAATGGCTTATATAAAGAAAATTCTTTGATTCCAACAGATGTGGAAAGGGATTACTTGGCTGGACTGGCTGTCAATAAAAACAGCAATGTTACAGATGGGTTACCAGGAATCTGAGGCTAGAATCCTATCTCCATTAGAACAAATTGTAATTAAGGATTTAGATTCCCATACGATTTCTAAGTGTGGCAAAATAATAAATAACGAGGGAAGCTGGGATAAGACTGAGAGGATGGCAAAATGGGAAATGGAACTTGGCAAGATTCGGCCCACTGAGGAATGGTATAAAGCGGCCAAGCTAATTAAAAAATCCTCCATCTGCCTGTCTTATAGAGACCTTTATGTAAAATTGATTTAAAGATGGTATCTGGTCCCTTCTATATGGAAAAAAAATGAATATAAACAGCTCTGACCTATGTTGGAGGAGATGTGGAGAAGTCGGATCTCTGGTTCATATCTGGTGGCAATGCCCCAGTATACAACATTTTGGGACTCAATGTGAGATAGAAATTTAGAATATAATTAAAATAACTCTTCCAAAGAATCCTGATGTCTTCCTTTTTCGCATCTTCCTGGACCATGTTCCATCCCAGTGTAAAATTCTGATCTTCTGATCTCGTATGTCTTACTGACTGGTAAGTGGCTCATAGTTAAGTTATGGAAATCCATAAGCATTCCGACATGGGTCGAAGTCATAAGACTAATAGAAAGGAATAGAGAACTTGAGAGAGATACCTTAGATGTTTGGATACTATGGTTAAAGGTACTATGTCCAAATGGTCCATGTGGGATCATTATAACTACCAATAGGACATACCTGATACCTCTTGTCTACTTTTGTATTCACCATTTTGTATATTATATTCTTTTTCCTTTGTATTCCTTGATGTTAAGAGGGTCTTTGGCCAATTATACCTTTACCATAATGATTGTCTTTTTAAATGTATGTATTTATGAATGTCATTATGTTATTTGGATGTAGTTTGACATGTATTGTATTTGAAAATCTAAACATTTAGAAAATTGAAGAATTGGTTATAGTAATAATTTGTAACTCCATCCTGGGTCTTTATGTGATTTAGCAGATTTTATTGCTTCTTTGATTTTATCAGTTGTGATTGGATCTTTGAGAACATTTAAAAATTATTTATTTATGTTTGGAAATAAAAGTCTGACTAGTCTATGGGAAGTCCATATGAAAGACATTCATTTATTTTTGTGAGCTGATTTTGATTGGTTGAATCAGAGTGAGGTTTAGTTGTGTATAATTCTGTATAAAACTTTTCAATGATACCAGTAATTTCTACTGGTTGATGTGTATAAGATCCTTCTTTAGTTTTTATTTTATAAATAAAATAATCTGCTTTTTGTTGTCTAAGTTATGGGCTAGCATTGAATCAGATATATTAGAGAAATAAAAAAAATGATTGATAGCAATGAATTATTGTTATAGTTTATTTTCATAATATCTAATTTAAGTTGAACTTAAGATTAAGATCTTCTTTGTGTATGTTTTAGATTTTTTGTTCTGAAATTATTTTTGTAAATTTTACATTTTTGTCATTAAGTTCATTAATTTGTTTAATTTCTAATGATTTTGTTGTTGATTCGAATTGGATGAATATTCCTCTTATATCTGCTTTATGGGCTGTACAGATTCCCATTTCGCCTATGTCTCCCACACCATTCAGTTGAAAGTATTTTTGAAGTTTATCTTTCCATAATCCTGGATTTAAAAACCAACTGGTAGTGTGGCCTTTAGGAAGTATGTTATATAAAGACACACTAACTACATCATGGATGCTTTTCATGTATCAATTAAATTGTGATTTTTAAGCAATAATTGAAAAGCTTCAGTTGCTGTTGAAACCAAAGAGGACATGTTTTAAAACAGAGTGAATTGGTGTAGTGGTAAGTGTGTTGTTTGAGGAAATGTTTTCATTAGTAAGTCAGTGGTTCTAATCCAATCCTATCCACTTCTTTTTTTTTTTTATTGACATGTATTTTAACACACATATGTATATATATATACATATGTATGTATGTATATATATATATATATATATATATATATATATATATATATATATATATATATATTTAGAACAAGTTCAATTTCTAAGTATTACTTTTGTAGTATTAAATACAGTATCACATAAAAAAAAAAAAAAGAAACAGCTTTATTTTTTTCTACACATTACGCCATTAATCAACTATTAGTAAATTTAGGGAAGTATATCATATTTTAATCAGCTAAGAATGTCATAATGATATGGACAAAGTGTTTACAGAATAAACTAGGAAGATAATTGGTATACTTTTGAATATACTGTTAGATAAATACACTTTTCCCTTTAGCAGTTTTAGTTGAATAATGTCTTACAGATAAAAGGGCCCAGGCCAGCGCCAAGCTATGAAATCACAAGATGCCCAAATTCTGTTCATCTGTTGGCCATATGCTGCTTTGTGAAAAAGCCCTGTGTATGTTAGATTCTAAGCTCAGAGACAGGGCCCGACATTCTTTTGCATTGTGTTAATATTGCATTCTGCTTTGTACTTAGCCCTTGTATATCGCTCTGCTTCATAGACTATTCTAAAGCCTTTGACTGTGTGGATCACAACAAAATGTGGCAAATTCTTAAAGAGGTGGGAGTACCAGATCATTTCATCCTCCTCCTGAAGAATCTGAAGGTTGTATGATATTGCCAGATAATTATCTTGACAGAATTCTACCAATCTCCGACCTGCTTTATTTTGTACTCCAAGGCCAAACGAGCCAGTTATTCCAGGTATCTTTTGGTTCCCTACTTTAGCACTTCAATCTCATATGATTATAGTAACATATTTTCTTGGTGTTATATCTATGACGTGTTAAATATCTTTTTAGAACTGGATAATAGTGATAATTAGTGGCCAGGAAAAGGCATATGATCTAAAGTTATTTTCTTTGGTATACACAATGAAGGTACCAGTGGATGGGATACTTTAACAAAACGGGGCTACATTACCTTCATCAAATTGTTTAACGCAGGAAGAAGTCCAAAAAAGGTTGGAAAAAATAAATGTTAATAAAGCCCCAGATCCTGATGGAATAAATCCAAGGGTACTGAGGGAATTGGGTTCTGTAATAGTCAATCCGTTATATCTAATTTTTCAAGACTCACTCACCACAGGGTCGCTACAAGATGACTGGAGAAAAACAAATATGATATATATATTTAAGAAAGGTGCAAGAGCCAATCAAGGAAATAATAGACCTTTAAGCCTCACTTCTGCAGTGGGAAATTTTAGAAGGGCTAATAAGGGATAGTATACATGAATATGTCTATTTGA
Source organism: Discoglossus pictus (assembly GCA_027410445.1). NCBI lineage: Eukaryota > Metazoa > Chordata > Amphibia > Anura > Alytidae > Discoglossus > Discoglossus pictus. Next base: position 76,770,963 of record CM050167.1, read on the forward strand.
ATAAGATTATAAGTAGGAGTCAACACGGATTTATGAGGGATAGGTTATGTCAAACACACAATTACTGTCTATGAGGAGGATAGTAGTAACTTGCATCAAGGCAACTCAGAAGATGTAGCCTTTTTGGATTTTGCTACAGGTTTTTGATACAGTGCCACATGGAAGACTATTGTGCAAAATAAGGGAAACAGGAATTGATATAAAAAATCTGCTCATGGATTGAGAGCTGGCTAAAAGATAGGAAAAAAGGGTTGTTGTAGATAGAAAATACTCAGATTGGACTAATGTGGTAAATGGGGTTACAAGGGTTTCAGTATTAGGTTCTCTCCTTTTTTCCCTTTTAACATATTTTTAATGACTTAGAAGTAGGACTGGAAAGTATTGTCTCAATTTTTGCTGATGACACTCCAAGTCGTCCATTACATCAGAACTTGAAGTACTTTCCCCTGGAATTCTCTACCAAAGGAGGTGCTGACAGCAGGTTCAATAGATATCTTTAAAAATTGATTGGATATTTTTAAAGGAAAAGGGCATTCAGGGTTATCCTGGATAATTAGAGAGGGAATATTGATCCAGGGAGGAATCTGATTGCAAGTATCTGGAGTCAGAAAGGAATTTTATTTCTTTCCCTTTTTGAGACAATTTGCAATGTTGCAATGTTTTTTTTTGTTTGCCTTCCTCTGGATCAATAAACAATCAATTAACAATTAATCCACATATTACAAAGGTTAGAGGAGATCTAAAAAAGTTGAACTTGATGGACTAAAAAAATTTTTCAACCTCAATTACTATGTAACTGTGTATCTATATTATTAAAACAAAACATTACAACAGTAGACTGAGTTAATTATAATTATTGTCACGTAGTGATAATTAGTTTCTTTAATGGCCAAATGGAAGTTATTAGGTGCTTTCTCACACAATAACCTAGCACAAAGCCACTATTTAACATACCAAGATTACTCAATTAAAATGTTTTGAATCTCAAAGGAGGTCCCATGAGCAATGGATGATAAATGGCTGGTCCCGAGGTCAAAAAGGTTGAGAGCTATTGCTCTATAAAACACTATAGGAACAGGTGAAACTTGTCTTGGTGTATATATAGAGCCACTGTATCAAACAACATCACTTATGAGCCATACAGTGAGTCACACACTTAATACTGTTGTTTCAAGCATGGAATTGCAATATATATATAATTATTTCTAGATGGACAAACACAATTTTATTAATACATGTGATCTGTGCTTTGCAATTGTGAGGAATAATTGATTTACAACCACCAACTGATGACGCAATTTGTGCAAAGTGAAATAGTCAAAATAAATAATTACTGTTGAAAATAGAAAATGTAGAGGACTTTAGATACAGATATAACAAAATAGTTTCATTTAAAAGCATGAATTAGTGGAACACACACTGTGAGACACAGAGGGCGAAAGTGATAGCTAGACTGAGAGAGATAGAGAGTACATGAGAGATTTAAGAGAGTAAGAGATGACAATAGAGAGCGCGAGACACAGTAAAAACAGAGAAATTGTTTAAGAAACAAGATGGAGAGACTATATTATGCTGGTAAAGGTTGAGGTCTGGTTAGCAGAAGTTAATGGTTATCCAACCCAAGGTCCCAGGCTATTGGCAGGCAAGACTATCCAGTAAACAAGCAGAAGTTTAGAGCTGGTGACAGACAGAAGAATAGTCCTCATGGTCTATGGTCAACCCCAAGTCAATGAGGAACTGGGAATACAAGCTTGTGTACAGGGAGGATACTTGGTTGCTAAACAGGTGATGAAAAATGTGGAAATGCAACTGGTGAGGAACTTAGGAGGAGACAAAATGGGTACAGAGGGACTCAAAGGCAACATTCATGTGCTCTTTCTTCCCCATTATGAACATGAGATTGTTTACATGTATACAGAGGTTTTGACCTTCATTGAACACTATGTTCTCTAACTCTGAATGTCCAAGACATCTGGCTTGAGCAATCCGTTACACTGGTGGATCACAGGAAGTGACACCAAGGGACTGATATAGGGATTATGAACTGGCTCTTCACCCAAAGTCTAAATCCAGAGTCTTCCCTCAGAGCTGTCAGTTGAGAGAATACAGGTCATACAAGTGTCTGCATTATAGCCAGAAACTGATGAGACATAAAAAACTGGACTCAGCAGTTTGTCTCTCCAAGATTGTCTAAACACTGTTTCATTCACTTCAGTGACTGGCCACATGAAGTAGCTCATTGGGTCTGTGACCAAACATCCACCCTCATTATCTATGCAGCTGCTTGTGGGAAGGCTTCCGTGTCTATAGCAGCAAAAAATACAAGTGCCTTTTACTCAAACAATGCTTGATACATATTAAAATATAAGCAGTTTTTTGGCACATTATTTTTTATTTTCTATTCTAATGGAGTACAGCTGTTTTGGTGAGTTCCATGTCACTGTAAGTATGACATTTGAGCAAATGTAACTTTTTTTCTAGGTAATTTTATAGACTGTAGTTTGAGTCATCCAAGGTAATTATTCCAAAATTGATGTATAAAAAAACAGACCAAAATCTACAAAATGAACTGTAACAGAACAATCCACTGTGCAAACATAGGTGCAATAAATCATAATTAAATTCTTTTTAATAAGGGCAGCTGAAAATTCTGGACAAGTTTCAGGGAAACTGCAATACAAGTAATGCCCTTATTACAAAGTTTCATGTGTCAAACTCATGCATATTTAATCTGTTTTCCTATCAATAAAAGTCTCAAAAGAATAAGACCTGGAGGCAATTTAAAACCTTCCTGCGTTATATCTAACAATTTGAAGAATATCGTGTTTGCTGAATCTTACAGTATCATAAAATATATAAAACTATGCATGCCTTGAAATAACCCTTTATAGCTGGAAGAAAACATCTGCAATCTAAAAGTTATATCTCTTAATTGTTTCTTGAAAATAGCTCTAGGTCTAAATAATGTATTTCGAGCTTTGAGCCAGACTAATTCACTTGCCCAAAGACAGTCAAACATGCACTCAAACACATATAAAAGAGTGAATAATAAAAATACCAAATTACTTACTTTATACAGGAGAATAAAGTAAAAAACTACATCAGAAAAAGCCACTATTTCAAATGGAAATTTACTAGACCTCACTATACAAAGGATTATGGTTCAAACAACAAAACTTGAGGACTCATATTTTTTTTTAAACGTTGTAAAATAAATTTCCCAAGTAAACTTTTTTTTTAACGCTTTTGTGCTATTAATATGTATACATAAATGTCAATGACTTTTCTTTGTTATATACAGTATTTGTTTCTTCAGTCAACGTGGAGATTCAATATAGAACAATTGTTTGGGCTGTGGGAAAAAAAAAGTAAGAAAGACAGAATACAACATAAACGCCTCTTTTTGTAAATACATTTTAATATTATTATTATTATTACTATCCTTTATTTGTAACATATATATATATATATATATATATATATATTTATATAACATATCTATCTATCTATCTATCTATCTATATATATATATATATATATTATATATATATATAATATATATAATTTGTTTAATTTTCTAAATATCCCTGGGGGTCCCCACCACCCCTACTACTGCCCCCACCGACCCCTACCCCTGCCTCTCCCCCACCCGGCCTGCTTGCTCCCACCACCACTACCACATGCTGCTCCCAAGGGCCGGGCCCCAGTGCATTGCACGGCTTGCCCCGGCGGTAGCTCCGCCAGTGTTGTAGCGATATACAGGTGTTAAGTACACAGAAAAAAAACTAAATTAACACATTGTAAAAGATTGGAGGGCCCTGTCTTCGAGCTTTAAATCAAACGTACCTTGTGCTTGTTCCCAAAGCACCTTAAAGACTGAAAACGTTACAAACTTCCAATCTAAAGCGTTATAGGTATGATACAGTAGGGTGATAGATACAAGATGGCAGTGTGAAGGCAATAGGCTCAAGCAAGTAGAGGTGTCTGAATGTTGCACTGTAGATGGGTGTGAGTGATATTAAGCTGTGAAGTGTGCAGTTGTGCATATTAAGGCTGAAGGTGCTAAGCTTCAGCTGAATGTTTCAATTTAAACTGTTATTTTTTTTAAGCGGCAATATTACATTTATACTTCATTTTTACAATAAATTAACCTTTCCAAAACACTAAACATAAGGACTAATTATCAGTCACTGAAAAAATATATTTTTTATACAGGTGTAAAAAGGTTTTAAGAACAATGCATTATGATAAGATTATTGGTAGGCTATCTCAACAGCAAAAGTGTGCTGCCAAGCTAACACAATAAGTCTCCAGCCAACAGAAATTATTGTTTTTGTACACTTTGAACCCGATTCAATTGAGCATTCGCATGTTACTGTAGCCCGTAGGTGAGGTCGTAAGTAAATTTGCTATTCAATTGTTGTCATTTTGCAGGTTCCAAACGGGTTACGAGTTTCAGCCTTGAAAAAATTGAGATGGACAAATACAGCCTTTGATCTTTCACTTTCGCAAGAGTTAGGATGGCTAAAATCGTAAATCGCTATTCACCTGCTAGGTTTTCCCAAGCCAGCAAATGTTTTCAAACCCGTAAATTACAAATGAAGGAGAAAATCCAACGAGTGCTAGAGAGGACTTGCAAGGCGGTTAAACACCTATTCGTAGCACTGTAAAAGCAAATAAAAAATCAATACTGCACTGTAAACAACAGGGAAAGTGATGATAGACATTAGAATTAATTGCACAACAGCCTCAAGCTCGCAAATCAGCAGAAAATGTCATTTATTTTTACGTTTCATTTTGGGGGCTAAATCACTCTCGGGTATCAATGAGTTAATACATATCAAGCCACATAGACTAGAACAGTATTGGCATTCTTTTTCATAATTCTTGATTTTGCGGGTTTGCGAGTCTGATCTCATATCGGACCCCCAAACCTAATTGATTGACATGTAACCTCCAGGCTTTACTGCCGTAATAATGACAGTCTCATTTTATATTGGCTGATTCGAAATGGGAGATTACCGGCTTGCTTAATTGATCATGTTCCCCACCCTGAACTGCTACAAACCAGTGCATGGTTTACGGGTTTCAGCTTTGGGACAGTAACTTGCGGACTTGAGCAATTGAATAGCAAAGTAATCAGAGACGATCGGTGAGCCTACAACACACCCACAGGACATACGCCTACAACGATCGAGTTGCAGCCTTCTCAATTGAATTGGGCCCTTTGTATCAGAAAAAACTAGCAGCTTCCTACAAGACAAAGTCACCTTCCCTCATTAACTTTATAGTAGGTGGATACCAACAGCAGCTGAGCTTGAACTTTGGCTGTAAACTTAATATTAAATATTGATTCTTTAGATTATTGAAAATTAACTATACAAGCTGAACAGTGCCTAATTAAAATATCTAGTTCGTGGTGTTTGGATGGTACAGTGACCCTTTCAATGGGAGTTTAGGGGATCTCTTAGGAGTCCCATCCCTATTAAATGCTATACAAGCTAGCAGTGATGAAAGATCACCCATGTTTATCTACCCATTGAAAGGGTTAATCAAAGCTGAATATGCAGTCCAGTGTTAAATATAAATAAATGTTGCACACCCAGTTAGATTTGCATGAATAGACATGTTTATAGCTTATGTATATATTGATAGATTACAATTTTAAAGGTTAATTCAAGGAGAACATGCGTTGGTGAAAAACATATCATAGTAATATTATGTTTGCTGACTGAACATTCTTCTTTTTTGCCATGAGCAAATCCATGTGAGTAATGCAAGTGTCAGCTGTTTTTTTACATTTGCTTGACTGAAGGTATTGTCTTGTTTAATATCAATTTATCAATGACTACAGCAGATTATTTATGTGTATATTAAAATGTTTCCATTGCACTTTTGGAAATCTGCAAGCAAAAATAAAGTTTGTGATATATAATTATATAACACATTCACTATCAAGTTATTTATGTAAAATAGCTTGCCTCTCATTTATGGTCTTCTGGGCTAATTTTTTAAAACAAATTTAAGATACAAGTGTATGTATTTGGGTGTATGTGTTACATGTGTATGGAGGGGTTTAAGGAGGAGAGGGGCGTTCTGAGTGATCTTTGCCTATGGGCACCGCTGACATAAAATCTGACTTTGTCTAAGGCTGTTAATTAAACCTCAAAGAAGGAAGAAGAAAAGCATGACTGGTATAAAAAGAATGAGAAGACACTACCACTTAAGCATCTATGTGACTATTATTATTTATATAACTATGCCTACTCTTCTTTCTTATCTACAACTGTGAGAGTTGATTAAGACCTAGGATACAGAGAGTCAGATAGAGGGGGAATAATTTCAAATATTCTGAGTACATATCTAAATTAATAAAATACAACAATTTACAATTATTAAACCGTATACTTTTTCATATCTGCAATAAACTGGACTATTGCTTTCCACTTTCATGGTACCACCCATGTATATGTATAGTGTATTAGGATATGATTAAAGCAGCCTTTTTATATATATATATATATATATATATATATTGTAACAGAGCGCCCCCTTCTGACGGGGGGTGGTGGGGGGGGGGGGGGGTTGCGTCCGGTTCTCCTTGCTCTTTAACTTATTTATGGAGGAAAACACAGCAGGTTTGTCAGAAGCTTTGTTTTACTGCTGTTTTATTTTGTCAGTACAAACGAAAGAAAAAATAGTGCTTATCCTCCGCAACGAAATAAAATTCTACATAACGGGCTTTACTATAACCTGGAACACCCTGACTCACCCTGAGACCGCTTCTCGGCCTGCAGGTAAAATTATACAGTCCACAGTGTAAGCTCTCTGCTTCTTTCTTGGATCTATTGAGGACCTTTTTCCTCTTCTCTCTCTGTCAATAGCGGGTTGAAGCATAGGGCCCACCCTTCTCTCCCTTATGCTTCACCCAAGGGACCCTTGTCACCCTCTTGTGATGAGGGATGATTACTCTCTCTTAATACTCTCTTCTCCCTGGGGCATTTGTAATCCCCTTTTTCTGGGGTATGATGAAAATAATATGTATTTGGCACCAAACCTTTTATCCCCAAGTTGAATCCGGTTTATCAGCAATGGTGGGGGGGGGGGGGGGCTTTTGGATGGCTCCTTACACAGCTTGATTTCTCCTGAACAGAAGCCTGGCCGCTCTCTCCCTTTAGGAAAGTATTCTCAGTGACACCCTCCTCCTCAGACTGCTAGGCAGAGGCTGCAAACTTCACTGAGCAGCCTTTTTTGTTCTATCCTAAATCAGTACTGTTGAAGGGAAAGAAACCACCTGGTCACTCTACCATTCCGCTCCCTGTTCTGATGCATCCACCGAAACGGGGCATGGTCTGTGACAAGTTTAAAAGTTCTCCCCAGGAGGTAATATTTCAAGGCCTCGGTAGCCCACTTTATGGCCGGGCATTCACGCTCCACCACCGAATACCGTTGTTCCCTAGGCAACAGCTTCCTGCTGAGGTACAGCACCGGATGTTCCTCCCCCTCTTTTTCCTGCGACAACACTGCTCTTAACCCAACTGCGGAGGCATCCGTCTGTAATATGAAGGGGCACCGGAAGTCGGGAGCCATTAGTATGGGCTCATGACATAAGGCCACTTTCAGGTCTCAAAACCCCCCTTCTGCTTCTGGGTTCCACTGTACCGTATCCGGGGCCCTCTGTCGGGTTAGGTCCGTTAAGGGAGCTGCGATGGAGGCGAATCCGGGTATGAATCTTCGATAGTATCCGACTATTCCTAAAAATGCCTGCACCTGCCTCTTTCTTAATGGTCTTGGCCATCCCTGTATTGCGCCCACTTTGTTAAGTTGAGGTTTAATCAGTCCTCTACCAACCGTGTATCCGAGATATTTTATCTCTGTCAGCCCAAGTGCACACTTCGCAGGGTTTGCGGTGAGGCCCGCTCTCCTCAGGGTCTCCAAGACCTTCTCCACTTTGTTCAGGTGGGAATCCCAACTTGGGGTATGTATCACTATGTCGTCCAAATAGGCAGTCGCATACTCAGAATGGGGCCTAAGGAGTTTGTCCATAAGCCGCTGAAATGTGGCCGGGGCTCCATGAAGACCAAATGGCAAGACTTTATATTGGAACAGGCCGCCAGGGGTAAAAAACGAAGTCTTCTCTCTTGCTGACCTTGTTAGGGGTACTTGCCAATATCCTTTAGTCAGGTCTAAGGTGGACATAAATCTTGCTGGCCCTAGCAGGTCTATTAGCTCATCTACTCGGGGGATGGGATAAGCATCAAATTGGGAGACTTCGTTCAACTTCCGGAAATAGCTGCAGAAACTAATTGTCCCATCGGGTTTGGGGACCAAGACGATGGGACTACACCATTCACTGTTGGACTCTTTGATGATTCCTAAGTCGAGCATTTTCTTTACTTCTAATTTTACTTCCTCCCTCCGGGCCTCAGGAATACGATATGGTCTATTTCTGATAACCACCCCGGGTTTAGTGATAATGTCGTGGTATATTAAGTTTGTTCGACCGGGATATTCAGTGAATACATCTGTATTGCGGAGAATCAGTTGTCTTACTTCCTCCTGCTGCTGTGGTGACAACTCTGTTGACACCTGTACCCTGGGGTGAACTACTTCCGTTGGATTCTCCTGATATACTGTGGCTACTTCTGCTTCCTGCTCACGCCAGGCTTTTAAAAGATTTACATGATAAATCTGTTCCGACTTACGCTTTTCCGGCTGTTTGATTTTATAGTTTACGTCTCCTACAGCCTCTATTACCTCATAGGGTCCTTGCCATTCTGCTAAGAGCTTGCTTTCGGCTGTCGGAACCAGGACCATTATCCTGTCGCCTGGCCGGAATTTCCTGATCTGGGCATCTCGATTGTAGTATGTCTGTTGGTGCCGTTGTGCCTTTTCCATATGTTCTTTAACTAGGGGGGTGATTTGTAAAATTCGTTTTCTCAATATTTGAACATACTCTATGATATTTTCACTCTGGTCCTGTTGGTCTTCCCATGTTTCACGAAGAGAATCCAGTATGCCCCGTGGATGACGCCCATACAGGAGTTGGAATGGAGAGAAACCTGTAGATGCTTGTGGCACCTCTCGGACTGCAAAAAAGTAGAAAGGGCAGTAGTAGGTCCCAGTTCTTTCTGTCTTTGTCCACTACTTTCCGGATCATACCCATCGGTCTGTGGGTGGTATATTGAAGTTCTCAAGGCTCTGTCAGTATCAACTCTCAAGGTCTGTCAGTATCTCCTTAGGTATGCCCACTCTTGAAAAAAGAAGAATCAGTTCCTTTGCAATACTCTTGAAGTTAGCGGTTCTTAGTGGCACGGCCTCTGGGTAGCGGGTAGCATAGTCCACTATCACTAGAATGTATTGATGTCCTCTAGCTGTTCGTTCTAGTGGTCCCACAAGGTCCATTGCTATTCGCTCAAATGGTTCCTCTATAATTGGAAGGGGTATTAGAGGAGCTTTTAACTGGGGACGGGGCTTGCTAGCTGCCACTCAGGGCAAGACAGGCAATACTGACGGACTTCTTCATACACCCCAGGCCAGTAAAATCTCTTCAACACTCGTTTCAAGGTTTTCTCCACCCCCAGATGTGCTCCGAAAAGATGACTATGTGCCATGTCTAATGCTTTTCTTCGATAACCCTGTGGTACCAGCAATTGTTCGGCGACCTCTGCTTCTGATTTTACCACCCGATATAAGAGGTCCTTTTTCAACACGAAAAAAGGTCCCTGGGGATTTTCTCGACCCTCTACGATTTCCCCATTTACACTGACCACGTCTTGGAAGATGTTCTGTAGGAGAGGGTCATTTGCTTGGTCTCTCCCAAAGTTTTCGCCTCCCGGGAGCACATTTTGCTCTTCAGCCGTCTCACTTTGCTCCAGAGGGTTTATATCCTGATTAGGAGACGAACCCTGTAAGGTTACTGTCTCCTCAGAAGTGGGCTGCGAAGTTATCAGAGCCTCGTCTCGGCTTAACCCCTTTTTGATTTCTGTTCCCCTTTTTTTTTCCTTACGTCTTTCTTGACGTGATTTCCTTACTTTTTCTCAGCTGGAAAAAAGTACCTTATCTTTCAATGGGAAGATCTCCAGTATAGACCCTGCGTTTGTTCCACAGCTGTCGGTATGTATGAGGTGTTCAAAGTATGGGAAATTTCTTCCCAAAATTACCGCATGAGGCAAATGAGGTACTATCGGAGCTGTTATTTGGGCCTTCAAGCCCTTAACCTCGATCCCGATGTTTTTCGTAGGGTAATTCATAAAGGTGCCATGTACACAGGTGATGCCCATGCTTTTTCTGCACCTCCCGCTGTCCGGCGCGACTACCCTTCGTGACAATAGGGTTACTGCACTCCCGGAATCAATTAGTCCCTTCACCTTCTTACCGTCTATTACGACTTCAGTGAGAAAGGGATGGTTCATTTCTGTCATGCCTACCAAATTAACCACACCACACTGGGTAACTGGGCCTCCCATATTACACTGCATGGGCTCATCTCGATTTGGGCAATGAGTTGCCAGATGCCCCAGTTCTCCGCATTGGAAGCATTTCATGGTATGTCAGTAGGCATATTTTTTCTCCTCTTTTTTTTTCCTGTCGGAGCCATAGAGTCCCCGAGGTTCTCGATGGTGGCTTCTTGGGACCCCTTCGGTAGGCCGCCCTTTTGAGGATATGTCCCGTTTCCAGGACCTGGCTTTCTCTTCAGAAGAATCATCCGTCATACTTTTTATTGCTTGATGGCGTTCAACTTGGGCAGCTAAGTCGTCCAGGGTCTGGCATCCATACTGTCCCACCCACTCTCGCATTCCCGTGGGTAGCCCTCTCCAGTAGCGATCTATCACTAGTATGTCCACTATATTTTCCGGAGTATTGTTCTCAGGGCACAGCCATTTGCGAGTAAGGTGGAGTAGATCGAATAGTTGGGCTCTTGGTGGTTGATCACCTTGGTATCTCCAGTTGTGAAACCTCTGGGCCCGGACAGCTGGGTTCACCCCTATCCGGGCTAGAATCTCTGCTTTTAGACATTTGTAATCAGCCTCCATGAGTCGTAGTAGGCCCTTTGTGCCATGCCAGTTAGAAGCGGGGCCAGTATACCCGCCCACTGGGTCTGGGGACAGTTTTCCCGTAGGGCTGCCCTCTCAAAGGACAGCAGATAGGCCTCTATATCATCCTCCTTGCTCAGTTTCTGGAGGGGTTGACTGGTAGGCAGTCCCGTAACAGGTCCTCTTGTTCCCGCTGCTGAGGGCTGTGTGGACCGAAGTAATAACTCCTGTAAACTGGCCTGGCTCTGAGCCAGCTGGCTTGCCAACAGTTGGTTAAACTCCTGTTGTTGTTGCTGTTGTTGTTGTTGTTGTTGCTGTTGTTGCTGTTGTTGCTGCAGCAAGGCCTTCAGTATGTCTTCCATCATTGTACTGTACTGTGGGCTGTCTTCTTGAACTGAGACAAGTTATCCCACCACTGCCACCAGTGTAACAGAGGGCCCCCTTCTGACAGGGGGGGGGGGGGGTTGCGTCTGGTTCTCCTTGCTCTTTAACTTATTTATAGAGGAAAACACAGCAGGTTTGTCAGAAGCTTTGTTTTACTGCTGTTTTATTTTGTCAGTACAAACAGAAAGAAAAATAATGCTTATCCTCAGCAATGAAATAAAATTCTACATAAATGGGCTTACTATAACCTGGAACACCCTGACTCGCCCTGAGACCGCTTCTCGGCCTGCAGGTAAAATTATACAGTCCACAGTGTAAGCTCTCTGCTTCTTTCTTGGATCTCTTGAGGACCTTTTTCCTCTTCTCTCTCTGTCAATAGCGGGTGAAGCATAGGGCCCACCCTTCTCTCCCTTATGATTCACCCAAGGGACCCTTGTCACACTCTTGTGATGAGGGATGATTACTCTCTCTTAATACTCTCTTCTCCTTGGGGCATTTGTAATCCTTTTTCTGGGTATGATGAAAATAATATGTATTTGGCACCAACCTTTTATCCCCCAAGTTGTATCCCGTTTATCAGGAATGGGGGGGGGGGGCTTTTGGATGGCTCCTTTCTCAGCTTGATTTCTCCTGAACAGAAGCGGGCCGCTCTCTCCTTTAGGAAAGTCTCTCAGTGACACCCTCCTCCTCAGACTGCTAGGCAAAGACTGCAAACTTCACTGAGCAGCCTTTTTAACTGCTCATGAGCAGGGTCAGGTGTTGGCTTAATTAGGTTGAAGATTTTGGATTAACCGTTTCTATGTCAGTCCAGGGTATATGGCTTTGCTCCATCTGCGGCTTATATATCTTCCCTGATGTACTGTGTTGCAGGTTATCAGGGATTCCTGCTGCACTTTATTACAATATTATATATATATATATATATATATATATATATATATATATATATATATAAAGGAGGTAGAAGTCTACTTCTGAGCACATAAAGTTCCCATAAAGGTTTTATGATATTTAGATCTGGGGATTGGCTGTTATACAACCATGCAGAGCAATCATTGGATCTAATGACTCCAATGAGGTTGCTGCCCATACGGTTAGAGATCCCGCACCAGGTTTTAACATTTGGCAACAGATGTGTGTCGAAGGTGTCCTTAGGCTTTCTTTAAATGTAAACCTGTTTAAATTTAGAATATATAGTGAAAGATAGCTCATCAGTCCACTACTAAGGGGTCCACTTTTGTGCTCCTTACACCAGGTTATGAATCTTTGTGAGATGGCCTTCAATACAAGTGATTTCCTGCTCTGACCATATATCTCAGCTTTGTGAAACTCACAATGTACAGTTTTTGTAGAGACTGGGTCACAGAGGTGCTGATTAAATTCTGTGGTAATTTATCATGACCCGACAAGACCCAAAGTCCCTGACCTTCCAAAAAAGACACAACACAACTGTTGGAGGTACAACTGGCCGCAGCGAGTTTTATTATTATAATATGCAAATGGCATATGTAAATTCACTACAACGGGTGAGGAGACCTTGGCTTGGCAGTAACCCCATCCCTTGAGCCCACGCTCAAGAGGTCAACCTCTGTGCCGTCGTCACACCTTTTCAGGGGTAGGGACGGCCCCTTCTCACCATTGGCCCGGGCAACTCCCCCCCGCCCCAACACAACTATTAAAACTCTGCTGCAACAAACCACATATAAACAACCATAAGCTCACCATGTGAGCAACAAATCTCATTGAATAATGACTTAATTATATTACGTATATTTATTATTTACTTTGTTAAGTTTTATATATAAAAAAAAAAAAATCTCAAATGCTCTTATAAAGGGGAGGGTGGGTGGTTGCCTGCTTCCCTGCCTGCCGCGCAGGGAGGTAAAATGGCACCCGCGCTGGCCTAAGGGGGCGGAGCAACCGCAACCTCTTGCGCGAGGCCCGTCCCCGCCTCCTCCGCCGGCACTTGGTCCTACCAAGTCAAGGGACCCCCGCGGCGGATACCAGCTCACTGGTTCCTCCCCGGGGGTCCTTCATGACCCGGCAAGACCGAAAGTCCCTGACCCCCAAAAAACACAATACAACTGTTGGAGGTACAACTGGCTGCAGCGAGTTTTATTATTATAATATGCAAACGGCATATGTAAATTCACTACAACGGGGGAGGAGCCCCGGGCTTGGCAGTAACCCCATCCCTTGAACCCACGCTCAAGAGGTCAACCTCTGTGCCGTCGTCACACCTTCTCAGGGGTAGGGATGGCCCCTTCTCACCATTGGCCCGGGCAACTCTCCCACCCGCCACAGCGACTCCGGACGAATCCTCTACGGAGTCGCTCCCCCCATCGCTAAGGCCCGCTGTACCCCTTCCTTAAACTTCAGCATAAGCAACTCCAAGCCTATTTCCGTTAGATGTACTCCATCTTCCAAGAAAAATGCATTCACATTAGAGTCCTCCAGTTTGTGATGGCGCAGAGATATCCATCCCATCTTTCTAATGAAGCTCGGCATCAGCTTGTTCACTTTCTGCCTGGCCCTGTCCAGGCTACTCGGGTCCCTCGCATTTCTCCACGCCCTCCTTTTTACCATCTCCGACCATATAACGATTATTCCTGGGAACCTCTCTCTCCAGCCACTGATGTCGCGCTCATATCACTCACCAGCCTTTTGATAGGGATGTATCCCAAATCATTTCCTCCCACATGGAATAACACAATCTCAAAGCGCTGGGTGTCCGAGTCCATCAACCCACTAGCTTGCCTCCACCTCATTCCTCTCGTATAAAACCAGCACACTGCTCCGCGCCCATTAGGTATACTCAACTGCAGACCATCCTTCAAATTTATGGCAAAACGCTCCGCCCAGTATATGTAGGAGTGCCCGATCACCCAGAGTTGATTCCGAGGGTCTGCAATGGCATGTCAAATTAGTAAGCAATTGAAGCCGGTCAAATGTATAACTTGAAACGGCTCGATTGCCACCTTCCAATCCTCTTAAGCACCTCATCCAGAAGTCCCAAGCCCACTGCTTCCGTTGCCGCCCCTATGCGGAATGAGTGAGTTCCAAATTCAGCCTCACATAGTCCCAGTTTGCTCAAACAACTTTTGAAAGCCTTAGAGAATTGGAAGCACGACAAGGCGAGCCAGTCCAAGTGTATTAATAACGGCCCGGGCAAACTCGGCCGCCGCTGCAACAGTCGGTCCACACAGTCCACTGAGCAACAGCCCGTTCCTACCCGTCTCAGCATGATCTCTTTGCCATGACCTGCCTGGTCTGTCTTGGACCTCCTTAACCATAACACTACCCTGTCACCTTCCACCCATACGTCCTCCACTTGCATGCCTCCCGGGCCGTGCTTGCTAGTCGCAACCAGTTCGCCTAACCTGAATGCTCCAAAGAAGGCTAGCGAAAAAGCTGTACAGAACAGCAGTGCCTCGTAGGCGTGTGGCAAACTTCCTCCAGTGCCACAGAGATACGCAACAACAGCAAAAATGTGACAGGGCGCCGCTTGCCTTACCCGACTGACCCTTTGCCAGTCTCTTCAGGACCCTCCTTACCAGAAACTCCTTAGTCAAGTCCTTCTGCCCAGATAGCTTGAACATAAAAGCTAACGCAGTTACTTGACTGGACACTGATGCCACCGACATACCAGCATCACTACATTGCAGTATGAACCACAGCAGTATGCTTAACCTCTGATCATCAGACTCATCACCTCCTGCCGCCGCCACCAAGTCGGCCCACTTAAACCACACCTTCCTGTATGCCGACCATGTTGATGGCGCCAATGAATTCCTGATCAGCGACACTACCTCTCTGCTCCGAGCTCCCATAGCATGAGCGGGAACTGCTTCCCCATCGCTGCTGCTTGGGGTGCCAGCTGTCTGAATGCCCCCACTGAAAACGAGACAGTGCATCAGCTATACTGTTATCTATGCCGGAACATGCTTAGCCTAAAACATATGTTCAAACATAGGCAGGTCAGAACTAAGTGTCGAAGCAACCTGATG
Source organism: Discoglossus pictus (assembly GCA_027410445.1). Classification (NCBI taxonomy): domain Eukaryota; kingdom Metazoa; phylum Chordata; class Amphibia; order Anura; family Alytidae; genus Discoglossus; species Discoglossus pictus. The sequence continues at coordinate 76,786,390 of CM050167.1, forward strand.
ACCGGTATTGATGATGACGTGATGTTGTTCACCGTGTGGACCACTGCCATGTTGTCCGAGAAAAAGATGACGTGCCTATCCTTAAGGTCTTCTCCCCACATACATACTAAGACAATGATCGGAAATAGTTCCAGGAAGGCTAAATTCTTGGTTAGGCCCACCTCAATCCATTTTTCAGGCCATGCTGCTGCACACCATTTGTCACGGAAATATGCACCGAATCCGTGAGCCCCGACGTGTCGGTAAACAAGGCCAGCTGGATGTTAGACTGTCTACATGTGTGGAACAATGCCCTACCATTGAAGGATTCCAAGAACGAAACCCAAACCGCCGCGTCCTCTCTTATAGATGCCGTTATCCTTGCAAAGTGGTGTGCCTGCTTGATACCAACCGTAGCTAACACGATCCAACGACAAAAAATCCTTCCCATGGGAATGATTCTACATGCGAACGCAAGCTTCCAAGAATAGACTGAAGCCTGAAGAGACACCCTCCTCGCACCTGCAAGCGCCGCCAACTCGCCTCTTAAATCGTTGACTTTTTCCAATGTTAAACTGCACTCCATCATCAGGGAATTTATCAAGATGCCCAAGAAGCTAAGGCAGGTGGTTGGACCCTAGTCTTCTGGTCTGCCAACGGAACCCCAAAGGAATGCGCCACTTTGGAGAATGTGGCCAGCAGATGCGCACACACTTCTTGTCCCCTTGGACCACGAACAGGAAGTCGTCCAAATAATGCACCATGCTATCATATCCTGACTCCTGGACCGATACCCACTGCAGGAAACTGCTGAAAGTCTCGAAGTAAGCGCACGACACAGAACAGCCCATGGAAGGCATAGGTCCACAAGTAGCTGTTCCCTAAACTACAGCCTAACAGCCAGTGACTGGACGGGTGAACTGGTAGCAACAAAAAGCTGACTCTATGTCACCTTCGCCAACAGAGCCCCAACGCCCGCCCTTCGAACTATCTCGGTTGCCGAGTCAAACGACGAGTATGAAACTGACGACAGATTCTTGTCGATACCATCGTTGACTGACCATTCGGGTATGATAGGTGATGTATTAGTCTTTCTTCGGCACCACACCAAAGGATATCCGTAAACAAGTATAGGTGGTTCCGCAAACGGGCCTGCCATCCTGCCCAACTTAACTTCTTTTCCAATTTTTTTTTTCTGCTACACCAGGAAACTCGGCCACTGATTTTAGGTTTCGGGCTGTGTGGTAAAACATTAATCCACCTTAGACGGAATTATAAAACCCTCACGAAAACCGTCGATCAGCAGCCTTGCTGCATACCCTTTCCAGAGACCTTACCGTAGCGTCTTAGCCATGGCAGCATTGCTCAGTGATACCGGCGTCGTTCCCTTTTCCAGGGGCTCACCCTGTCTGCCGGTTTCCTTTGGTTTTCCACATCTAAGCACTGAGAGCACCTCCACAGCCGGAGCAAACGTGCCTATATCTACAGTTGGGCGCACACTTGCAAACCCCTTCATTGAAGGAGTAGCATGCTCACCTGATTGCTCCACCCGGCGTGGCGGGATGTCTGGGCCAGCCCGCCCCACCTCGAAAGGGCGGCACCGCCCGCATGAGGGTCATTTCATTCATCCAGTGCGCGACGGCCTTGTCACTCCATAACATCCTCCGTCTAGTGGCCATACACTGACGAAAACTTTCGTCATACCTCCACCATGCCATACCGCCATAGGTATCTTGTCGAGGTAATGAATAGCGCTGAACACTCTCTGGAAACCTATCGCCAATGACACATGACAGGATCGGAAATGCCTGCAGCCAGTTCTCAAACAACTTAGGAATCTTCCTGAACCTTTTCGCTCTGGCTCGCCCAACACCGGCCCTCTGTCCTGGGTATCCATGAATCTTGATGAGGGTAGCAATGAGAATATTTCGATAAATTCCCTGTTCCAAATCCGCTCCTTTACTTCTAGCGGCAGTGAGCACCTAAGCTATCCAAGCTGCATAACAGTGACTGAGCTGTCGGATATCTTGACTGCGCCTGGCGCTGTTACCGGGTCTGCCGGGAAGGCGGTGAGACTAACCCTGAAGCACTCACCGCCCGGGAGGCACAACTCTTTCCTGTGCTACAGTACCTTGTCCTCCCAGGCCTGCCTTGCCAAACCGACACCCATTCTCCTAAATCTTCATTGTTCAAGTTAACATCATATGACCTCAAGAATCCCTTTAACCCAGCCAGAAATGTCTGTGACTGTACGTCCCTGCCACTAGCAGTGTAGCCCAAAGTGAGTGTCTCACCTGTATCATGCCTGGAAGGCTCTTGACGTGGCCTCTGTTTGGCTGGACTGTTCCTGTCTCGGGATCTCGGTCGCCTGCTCTTCATACTAGTTGCACATGATTCCCTCTCCGAACTGGAGTCCGCCCTGACGCTGCGATAAGACCTGCGGCTATGGAGCGATATCTGCCATAGAGGATCTGTCAAGGCAAAAAGAACCATGTGAGGGCTGTCCTGGCCTGCGATACCTGTCGTCCAGTCCACTCCCGTCAGTGATGACTCGTAGTTGGAATACGGTAAGGACAGCCCAGTCAAAGGACTGTCGGCTCTAACCTCCCAAACAGCTCTACCATACTCTTTTGAAGCCCCTGTCAGTCCTCTGGTGTTACTAATTAGGTCATCTACAGCCGCGGCCCCCCGGCTGGGTAACCAACCGCCAATGCTTTCCGCATGGGTGGGCGAGCGGCCTGCTTCTTCCCAACTCTGATGGAAGATAAAGAAAGAGGGCTGTACCTTGCTGTTGGCTTCCTTGTTCTCATGGGATGTGGGGATCGTCTTGTTTCATCTCTCCTCATGGTCTCCGCAACCATCTCTTTTTCTACCTCGTTTCTGTTTTTCCTCAGCTGCGACGATTGGGATGGCGGCAAGCCCTGCGAATTCAAGGTTGGCACGTTATCACCACTCCTGCTTCCCGCTAGTCCAACTCCAGGCTGAGGTGTCAGAGCCCTGGTGGCACTCCTTTTAATCTTACCCCTCTGGTTCCTATGAACCCTAGACTCTGCGGTGGCCTCATGGATAAAGAACCCCCGCTAGAGCCACTGCCGGCAGCATGGCTGGGTCTGGATCTCCTTACCTCCTCCCTCGGCTGGTTCGGAAGCCTAGAAAGCCCCCGCATGACTCTGTGGGGAGGAATGCCGCTCCCAATGCCCTTGGGGGAAACAGCCACCACCGACTGTTCCCCCGCAGATAAAGGTGGTTCCTCTCCCTCAATAGAGTCGGCCACAGGTGCTGCAGCAGCCTGTCCACAGCCCAGATGGTCTTCCAACCATCTCACTTCATGGCTGATGGCTCTGGACCGCACCTCCACCAAGATGCGCTCTAAACCCACTGACTCCCCCACATCCATACCCACAGACATAACACAGGACAATGAGGGGTGATAAATGAAACAACACAACAAACACACCACAGACACCACTCTCACAAAAGGCAAACACCTGGGTATGCCACCTAAATATGAAGCACAGTTAGGGTAAAAATGCTACATGAATAGCTGCTACCTACACAAATAGAACAAGGAGAAAATATAAGTACCCCCCCCTAAGCAATGGAAAACAGCAAGGAAGAAAGAAAAAGAAGAAACACACACTGCCTAATGGCCTACCCTACACTATAGTGCATTTATGTAGTATGCACACAAAAGAAAACCACCACTTTGTTAGCAATCCAGCTGCTCCTGCGCTCCTGCTGCTGCCTGCTTCCCTGCCTGCCGAGGAGGGAAAATGCTGCCCGCGCTGGCCTAAGGGAGCGGAGCAACCGCAACCTCTCGAGCGAGGCCCGCCCCCGCCTCCTCCGGCGGCACTTGGTCCTACCAAGTCAAGGGACCCCCGCTGCGGATACCAGCTCACTGGTTCCGCCCCCGGGGGTCCTTCATACTGTACCTTTTATGGCATTTAGTAGCTATCGTGTGAAGTGTCAGTTTATCTTTGTTGTTAAGTTTCGACTTGTAACCACTTTCTTTTTTCCTAATGCAGTCTTTAGGATGCTGTCATTATTTTGGGATTTTTCCACTTGGCAAATAAAATAATATTACAGTTTTTTTGACCGATGCACCTGTAATTCATGTACCAACTATTTGGCCTCTTTGTGTTGCCTCATGTTGCTTTGAAAATTCACATATCAATGCTGACGTGATGCTAATTGGCAATTAACCTAATATGATTAACCTTTGCTGTTTAATTTGTAATCACAGTTAATTAACTTCAAACATAAAATCATTATACATGTGGTGTCTGTGTTTTTTTGTCCATTTGTATATCTGTGTTTATACATATACACTTATATATATATATACCGTATATACTCGAGTATAAGCCGAGTTTTTCAGCCCTTTTTTTAAGGCTAAAAAGGGCTCCCTCGGCTTATACTCGAGTCACTTTCCCCCCATGTCTCTCTAACCCCCCCGTGTCTCTCTAACCCCCCGTGTCTCTTTCCCTCCCCCTCCTCATCCTCAACCCCCCCTCCTCATTCTAAACCCCCCATCATTCTAAACCACCCCCTCATTCTAAACCCCCCTCATTCTACCCCTCTAAATACCCCCCCCTTTCCCCTCACTTATCTGGATCTGAAGCTTCTGCTCCAGCCTCCACTCCTTCCTGGGTCTTGACGTGGCGCTCATGTGACGTCATGTCATTAGCATATACCGGGAATATGCTAATGACGTGACGTCACATGCACGCCACGTCATTAGCATATACCCGGTGCCGGCACCCGGTATATGCTAATGACGTGACGTCACATGCTCTCCACATCAAGCAGCGGAGGCCGGAGCAGAAGCTTCAGATGCAGGTAAGTGAGGGGAAAGGGGGGGGGGTATTTAGAGGGGTGGAATGAGGAGGGGGGTTTAGAATGAGGGGGGGGATTTAGAATGAGGGGGGGTTGAGGATGAGGAGGGAGGATGAGGAGGGAGGTTGAGGAGGGGGGTTGAAGTTGAGGAGGGAGGTTGAGGAGGGGGCTTGAGGTTGATGAGGGAGGCTGAGGAGGGGGTTGAGGATGGGGAGGTTGAGGATGGGGGGTTTGAGGTTAAGGAGGGAGTTGAGGATCGGAGGGTTGAGGTTGAGGAGGGAGGTTGAGGAGGGAGGTTGAGGTTGAGGATGAGGAGGGAGGTTGAGGAGGGAGGTTGAGGTTGAGGATGAGGAGGAGGAGGTTGAGGATGGGGGGTTGAGGTTGAGAAGGTGGTTGAGGATGAGGAGGGAGGTTGAGGGGGGGTTGAGGATGGGGGGGTTGAGGATGAGGAGGGAGGATGAGGAGGGAGGTTGAGGAGGGGGTTGAGGATGGGGGGTTGAAGTTGAGGAAGGGGGTTGAGGAGGGAGGTTGAGGAGGGATGTTGAGGAGGGAGGTTGAGCATGAGGAGGGAGGTTGAGGATGAGGGTTGAGGATGGGGCAGTTGAGGTTGAGAAGAGAGGTTGAGGAGGGGGTTGAGGATGAGGAGGGGGTTGAGGATGATGAGGAGGATGTAGGTTGAGGATGAGGAGGATGTAGGTTGAGGATGAGGAGGGAGGTTGATGAGGGGGTTGAGGATGAGGAGGGGGTTGAGGAGGGGGTTGAGGATGGGGGGGTTGAGGAGGGAGGATGAGGATGGGGGGGTTGAGGAGGGAGGTTGAGGAGGGGGGTTGAGGAGGGGGTTGAGGAGGGGGGGGTTGAGGAGGGGGGGTTGAGGAGGGAGGTTGAGGATGAAGAGGGAGGATGAGGAGGGAGGTTGAGGATGAGGAATGGGGTTGAGGAGGGAGGTTGAGACTGCGGAGGGGGGAGAGACACAGGGAAGGGAGAGGGGGGGAAGAGACACGGTGAAGGGAAAGGGGGGAAGAGACATGGGGAAGGGAGAGGGGGGGAGAGCCACAGGGAAGGGAGAGGGGAGAAGAGACACAGGAGAGAGAGAGGGACACAAGAGGGGGACACAGAGGGCACAAGAGGGACACAGGCGGCAGCACATTTCCCACTCTCGGCTTATACTCGAGTCACTCATTTTACCCAGTATTTTGTGGTAAAATAGGTGCCTCGGCTTATACTCGGGTCGGCTTATACTCGAGTATATACGGTGTATATATATATATATATATATATATATATATATATATATTTTTTTTTTTTTTTTATGCCTCTTGTCACTTTTTTTTAACCTCAACAGAGTATATACATTATAATCAATATTCTCTTAATCCTCTGAAAGTCCCCATATTATACCAATAAAAAATATCCCATATTAGTTTAATAAATATCAGACAGAGTAGGGTATTTACCTTGGTTTAGTTGCTGAACAGGTTTCATGATCCAGACCCTATATTTACCTTACAATTTTGTGTGGCTGTATAGGTTCTTATATCTGCTAGCTGTAAAATAATTTGATTCATTTAACACAATGCAATATATAACTTTTTGACACATAGAAGGATTTGAAGCAGGTAATAAATAATTGTCCTACACTGATAAATTTCAAATTCATGCATTACATGCAGTTTGACACAGAGCCGAAAGAAATTCACTTTCTGATGAAAAATAACATTACAAATGCAAGCGTACACCAGCTCCCACATGCCTCATAAATATATATGAGTGCATTGCTTTTAACTCCTTAATGCAAATTATACAATTCTAGTATACCCTATTTAATTGGCAATAAAGCATGGTCCAGGCAGGAGGACACCCTATCAAATCCTAGGCATAAAGGAAACAGTGTCTGAAATTGTTTTTTTACTCCTGATAAAAACACTTCGATGTTGATAAAAGATTTCCATGTTGCAACAGTAAATGTTATACAATTTCATACAAGTAGACTATCTATCTATCTATCTATCTATCTATCTCTATCTTTTCCGCTATCTATCTATCTATCTATCTATCTATCTATCTATCTATCTATCTATCATCTATCATCCACTCTGCATGCATAAAAAATACATTGACTGTGATTTTGATATTAAAAGACCATTTTGATAAAAAAATATATGTGTTTGAAGAATTTTAGTCTGATCAGAGCATTCTTAGTCAGTACAAATGTTGTAACGTTAATTTGTAATTAGGATAAACATGTGGATGCGTCTTCTACACCATGGGTATATTCGACAATATCCAGTTATTTAATAAACCCCCTCCCCTCTACATCCTTCATCACTCCTCAATCCGCTGATAGCAAATATAAACACCTATTCAACCCCAAAATAGCAGCAAGTGCTCAAGTTATGAAAACTTTGTGAGTCCTCAAATTTTAAGGGCCCTATGTAAATCAGATGCTCCAAGTTAGGGTAATGGAGGAAAATGGCTGCGGGAGATTTTCTGACCCATTTTACCATAGTATGCTGAAATATTGGTCCCCTGCATTATGACAGTCAGGTCACGTCCGTAAACCATGCTTCAGGCAGTAGCACCCAGGCAACGGTTCTCCAATCCGGTAGCAGATCCGGCTATTCGTGCTGCACCACAGCTGTATTAGCCAATGGGACATGGCAAAAGGAAACATGATTGACAGGCATATTGTATATATTTTCGAGCATCAATCCCTGGTGTTGATTTTTAGAAGTTAGCATGCAGGTCCTGGAGTTGAAGGTTTTTGACTAGAGAGAGAGTGCAGAAGTGGAAGATTGGAGATCAGGTTTATCTATCTATCTATCTATCTATCTATCTATCCTCTATCTATCTATCTATCCTCTATCTATCCATCTATCTATCTATCTATCTATCTATCTATCTGTAATCATTGTCCAGGCGAGTTGTTAGAACCTATTTTAACAGGGGAAGGAGCGAACTTGGAAGCTTGCGAACAGTTCTAGTGTAAGTGTAGTTATTGTGCAAGTGTGGGAGGTTAAATAAAAGGAGGGAGTTCAAAGAAAAGGGGTTAAAAAAAAAAATATATATATATATATATATATATTAGGTTAAGTTCTAAAAGAACAATATAGATTGTTTTTCTCACTGTATTTTGTAACTGGTAATAATGACAACCTCACTCAGTGTACATCCTGCCACAGTTGGAGCAGCTGATCCAGAGTCCATACCTCTGTGGCAGGTGTGAGCATGTTGCTACTCCTGAAGCTCAAAGTTTGAGAACTGGAGTGTAGAAATGCAACACTTCATGATATTGCTCCACTGGAAAGGGAGTTGGTGCTCACTGAGCACAGTTTAGCTGGGCTTAGTATGGAGGGTGGAGTTGGATCTAGTGAGGATGTCCAGGGAGGTAGCTGGGTTACAGTTACAAGGGGAAGCATGGGGAACAGGGGGAAGAGGCAGGCCAGTTCTGAGTTGGCAAGCAGCAACAGATTTGCCAAATTGAGTGAAACTGTTGGGGATGTCCATTCAGGAATGGCAATGCCAGATAAAGCTGTTCCCTCTAGCAGCTGGGGAACAATTCTACTGTAGGAGAGAAGGGCAGATTAGGCAGAGCAACAGAAACAGTTCTAGTGTAAGTGCAGTTATTGTGCAAGTGTGGGAGGTTAAATAAAAGGAGGGAGTTCAAAGAAAAGGGGTTAAAAAGAAATATATATATATATTATATATATATATATTAGGTTAAGTTCTAAAAGAACAATATATATTTTTTTTTCACACTGTATTTTGTAACTGGTAATAATGACAACCTCACTCAGTGTACATCCTGCCACAGTTGGAGCAGCTGATCCAGAGTCCAAACCTCTGTGGCAGGTATGAGCATGTTGCCACTCCAGAAGCTCAAAGTTTGAGAACTGGAGTGTAGAAATGCAACACTTCATGATATTGCTCCACTGGATAGGGAGTTGGTGCTAACTGAGCACAGTTTAGCTGGGCTTAGCATGGAGGGTGGAGTTGGATCTAGTGAGGATGTGCAGGGAGGTAGCTGGGTTACAGTTACAAGGGGAAGGAGGGGGAACAGGGGGAAGAGGCAGGCCAGTTCTGAGTTGGCAAGCAGCAACAGATTTGCCAAATTGAGTGAAACTGTTGGGGATGTCCATTCAGGAATGGCAATGCCAGATAAAGCTGTTCCCTCTAGCAGCTGGGGAACAATTCTACTGTAGGAGAGAAAGGGCAGATTAGGCAGAGCAACAGAAAGGTTTTGGTGGTAGGGGACTCTATTATTAGGAAGGCAGACAGGGTAATTTGTCACCAAAATCCCAGAAACCTAACAGTTTGCTGTCTCCCGGGTACTCAGGTTCAGCAAGTTGTGGATTGGGTTGATAAATTGTTGGGAGGGGCTGGAAATTAACCAGTGGTCTGGGTAGTACTGGTACTAATGACAAAGTAAGTGGAAGATAGAGTGTCCTAAATAATGATTTTAGGGAACTAGGTAATAAGCTGAAGGCAAGGACCTCTAAGGTAGTATTTTCTGAGATACTACCAGTGCCACGTGCTAGCCCAGGGAGATAGTGGGAGCTTAGGGAGGTTAATGCGTGGCTAGAAAAGTGGTGCATTAAGGAGGGAAATAGGTTTTTAAAGCACTGGGCTGACTTCTTACTTGGGTACAATCTCTATAGCAGTAATGGATTGCACCTTAATGAGGGAGCTTCTGTGCTAGGGGAAAGAATGGTAGAATAGAATAGCTGGGGGAGATTTTAAACTAGTAGGTGGGGTGGGGGGGGCACTAGATGAAAGCAATGAGGTAGAATGGGATTTAATAGGCATTACTGATGGGATGAATCTCATGACTGGATTGGTACCCTGGATGGTTATAACCTATTTAGGAAAGATAGGGGCGATGGTAAAAGAGGAGGATGGATTTGTCTGTATGTTAAGCCTGATTTTAATCCTATAATCAGAGAAGGTATTTATGCTGGAACTAGTGATAATGTTGAATTCTTGTGGGTTGAGTTAAATACTGGAGGTAGAAATCCTAAAAAACTACTGTTTGAAATATGCTATAAACCCCGAAATATAATTGAAGGTGAGGAATTGCAATTATTGCTACAGATTGAAAATGCAGCTAAGCATGGGCAAGTTCTAATAATGGGAGATTTTAATTACCCTGATAACTGGACCTTTGAGGGCCCCCCGCAGATTTGAAGCAGGAGGATAGTCTAGTGGAGTGAGGCAAGAAGTTCCAGAGAATAGGGGCAGTGTAAGAAAAGTCTCCTGATGGCGGGAGTGAGGGGAGGTGACGAGAGAGGAGGAAAGAAGAAGGTCATTAGCAGAGCGAAGAGGGCAGGTGGGGGAATATTTGGAGGTGAGAGCAGAGAAGTGCACTGTTGTTGAGGGCTTTGTTAGTTAGAGTCATGATTTATAATTTTATTGTGGAGGCTACGGGAAGCCAGCAGAGTGATTGAGAGAGGTGCTGCAGACACAGAGCGTTTAGTATGGTAGATGAGTCTAGCAGAGGCATTCAATATGGATTGAAGGGAAGATAGACGAGTGGTGGGTAGGCCAGCCAGAAGTGAGTTGCAGTAGTCAAGACGGGATATGATAAGGGGATGTATTAAAATCTCAGTTGTGTCTTGTGTAGGGTAGTGACATATTTTGGAAAAACATTTTTAAATTGAAAAGACAAGATTTTGTTAGTGACTTTATGTGAGCAATGAAAGAGAGGGCACTGTAGTAGATGTGGGAAGATGATAGGATCAGATTAGTGAGTAATCATGTATTGATGTGTGTATCAATTATATCTGAGTACCAAGATATAATGAGAGAAAATAATGCACAGAAGTCAGAGTGTCATCAGAATAATCTCTGAGTTTAATTTTGGGCAGGCAGCCCATTATATAGCATAAAACACGTCATAGCTAATAACATAGTTTGAAAATAGTGTTAAATACAAAAGTGTCAGCAAAACGATCCTTATCTATTTCCGGCTTCCTATAGATATTTGTGCTCCGTAGACCCAGAGACAAAGGGAGGAAACAGGATACAGATGTTTTTAAGAACATTAACGTAAACATTCTACAGATGACACACTTAAACATTCTAGTGAGATAGAGCTGATATACTTTTTATAATCATGATATTCTTACCTAATTATTTCATAATGAGGAAATTAAAATATGTAACAGTCCCTCCTCTTATAAATGTATTAAACAAAGGTCTTAAAGCAAGGTTCAGTTTAAATGGTAACATTGCCATTGACGGTCTGGCAGTGGAACAGGTTCCAAATAGATGATATGCAAATATTCCATGTTGCTACCTCTGTCTGAGGTGTAGATTCCAAAAGTATGTCTCCCTTCATCACACTTTTGTATAGCTGATTTTGGCTGCAAGAGGATGGCTCCACACCCCGTGTCAGCTTTAAGCGTCTCTTTGTACTTTTGCACTTCATGTGATTAGGTGGGGAGTAACCCCAGTCAGCTCCTGTATTCCATAAGGCCAGTTTCCAGCTAGGACATCTCTCATTTCCATACGGAGAGGCTATACACAAGTATTCTGGCGCTTTTCTCACCCCTCCACTACGTCTTCCTCCAGAAAGTCCACATCTTAGTACTTGACATAGGTCTATTTGGTTGGTTCCTATCTGCTCTTCCTTGAACACTAGGGTCACTTGGCCAGTTAAATTGACTTCCATCATGTCTCTTTTCATTCTGTACATCCACATCTCTCCAATAGATTGCGTCTGGTTGCCTCTGGGTCTTGTTACTTCTTCCCATATGATTATGGGTGCTACTATGCAAAGAGTTATCAAGATGAGGCATGTCAGTGAGATTCTTAGGCCACACCAGTTAGGTCTTTTGAACAGGTGCCAGGACATTTTCTTGGGCCAGTTGAGAACCCCAAAAACCTGCACCATTCGGTTCTTCACTGGGTTTGAGACGAGTTTCCCCCCTTTGTAGCCCAGCCTGACTCGCAATGAGTCAGCTAGCAGGTTTTAGGAATCAACTGGCTCAAGCTCTGGCACTTTTACTCTCTTGCAGTGAGTCAGGTGTATCCAGGTGACTCGTTCGGCAACTTTCAAGGCAGTGGGTGTTGACAGCAGAACTTGGTATGGTCCTTCCCACCTGGCCGATGCCCAATTTTTACGCTTGATTACTTTAATTAGGACCCACTGGCCTGGTTGTACCAAGCAGGGTCCCTGCTGTTGCTGTGGATGAGAGAGAGAGATGGAGGTAATATCTTTCTTACTTAACATTTTTCTCATATAGTCTGCTAAGTTTTCACTCATGTTCTCATCTTCTGAGATAAATGGTCTAAATTCTAGTAGTAGGAATGGTCTCCCATACAATATTTCAAACGGGGTTAACTTCTTCCTACCTGGAAGCATGTGCTTGTTTAGCATGACTAATGGTAAACAGTAAAGCCAATTTCTCCCTGTCGCTGCCATCGTTTTCCTCAATTTATTTTTAATGGTACCATTAGTTCTCTCCACTAATCCAGCTGACTGTGGGTGGTACGCACAGTGGTTTTTCAACTCTATGTGTAATGCTTTACTCAAGTGGTCGATAATTTTGTTCACAAAATGTGTGTCGTTATCTCTATATATTTTCTCTGGTATACCAAACCTAGGAATTATTTGTGTCACTAAGGTTTTAGCCACTGTGATTGCATCAGGGTGTGCACATGGTTTCGTTTCCACCCACCTAGAGTATACATCAATTATCACTAGGCAATATTTCTTCCCTTCACACTTTGTTAGTTCAATGAAATCCATACATATTGTTTGGAAGGGGTATGTTGGTTCTGGGAATGTGCCTCTTATGGGGTGATAGTTACCCTGAGGGTTGTGTTGTGCACAAACAAGGCACCCTGCACAACATTTTTTAAAATAGGTGTTTAATCCATAGGCTGAAAATATTCTGCTGACCATGTCTACCATATTCCCTCTTGAGACATGACTAATGCCATGGCTCAACATAGCTGCATATCTAAATAGTGATTTTGGTAAAATTGGTTTCCCTTCTATACTCTCAAATATAGAAAAGTGAGGATTCGGATTTCCCTGGGTGTTTTCCACCCCAATATACCATATACAAAAAAGTGGGATAAATATATACAAAAAATATTATTTTATTAAATAGATGACAGCGGCGTATATTAAAAACAGTGAATATAAAAACAGGGGTAAGAAGAGTAAAAAAGGGCAAATGTAAGGAATAGTAGAATACCCAAAGGCACTGGTATTGTGCAAAATTTAATCCTTAAGTAGGTGGGTATAACTATTCATACTTGGCGGGCGAGGAAAGGAAGTTGCAAATAAGTATCAGGGTATACAAACCCTATAGTGTCCTAAATATTATACCTGTAAAGCACCCCTATGCCTAAATATATATCCTCCAAGTGTCCAGAGGATGCATTAGAAATGGCACTATACCGGCACAGACTTGAAGTATGGATACCTGAATGTCTCACTGATACTTCTATAGCATACAAATGTGGTACTAGAGGATTGTACCTAAAAAAGGTCAAACTTGCAAAGAGGCTCAGCCTAAAGTGCAGACAAGGTTGACTAGCAACGACGCTGCGCACGTCATCACGTCAGACGTGCGCATGTGCGCTGCAAACCTGGCGGTCGAGTTCCCTTAGGAAGCGCAAAACTGCTCCTATAACGCCCTAGTGTAAAGCCCCTTTTGCCATGCTAGTGACATAGTAGTGACTTAGTATACCTGCTAGTATCAGATACGACTTATCATGACCCCTAGAAACGGGGCACAGCCTCAAACCTCTTTATAAAGCTTTAGGTACTTATTTGTACCACAATACAGTTAGATACCAACTAGTCTCTATAGACATTATTTGGATCACACGCTGGTTAACATATACTAGTTAAGTCAACCTTGTCTGCACTTTAGGCTGAGCCTCTTTGCAAGTTTGACCTTTTTTAGGTACAATCCTCTAGTACCACATTTGTATGCTATAGAAGTATCAGTGAGACATTCAGGTATCCATACTTCAAGTCTGTGCCGGTATAGTGCCATTTCTAATGCATCCTCTGGACACTTGGAGGATATATATTTAGGCATAGCGGTGCTTTACAGGTATAATATTTAGGACACTATAGGGTTTGTATACCCTGATACTTATTTGCAACTTCCTTTCCTCGCCCGCCAGGTATGAATAGTTATACCCACCTACTTAAGGATTAAATTTTGCACAATACCAGTGCCTTTGGGTATTCTACTATTCCTTACATTTGCCCTTTTTTACTCTTCTTACCCCTGTTTTTATATTCCCTTCTATACTCTCATAAATATTATCAGCATTCAGTTTACTCCCTTTCTTCAACCAGTATGTTTTTTCCTGTGAGGGTGCATTTGCCTGTAGTTGCTGTAGAATACTCTTGTCAATGTGGTTTACGAAATACACAGATGTGTAGCTGTGTAAGAGAAAAATGTGTATTTTTCCCATTTGAGCCGCTTGCTTTGCAGCTGTATCTGCCCTGCCATTTCCTATTGAAATTGCGTCTTTGGTCGTGGTATGAGCCACACATTTACATACCGCAATCTTCAAGGGCAGTTGAATGGCTTCAAGTAACTGCAAAAGGAGTTGTTTATGAGTGACTTGCCTGCCAGTAGATGTGACCATGCCTCTATTTTTCTACAATTGTGCAAATATGTGCACAGTTGAGAATGCATATTGGCTGTCGGTGTATATATTTACTATTTGTACCATTCCCATTTTACAGGCTTCAGCAAGGGCCACGATCTCAGCTGCCTGTGCTGAAAAATGTGATGGAAGTTTTCCTGCTCTTATAGTTTCTTCTTGTGTTACTACTGCATATCCCGTTGCATTTGTACCATCTTTGTTTCTACTTGATGACCCATCTACAAACAGAGTTAGTGTAGCCTCGGTGTATGCAACATCTCTAAGGCCGTCTCTTGGTGAGACTTCTTTTTTTATGATTTCAGTACATGCATGTGGTGTGCCATCTTCCGGATGGGAACTAACGTTGATGGGTTCAGTGTTGTGCACCTTTCTATGTGCAAGTGTGGTTGTGACAGAAGTATGGTCATGCATGATAAGTGTCTTGAAGGGGAAAGGTATGAAACCTTATTTTGTAGTAGAATGACAGATACAGCATGTGGTACTCTTAGAGTCAAAGGATGGAACAGGACTAAGGCTGCTGACACCAGAACTGCCATGAAAGCCGCCACTACAGCCTGTACACAAACCGGAAGTCCCCTGGCTACAGGGTCCAACCTGGTTGAGTAAAAAGCCAAGGGTCGGTCTCGCAGGCCATGTTTCTGAGTCACAACGGAAGTCATATAGCCTCCCCTTGAGTCTACAGTTTGTACAAATGGCTTGCTGTAATCTGGCAATCCCAATACAGATGTTCCCACTACTGTGTTCTTAAGCTGAATGAATGCTGCTTCAGCTTCATGTGTCCACGCTACCTTTTCATTAGCTGCATTGATTGTGCATAAATAAGGTGTTGTATGGGCCCTGTAAGTTCTGCATAGTTGGGAATCCAACTCCTGCAGAAATTTACCATCCCTAAGAAAGACATAACTTGTCTCTTTGTGACCGGCTTAGGGGCTTCTAGTATGGCCCTTTTCCTAACTGGGTCTAGTGATCGTCCCTTTCTGCTCACTAGGTATCCCAGGTACTTCACTTCTGATTTCCAGAGCTGTAATTTATCCCGACTAACCTTATGTCCCTCTTCTGCCAGGAATGTGAGTAAGGCTAGCGTGTCCTCCTGGCATATCTCCACAGAAGGAGAGGCCACCAAGATATCGTCCACATACAGTAGTATTTGGCTTCTCCTTGGGGGTGTAAATTTCGCCAAATTTGAGGACATAGCTTGGGAAAATATAGTTGGACTTTCGGTATATCCTTGAGCCAATCTTGTATATGTGTACCTCCTCCCCATATAGGTGAAGGCAAACCAATATTGGGAACCTTTATCTACTGGTATAGAGAAGAATGCATTGGCTAAGTCTACCACAGAAAAATGTGTGTTATCTGGCTGCATGTCATTTAGGAGTGTATGTGGATCTGGCACCGTGGGTGCTCGGGGATTACAGCTTTGTTTACTGCTTGTAAATCCTGCACTAATCTCCAAGCTCCGGTTGTCTTCCTGACTGGGTAAAGTGGGGTGTTACATGGGGATGCTGGGCATTCTATTATAATCCCTTTCTCAATCAAAACTTTTATAATAGGTTCTATGCCCTTCTCTGCTTCAGGTTTTAGAGGATACTGTCTCTGATGTGGCCGAAAAGTACTTTTTGGGGTGATTTTTACTGGCTCTACCCCCTTTATAAGGCCTACATCAGCGGGCCCTGTGGACCATAAGGTGTCCGGAAGGCTCTCTAATGCTACCTCCTGTTCCTGAGTGAACAGTATCTGTGTGTTGTGTCATGGTTCCTCTAACAGAAGAACTTTCTCCCACCTGGATGACTGTAAGTGTATTCCTTTCTTTGTCTCAGTTACCCAGTTCAGGCTTTTCCGATATATTTTTGTGCTCGGTGAGTACTGCACTCCGAGGTCATAGGGTAAGTACTCCCATGGTGTTTTATCTGTCTGAGCCTCTTCTACCATCCCTCCTACCTGTACCCACCTTCCACCAGCTGGCATAGTCAGTGATATGTGTGGCACTGTGTGTCCTGCATAGAGTAGCTGGTCTTGATCATTCATTTTACTCCCACCCCTGTATACCCATTTTCTGTCCAGTATATGTAATCCAAGGTTATTCTGGTATTGGTGTGTTTGAAAAATGTTTTTCATAGTCCACATCCCTCCCCGGTGTACTTTCAAATTTCATAGTGCAGTGTAATGACCCTGTGCTTTGTTTTACACTGAAAGATGAGCTAGGTCATTAGCCATGGCTACCAAAGTGTTGGATACTTGTCCTGGCCCTTTCAACACCATGTCTAATGTGTAGAAGTAATGTGGTTCACCCATCCCCTGCACTACATTTACATCGACAGGTATGTCCCCCATGTATGCTTTCATGCCTTTCTCTGTGGGAACCACTCTAATGTTGCATTTCAGCATCAGATCTCTACCAAGAGATTTATCGGGCATCTAGGGGAGAGTATAAAAGGATGCTCAAATGTTTGGCCATTGAACAATCTCCTGTGAGTGGGCATGATATAGGTTCGCTATTTGTCTGTCCTGCTGCTGACCTAACCAGTATGTTTTGTGACGACGTGTAACTAGTCCATGTGCCATCATCACTCAACACTGACCTACATGCTCCTGTATTGCATACAAATTTTATCATTACCCCCTCTACATCTAGTTGAATGACTGGTTGTTCTTCTAAAGCCATTAAGTCTATCCATGATTCTAAATTCAACACATCATTTATTTCTGGCAAGTTTGCATCATTATTACCATACTCATACAATTCAGATTCAAGCAATTCTTGTTCAGCAAATATTTGTAAAGGAAGGGTACAACCTGGTTCTAGTCATTTGTCGGTCTGGTCATCGTCATCGCTCCCTCTTCCTCCTGGTACTTTTTGTTTCTGCAGGAACGTGCTAAGTGGCCGGCCTTGCCACATACGTAACAATTTCCATAAAATTTGTCCTCTGCTTCCACCTCGACCACGTCCACCTCCTCTCCCTCCACGTTTTTGGTTATTTCCACCATCACCAGAAAAGAAAGCAAAAAGTTATAGGTTGCGCTTTCCCATCAACAGAAGTCATCAAATACACCTCCTTTGGTTTACTATCTTGCTTTATCTGTTTCTTTTCATTTGCTCTCTTACACTGCTCTTCTGCATGTCTAGCATATTCTATGGTTTCCCTAAGGTGACATGTTTTGTAAGTAATTTGGTGTTGTATCACAAAGTCATTTTTTTGTTGAGCATATGGTCCAGCATCATCATATGGGTTAGGTCTGGCTACCCCGCTATGGCTGTCAAATACTCCCACAACCTCCCATATATTGTGTACACACTCGTTTATCTTAGTCCAGTCTGCGTGCTTTCTGTGTCTGTTAGCTATTCTGCCTATTAGAGCGTCTACTCGTTGGGTCAGTTCTTGTGATCCATATTGCAATGGCTCCCCCCTTGGTCCAGTGGATTCCAGTCACCTTCACTAAGGATCCAATCGGACCCTAATATCTGCCTCAGACACCGTACAACCTCAACACCATTTAATTAAAACTTTGCTGCAATCGCTGGAACTTAAGTCTGAAAATTCCCATATTGTCATTTGGGTGGGGGACTCCTTCTACAGCTCCCTCACATCTGCATCTGTCCATGCTCGGTATACTAGCATATGGATACAACACATCTTCCCCATCTACAAGCTCCCCCCCCCCCCCCTAGGATTGGGAACCTCAATAAAGGGATATAATGGCACACAATGTTATTCCCTTACCTCCGTATTGATGATCTGGTGCCCGCCTGGTGCTGGCGGGCCGTCCTTCATAAGGTGGTGGTGTTGGAGGAGGTGGATTTGGAGCGGTGGCGGCAAGCAGGTATTTGCGGGCATCATCAAATTCGTTCTCTCCATCATCACTATAAGTGACCATATTCCCAGGAGTTGGAGGGGCGGTCAGTCATGGAAGTCTTTTCTGTGTACACATAAACATATCCTCTTCCGAAGGAGAGAGGTGGTTAACATTACATGTCCCCCCCCCGTAGGCACCGTCATTGTGATACACATTTGCCTTTTTGTTTTCATCTTCAACAATTTTTTATTTTTAGTATAGAAAATGTATTTACTTTTTTTTTATTTTTATTTCCTTAATTAAGTAACGTTGCGTTTACTTTTCCTTTCCTATACTTCTTTGTATATAGTAAAGCTCAATAAAGTTTGAACGTCTCCTATACCTTCCTTGTAATAAGGATTAATATTGCCAAGAAGTAGTGGATACAGGGCACTGATTCCAGCAGAGGTAGTATAGTAGATGCTGTGTATCCAGTGGGTGCGGCGAGCATTGTCATCACTTAAAAGGGGTTATAATAACATGCCTTTGTCTCTCTTTACAGCAACCACACTTTCTCCCTTCTGCTATTTTCCCTCAAGGTTACAGACAGACATATTTTACATAAAAAAAACTAACACACACAACAGAGAAAATTGGAGTAGGAAGGTGAGTGGTCTGCTATGCTGACTGTGGAGGGTTGGCCAGACCCTGCACATCTTCACATAATACAGATCAGTCACCTCCCTGCCCAAAGGTAAAGCATTGAGTAAAGTTACAAAGACACAGAAACCACCGCACCCACTGGATACACAGCATCTACTATACTACCTCTGCTGGAATCAGTGCCCTGTATCCACTACTTCTTGGCAATATTAATACACATAAGAAAACAATTCTATAATACAGTGTTCACAATTCCCACACATAAGTGTGTTTTTACCAGACATAAGTTACAGATGCACACCAGAAACCCTTTGCATATTAAACATTTCTGGAGAGATAACCTTGAAAACTGCAGGGTCTAGAAATCACACTCTTGGCAGTGCGATTTATGCCCTTGAGAGCCTATCCACCTATACATATTATATATACATATACATATATATATATACCCACATATATACATATCTTGAACTCCTATAGTATCAATTAAAGTTAATAGATATACACAAAAAATAATATCACAGGTACATGGAAATATACATAGCATTACATATACATACAACAACCAACAGACCTTTTATACATTGTCCAGAAATAATCTGTATATCTCCCACACCTTGGGTTCACATAGAGAGAGAGTCGTTCACGCTACCTCTCGCACGCTACACCTCAAACACCACCACATATACTCGGCACATCAAGGACCCAAAAAGCCCGTAGCTTCTGATGGGAAGTCTTGTTGTGCAGTTCCCTTTAGTGTAAACCTTGCCACCCAACCTTCAGGGCCGACAGGTAAACCACTCAAAGTCCAACTTCCCCATATACCGTGTGGTGCCTTTGTGGACGTATCCCTTACAAGTATAGCTCCCACCCAGAGCTTCATACACACAATCTTACAGAGTATTTTAGTAAGAAGTTATGAATACACAGAAACTGCAGACAAAATATTTGCAACATTGTATAACCAAGTAAAGAATGAGAAAGATGGAAATTCAAGCAAGCAGTTAGATGCCTGTTGTGCTCAACTGCCACAAATTTTGGTTTGTGCGTCTTCCATAAACACAGGATTAGCCCTTCGGAGACTAGGTGGGTAATGCGTGACCACTCACTACCAAAAGTGGATAGTTTCAGGTAAGAATTTTGAGAACAACACAAAAGAATACATGTATATATATATATACACTCACAAGTACACAGAAATATACAGAAAGTATACAGGTATATACAATAACCAATAAATCTGTTATGCGTGTTACACCCCTCACAAACATACATACACCCGGTACCGGTATTTAAATCATACAAAATGTTAACATGCACACACATACATATTTTCTTGCAAGAGCTCATTTGAAAGTCGGACTCATTTACCCTTTTTCATGGTAAGCTTTCTCAATAACGTTACGTACGGAGAACTTATTTTATAGTCTTTTCCTCAGGATAATGACTCTTTTACCTCTCTATGGGTAAGTGTCAACCCTTCTACCTATTACTAGGCTAGAAACCTAGTTGTACAACTCTTTTACCTAATATCACTGTTAGGCAAGGACCTGGGACATACACATATGCAAAATGCAGCAGAAATTCATATACTCACTGTCAGTTCGTTGTAAGCTGTGCCTTGTCATCCCTCGGAAAAACACCTTGCCTCTGTGGTCCAACTGATCGTATATATCAGGCCTGAGGTCTTTCTCAAGGTAAGGGAGTCCTCAGCTACTTACCCCCCGTGCACGGTAAAAGGAGTTTTGCTCCGTCCGAGGAATGATAAGGGAAACAACCACCGCTCGAAGGACCAAAAATGATAGGATCAGATTAGTGAGTAATCATGTATTCTGATGTGTGTATCAATTATATCTGAGTACCAAGATATAATGAGAGAAAATAATGCACAGAAGTCAGAGTGTCATCAGGATAATCTCTGAGTTTAATTTTGGGCAGGCAGCCCATTATATAGCATAAAACACGTCATAGCTAATAACATAGTTTGAAAATAGTGTTAAATACAAAAGTGTCAGCAAAACGATCCTTATCTATTTCCGGCTTCCTATAGATATTTGTGCTCCGTAGACCCAGAGACAAAGGGAGGAAACAGGATACAGATGTTTTAAAGAACATTAACGTAAACATTCTACAGATGACACACTTAAACATTCTAGTGAGATAGAGCTGATATACTTTTTATAATCATGATATTCTTACCTAATTATTTCATAATGAGGAAATTAAAATATGTAACAGAAGATTAAGAGTTCGGTCTTAGACAAGTTGAGTTTGAGATGGTGGGAGGACATGAGGCTATCTTGGATTTAGTCATCATGAATAATATTGATATAATATCAAATATCGAAGTAGGGGAACCCTTGGGGAATAACAAAAAATCGTAATTTTAAAAGGTCAAATTTTAATGGGCTAAGGGCAGCAATGCAACATAAAGACTGGGATAATGAACTTACCGGTGAAAATACTGAAAATAAAAGGACAACATTCAAATCATTACTAAATATACATACACAACGGCATATACCGTGTGAAAATAAAAGCAATAAGAGTAAATCACATCCCATGTGGCTTAACAATGATTTAAAGATCATGATAAGGATAAAAAAGCAGAGATTTAAATTATTCAAGAAAGAAGGAACAGAGACTACCTTACGTGAGTACAAGGAAAAAACCAAGGCTTGCAAGAGAGCTAAAATGGCAAAAATAGAAAACAAAAAGTTAGTTGCAAAGGAGAGTAAGACTAACCCTAAAATATTTTTTAAATATATAAATGCGAAGAAGGCCAGAAAGGAAGCTCTTGGAACATTGCAATGTGAAACAAGCCATCTGATAAACAGTGACCAGGAAAAGGCAGCTCAGAAAAATAAGTTCTTGTCTTCAGTATATACAAGGGAGGTACCAGTGTTTGGGACACTGCAATAAAATGGGGCTACACTACCGTAACTAAATATTTGGTTAACGCAGGAAGAAATCCAAAAGAGGTTGGAAAAAATACATGTTAATAAAGCCCCAGGTCCTGATGGAATACATCCAAGGGTTCTGAGGGAACTGGGTTCTTTAATAGCTAAACCATTATATCTAATTTTTCAATTTTTTTGCTTACCACAGGGTCGCTGCCAGATGACTGGATACACATATTGACTGGATACACATATTGAAGGTAGCAAATGCAAATCTGAGGAATTATAGACCTGTAAGCCTCACATCTGTTATTGGGAAGCTTTAGAACGGTTAATAAGGGATAGTATATAAGAATTATAAGTAAGAGTTAACACAGATTTATGAGGGATAGGTTATGTCAAACAAATTCAATTAATTTATATGAGGAGGTTAGTAGGAACTTGGATCAGGGCAACTTAGTGGAGGTGGTGACAGCAGATTCAATAGATAACTTTAAAAAGGGGTTGGATATATTTTTATTCTGGATAACTAGAGAGGGAATATTGATCCAGGGATAAGTTCACACGCCAGTATCTGGGGTCAGGAAATAATTTATGTTTTTTCCTTTATCAGACAATTGGCGAATGTTTCAATGAGTTTTTTTTCTGATTGGATCAATCAATAATTAATAATGAGCAATTAACAATTATTACCGGGTAATAAATAATCCACATATTATAATGATCAGAAGAGATCTAAAAAGGTTGAACTGGATGGACTGAATGTATTTATTCAACCTCAAATACTATGTAACTATGTAACTATGTAACTATGAGCCCATATATTTAAGTACATATAGTTTAGGTTGGGGGCGGGGGCGTATCTCAGGGCGGGGAGTAGTGTGCTCAGGGTCAGAGCAGGAAGATTTGGATCCCAGTCAACAGTTAGGAGGAGAAGAGGCTGGAGTCAAACACAGGGCTTTACAGCCAGCGGAGATGGTGGTACTCTCTTAATGCCAGCCGTGCCCACGACCACATTATCACAGAAGGGAGGAAAGTAGCTGCACTGACCGAGGTGGGTTATTGCCATAGGGATGTGAGGTCTGTTAGTTACTGATATGATGACAGCTGGGCATAGGTCAGAAGGATGATCGAGGAGAAGGCCAGAGAAGCAGCATTTACAAGAGGTGGCCACGCAGTGACTGTCCACTATAGGCAGTGGGAGAGGATGCTGAAGGTCATGATAGAAGCCGGGACTGTCCCAGAAGCTCCAGGCCTGGTGGTGACACTGGATCCAGCCTCCCTGCCAGGTGAATATCACATACAACAACATACACCCACATGTACACCACATGTACACCACACAGCCATAGATAACTCTAGTCATGGAAATGCTATCCAACAATGACCATCACTTGTCAGCTCCCTTACGAGGGATAGATGGATCTTTCATCCCACATACAATCCAGGAGGCTTACATATCACACTCAATGTTGGACAGCATTATATACTAGAGAATTGCCCGTCAAAAAATTACGGCAATGAGATTGTAAATGAGCTAATACAGTTTGATGTATGGTAATCAAATAAATAATACATTAATAAAGGAATATACTTTACCTATTTGGAAGTAATATATGCAGGAAGCATTATGCTGAAGAGCTGACAATCTGTTTTGATGTTGCTGCAGCATATAATGTAGGTTTGCACTGTTGTTGAGCCCAGGTGTAAGTGTCAGCAATGTGTGCAGTGTGTAGTGTAAATAGGCAGCGTGTGCGAGGGGAAGCGGTTAGGTTAGATGTGTACTCCCGCATTGTGTAAGTTAGTGTTGTAAAATGGCGGTGAATGTTTTTCTTTCTAAGTCCCGCGTTTTTTTTCTAAGTCTCTTATTTGTTTGTCGTAAGTCCGTAAATGTTGCGAGGTCCGCAGTTGCTGGCAAGGAGCGCCTTCGGTGCTCCATGCCATCAACTGAGTCCCTTGCTTTGCAAGGGCCGCAGGCTCACTACGCGAGCCCGCAGCGTTAGGAACAACCCGCTTGCTCACAACTATATATGTGATGTCAGAAATACAGATAGATAGAAGTTTAGTAAACCCATATTGATAGCACAGTTATGTTTTGATATGCAGTGTAGATTAATAACCCAGCAGAAACCCTTCAGCAGCATATCAATAACTATTGTTGAGAGGTGCTCACTGACTAGTATGACACAATTTGTAGAAACCCATGCAGAATATGTATATGCATGTGCTGCACCTACCACCAATGACATCCCCCAGCAGAATGATCTACCAAGCCATTAGCTAATCATATAGCATGTTCAATAACACATTTATGTGGCTCAGTTTCTCATCCCACTGCAGATATGGAACTATCCAATTGCCAAAGGGGCCATTTTTTTCAAGCCAGCATGAATAAATGCGTTAGTTAACCTTGTCATCCCCTCATCAATATGAGAACACCAACTTTAGTATGATTTAAGCAACAGACATTGTGGCTACGGACCTTTGTCTACTCTCAGCATTAATGGGTTTGTGAATAGACCTCATGATATCCTAACGATCAGTTATCATCTGATGACATTAATATACAGGATGAATGAGATAGCCATGTGGCTGAAATCTTCCAGAGAGATGGTGCTATTAGTCACGCCCCACTGACTCTGGTCTCAACTAAGCATTCCTTGTGTCCTTGTGAGATGCCACATCATTAATCATGGTGATGGCAAGTGATATCGCATGACAGATCGAGTTAGCACTGCTTGAGGATGATGTTCAGTTAAGTTGGTTTATTGTTACAGTTACAGTAGTTACCACTGTACTGTACATACAGATTTTATTTTCTCCTCCTCTGTCTTTTTTGGCTTAGGATCACATGTTTGTTTTTGATTTTTGCTTTTTTGTAACACTCTGTATGTGTGTTTATGACTTGGATTACACAATCCTTGATTTCCATCATCTTTGTAATGTAGCAGATGAAGATATGATGTATATGGTATAAATATTAGTAGTTACTTTTTAGATTTTCCTGATCATTTTTAGACTCATCTGATTGTGGTCACTGTAGTGTAATTACCACATGTGACCCTAGTATATACTAGGCATCATTCTCATTATACAGTATTACCTTGACCCCTTTAAGTTATTACATTTTTTTTAACCTTTTGTCCTTTCGGATCCGCCCACACCACACCCATGATATTAATTGTGCTATTTTTATTCAATAAAGGATGTTATTGTTATACCATTATCCATGTTTCTGTGTGTTTGTAAGGCTAGATTGTAGACATCCACATACATAAAGATTCTTAACTATTTATTTTTACTATATTGGTTATCATCCTATATTGGCATCCCTTCATGCAGTTTATGAATGTCAACATATGTTTGTCTGTCACTAAATTATGTACATTATGGATTGATGTTATTTTGGCCAAGTGTTTCTACTTTCTATGCTAGAACATATGTTATTATCATCATTGTTATCATCAAATCACATATTGGATGACATATAGTCTTTCTTTCCATACTGAAGCATTTTTCTGTGAACATTTATGAATATCCTAGTAACACAGGTGTGACTTACAGGTGTTGACATGTATTAATATGTCCAACATGTGTTTTAATTCTTCTTGCAATGTTATTATCACTAATTTCTAAAACATGCCTGAACAACATGAATAGTAATTACTGTGAGTTAATACTGTGACATTAGTAATATATGGTTTATAGGTGCATTGACGCTATCACTTATTGTCACGTGATGATTCTTGGTGTAGATGCTGGCACTTGCACATCATCAATGGCATGGGACTTGCCAGGACAGGAGTAGCCATTATTCCTGTTAATGGAGGTAAGATTAGTGGTGCACTCTGTGCCTCTCTGCAGCCTCCTTTTGCATCTTTTTTGGGTCCACATGTCATTTTTGGGTCCACAGGAGATGAGTGTAATCCCCCTTGTGATATGTCCCTATATGGCCTTGTGCCTGTGCCTATGATTCCCTGTGCCTAAAGGTGCTCCATGTGAAGATCCAGTACCCGGCCGGTGCCATCTAGCGATCTACCTGTGAGGATGACCTCCCACATCTAGCATCATTGTCAGGCAGTCCTCTGTTCCAGGCCTCCTGCTTCCCATGTTGACATATCTTCACTCATCCCCCTCAGTGTATCAGACACAGTGACACAGTGTATGTATAGATGCCATACCTTCCCTTAGATGATCTCTGTGAGTACTGTGCTGGGGTGCTGTTCATTATAGTTGCTGCATGAGTGATTAGCATAGTTAGGTAGGACTTACTCTTCAGTTATGGCACTCGCAATTTCTATTTCAGGGATTAGCATAGGGTCCTATGCAGCTAATATGGGGCCACATTTAATTCGAAGCCAGTAACTCGATAGCAGACAGACGAATGTCTGCAAGTGAGTTGCAGGCTCCTGTTGGTCTCCGATTGCGATGCTATTCAGTTGCTCAAGGCCGCAATTTACGAGCCCCAAGCCAAAACCGTAAACCATGCACTGGTTCGGAGTACTTCAGTGAGGGAACATGATCAATTAAGCAAGCCCGTAACCTCCCATTTCAAATCAGCCAATAGAAAATTAGACTGTATTACGGCAGTAAAACATGGAGGTTAATCAATTAGCTTCGGGGGTCAAATATGCGATCAGAATCGCAAAACCTGCAAAATAAAGAAATATGAAAATGAATGCCAATACTGTTTTAGTCCATATGGGTGGCCGGATATGTATTAACTCATTGATACCTGAGATCGATTTAACCCCAAAATGACACATAAAAAAAAAATTATTTCTTGCCGATTCGCGCGTTTAAGACTGTTGTGCAATGAATTCTAATGTCTATAATCGCTTTCCCCATTATTTAAAGTGCAGTATTGATTTTTTATTTGCATTTACAGTGCTACGAATAGGTGTTTAATCCCCTTGCGGGTCCTCTCTAGCACTCATTGGATTTTCTCCTTCATTTGCAATTTACGGGCGTGAATACAATTGTGGGCTTGGGGAAATTGAGCAATTAAATAGTGATTTGTGATTTAAGCCCTGCGAAAGTCACAGATCAAAGGCTTCTGGAAGCTTTAAGTTACAAGTGTAACATTGCCATTCTATCAAGCTTGTAACTCGGAAGCCGATCCAAGCCCACAAAAAGACGCCAAATGAATAGCAAAGTAGCTTGCAAGATCACTTAAGGGCCTCCGGATCTCCCGAAACCTCAACTGAATGGGGCCCATGTTGTTAATGTGATACATATTACGCAAAAGTGTTTTTTTTGCTAAAATAGAATGGTCTTTTAATGCTGTTTGTCTACATATGCAACCATTTGCTGACTCATTTAATAAATTAGTAAAATCATTGAATTTACTGAAGATCAATGGCCCATCTTGGGTGCTCAATCCCATATTGTGGTCAAGTCCCCCTCATGTGGTAGTGGACAGTGGACTTATGGAAAGCAGCATGGTTTAGTAGATAGGAACCAGAATATGCATGATAGGCTCATGGAAAGCCGCATGGTTTAATAGATAGGGGGCAGATCATGCATTATAGACTCATGGAAAGCTGCATGTTTTAGTAGATAGGGGCCAGAATATGCATGATAGGCTTATGGAAAGCCGCTTGGTTTAGAGATATGGGTCAGAAAATGCATGAAAGACTCATGGAAAGCCTCCAAAAACTGCAATATAGGTGAGAGCTAAAGCAGTACCTGGTATGAATGTGATGCAGCAAGCATAGCTCTCCAGCAATGCAAATATCATTACGGACATCAGGAAAGGGCTGAGATGGAAGCAGAAATATAAGGAAGATCCCTCTCTGGATCGGTAGCTAAAGGTTGGCCGGTGCTACTTGGCCCCTGGTTAGCCCGTTTGAGGGTTAGGGAGATCCAGAGAAGGGCACTGGTTAGAGGATAGGGCCTAAAATCTGCAAATGAAGGGCTTGGTGATTAATATAATTATCTATTTGATTTTATACAAACATATGTATTACTAATTCTGTATAAGAATAATGTTTAAGACTACTATGGCTTTCTGTTGTCCACTTGTTAACAAAAGATGAACTCAAGAATGGCAATGGAAGTATGATAGGAAGGTTATTGGATGGGGACAAGCAAGAGCATCTTGTAAAAAAAAAAAGCATCTCTCAGTAAGTTGAAAATGGATATTTAAAATTTGAACTATTCTACTTGGTGACAAATAATGGTTCCATTGCCAACATCAAGAATTATAGCCTGAATTTAGCAGAACCAATATTGAACTGATTTATCTATACAAGTTGGCAAGAAAGTTTTAGGTAAAGAGTTAGATGAGATTTAGGAAGGATTTTACAACTAGAAGACCCTGCTGTATGTGGACATGATGGTGTTTTGGACTTACTGTTTAGGAAACATTATCCATAGAAAAAAAAAATATTCTAATTACAAAGCACAAAATTGTATCTATTTTTTTTGTCAAATAGTCTCAATCTATGTATTTAAATAACTGTGCTATCCATTATTAAACATCTTTGAATAACTACCCACACCTTTCATTAAGCCACTGTATTGAAAATGATTGCCTTTCAGAATAGTAATAGAACTACTAAGTAACCTTGGATATTTAATTGTGGAGAAGATGTTAACAGACGGATATCTATCTATCTATCTATCTATCTATCTTTCTATCTATTTGTCTATTTATATCTGTCTATCTATAAACCTACATATGTAGCATAGGGGCAAGATCATCAAAAGAGTGCCTGCAAAATATACATGCTTGGCTCTGATAGCCAAGTCTAGGCATCATGTTAAATTAATTTGCTTGGCACTCTAAGGGTTAATAGCTAAAAAAAAAATATGATCTACACCTGGATCCCTATAATCTTTGAAAAGTGGATATTGTTTAATTTCTATTTACTATGCTTGGCACAAACAATTACATTGATATGGTTTGTTTACCATTTGCAAAAGACACATCTTAAAAATAGCCTATGAAATGATTAATCAATTATTTGTTGACTGAGTGTTCAATTACTCATTCCCTGGATTAAGTTCTATAAATACTTGAGAATAAAGGTAATTTCTTGTTGCATAGCACTTGTCCCGAAAGCTCAAGACTCCAATTTCATCAGACTCAAAATGAAGCACTAAATTAAACTAATCAGACATTAACTTTGAGTGGCGGTTTTATTTAACAGCCTCTGTTCTATTGAAATCCCTGTGTACAGAAATTACAGCGACTGCCTCCAGCTGGGGACCTGAAGTACTCTGTGATTTGGATCACTTTATATGAAGGGGACATTTGCCCATTCAGCTGAGAGCATTTAAATATATTCAATGCCATTAAACCATTGTCTTGATATGCTTTCAACATCACAAATCACAGCAAATCAATAATCAACTTCTGCTCTGGAGTCTGTGAAAAAAGTACATTTTAAATTATGAACTGCTGATTTAGTTAAATAAAAAAATTCTGAGTGTCTACAATATTTTCCTTAACATAGTGGTATTCTACTCCAGGCAACCCAACACAGTCAAACATCCAACGATTAAACAAAATGACTGAACTATGGAACCACCCATGTACTTAGTAGGAATACTATAATACACTGGTCTGGATGGCAGGTTTAAAATCAATACTACACAGACAAGTGCTTAAAGTTCCCCATGTGTAAATATCTCACATGTTTTATGTCTGACAGTGGTGCATTACGTTTAAAATTGATCAACTGACGTAGACATAGTCATTTTAGTTCTTGCCTGTATAGCGCTTAAAGCCTTCCCACAAGTAGCTATATAGATGTCGTTGGGAGTTGTGATTGACACTCTAATTATGTTTTAGCTTTATTGGTTTCTATACACACACTTGTCCATGTAAAAATTGGCACATAGGTAAGAATAATTACCTCTGATATAGGAAGTTGCGGCTTCCTGTAATAAGACGCTGTGG
Source organism: Discoglossus pictus (assembly GCA_027410445.1). Taxonomy (NCBI): domain Eukaryota; kingdom Metazoa; phylum Chordata; class Amphibia; order Anura; family Alytidae; genus Discoglossus; species Discoglossus pictus. The sequence continues at coordinate 76,816,087 of CM050167.1, forward strand.
TACCGTTTTTCTTTTCTTCCCCAATGGAGCTTGATCCAGTCTTCCCCAAGGGAAACCCTTCCCTGGGCCAGCAAAACATGGACATGTCACCTCTGGGCTTTTTTGTTTTTAGCACAGGGATACGCATGTGATAACCATGGTTTCCCATGTTTGGACTATCTAGGTCTTAAGGGTATTTTCAAGGAAAATAAAATGGTATCGGCAAGTACTTAGCTGGCTACACTTAGGCAGAAAAAACAGAGCTTTTAAGCACTTCTTCATATAACTGCAGCACGCCAGGCACATCTGCCAACTACTATCCCTCTGAGCTCCCTCACAATTATGTTCATTGCTTCAATGACCTCATATATCCATCTCTGCCTCTGCCTTCACTGGTCTTCATGTTCATTCAGTCTTTCCCAACACCAGAGCCTTCTGTGGGGAATACTATCTTCTCATAATATTGCCAACATATTTGATTTTTAGCCTTATGATCATACTTTTCATTGAGCAGTTTTGCATGATTTCCTGATCACTTGATTGATTGGAACTTCTTGCAATTTTTTCCAAAACCCTAATTCAAAGGCATCAATTCTACGGCGCTCAACCATCGTTATTGTCTAGCTCTCAAATTTGTATGTTACAACTAGGAATATCATAGTTCTACTTGTGTGCACCTTTGTTGAAAGTGTAATATCCTTATTTTTTTAATAGCTTTTCAAGATTTGTCATAGCTTTAATCATCAGAACGAAACATCTTTTAATTTCATAACATCAGCCACCATCTAAACAGGCCAGGAAAACAAAATCTGATGCTGCCTCCACTTTCCCATCAATTTCCCATCAATTTGCGGTTTTACCAGATTTTTGTATTTTTTTCGAAGTTCAGTTTTCTGGCAGTTGATTTTGAGAAGGATTGCCTGAAAATCTAAACTAAATTAGTATAAAATTCATAATTCTTCTAGCACAAGTGGCCAACTGCCTCTCAAGTATATCTTCCAGGAGGTTCACTTGTCAACTCAAACCCAACATGTCAAAGTCTGAGCTCCTAATCTTCCCACCCTCTACTACAGCTTCCACTCTTCAAATAGCTCTCAATGTTAGCAATGCTATTATCACTCCCACCTCCCAGGTCCCCTGAGACAATGCCCACTCAGGCCCTTTGCGACACTTCCCAGGCCATTTAAGACAATGCCCTCTCAGGGTGCAGTCCTAAGAGTTTTTGCTTAGCTGTGCCATTACAGAAAAACAGCAAATAAGTATGTGCCCTGTAAGTACTGAATTCAAGATTCAATCTAACTATCCTTATTTATTTTCAAGCCACATTAGTGGAAGGGGTGCCTCAACAAATCATATGAGATGGCAGGGGTTCTCAGCTTGAAAAATCTCCTCACCTCTGCTCTAAGGGATTTGCATACACAAAAACAATGACAGACCTGAAAACAGACACCGCTTAATAGTGTATTGTGGGATAGTTCTATGCAGAGTATAGACAGACAAATTTCCTCATAATGACAAAACCAGCAAATCCCCATATTCGCTGAGCTAATTAACAGTATAAAATGTTATTGGCTTCCCATGGCACTGTGAGCAAAGAATCACATCTGGGGTTATTCACTATCTTTTGACACAACCAAATGAAGTTGCATATAGAGAACAAAAAATAGAGAATCATAAGGCAGAGAACATAGACCTGCGCTATAGGGTAGTGGCATTAAGGGACAGTCTCTGGACTTTTTGCTCACTTATGTCACTGCTGAGTTGAGATCTCAGGCAATAGATCAGTCTGTACTCACCAACAAACACCAGCCACAATAACATGAAAGTCTCCCCATAATTAATTTTTTTATCAGTGGAAAACTATGAACACTCTAGGCACAGTAAGCAGGTGGCCCTGTCTGGGCTACCCTCTTCCACTTAGGGAGACCTGTAAGGATTTGCATATAACAAAAACAAAAGTGAAAGCTGCACACCTAGAACAACCACAGCTCAGTAGTAAGCCCTATGATATAATGGCCCCTCACGGTACAGTCACTCACTTGTGTACATGTGGACATTATCACACAGTGTACTCCTCACTTTCTTAGTAGAAGAAACTTATTTGCAGCATTTGTATTGCATAAATATAAGTTAGAATCCTGCCAAACCGGAGCAAGGACAATGTTATAATATAATTTTGTTGTTGTTCAGTCCTTAAGTTGTGTCCAACTCTCAGTGACCATTTGGACATAGCACGCCATTAACATTTGTGTCTGGATATGCTCGTCCTTATAATTTTCTTGGCAAAGATACTAGAGTGGGTTGCCAATTCCTTCTCCAGTGGACCGCATTTTGTCTGACTTCTCTGTTATGACCTGCTCATCTTGGGTAACCGTGCATGGTATAGCTCAAGCATCAATGAGGTGCACAACTCCCTTCACCGTGACAAGGTAGTGATCCAGAAAGGGTATAATATAATAGCCTGCTCCTATAGTGTATCTCTATTTGTCTGTCATGAAATTGATTGTTCTGCACAATTGACAAAACTAGTTGAGTTTTATATTTCACATGCAGCTTCATATCCTACACTATTTAAATGGTCATCACAACTAAGCAGAAAAAAACAAACATTAATATAGGTTTTGTATACATGATTGTAATACCAGATATGAAAAAGTGTGTTCTTATACATCTCAGGGGTGGTTCACTTTAGAAAAAAAATGCTACAAGTGTATAGCTAGTTTTTAAGCTGTTAAAGAAAGAAATTAAAAAGCATCTTGAGTTTGGTGTGACAGTGTCCCTTAAATCTTTACTCCCTATTGGGATACAAAAGACAAGGCAATGCAGGGTGCTGAGCTTTAACATAAGGAACGCCACATCTGGCTGCAGCCAGTAAAGTAGAAAAAAAGCCCCCTATTTACAATATGAAATTAGTTCACAAGATATCAGTGTAAGTTGATTTATTAAAGGGCCATTTACCTCACTGTAAGTGCTCTTCTTGGTGTGAAAGAGCACAAGATTATATGTTAGAATGATCTATTTTTTAAATTACACTTATAACAGATACAAAATGTAACATTTTAAGTCTATGTTTACATACAAAGTGTATCCTGCCTACTGGTTGTTGCATGAGTAATATTAGATAGCCAAGTCCCACATATGCTGTGGGGAAGCCAGTGAGCAGTTTTTTCCTCGAATCAGTTCACACTGCACTGACCAGTTAATCGAGCTGATGTGTTTAGGTGAGTGGGCAAATATTTGTTAAGGTTATTTTTTTTTTTTTTGCTCTGTAAAGAACCAGCAACGGAGCAGAGCTCTAATCCCCATGAGTTGCTCTGTATTGTTCAAATTCCAAAGAGACAAGAGAGTAGAAACCTGATTTTTCTGCTGTAAGAAATTACAATCTGGAAATGTAAGCAATATTACCATTGACTTAATGGGACACACAAGCCTTGCAACCTGAATGGCTGCAAAAATGCAAAAGCAAGTGGCCAGACAATTACACATGTAAACACAGATGTTATTTTACTTGATTTCTCAGTGAACAATACTTGTATTTCAAAAAAAAAAAAAAAAGTTTTCAACATGCTTTTACTAGATCTTTACTGTGATGTGTTCCAAGTTGTGCTGAATTTAGTAGCCCTTTAATATACAACCAATATATCACTATAATAAGATTTACATTTTTTGAAAAGACAAATACTAAGTAATAGTAGGGGCATTTTCATAAGAAAGCAGTAACTATACACTCTGCTATCTCTAATTTTCTCTCTGTATATAATACCAAGCCACAACTGGCACAGCAGAGACAAAGAAATTAGGTCTTAATGGATTGCAGACTTCTGAAAATATTTATATGGGCTGTAAGTGATGATCGAATATGATCTTTAACTGCATGAAAACTTTGAAGGTAAGTTTATTAATATATCATAATTAAACATGTTGGAACTGTCATGTCTATGAATTCCCTCTTTTATGAATTATTTCCTGCTGATTGAACTGTATAATTTAGACTTGCTTTTGTTTTGCAGTATGTAATAGTCTAATATTTAAGCGTTATTTTCATTTGGATCACGCTTATCTTACACAAATGTGGACACTTTCCACATTTCAGACTACTTTTATTTTGTAACAATACGAACAAAAATTACTTGAAGTATATTTTTAGCAATGTTGTTGATACTGTATGCACAGAATACATTGTTTTTAGTCCTGTAATACATGGCATGTGTTTTGGGCGTATGAAGGTTTTATTCTTCCCTAAGCCATTCAGATGTTTACTTCCCCCCCCCCCCATGCCTCCACCTACAGCTCCTCCTTTCACACTTCTGTATCTCAGATCATAACTTTATGTGGGTTACGTACATATATGGTATGTCAGAAAGTTTCAAGTACAGACAGAAATTTTGTTACATATACCAACATCTTTTAATGTACTACAGTGCATATTCAGGCAGCCACTGTCCTAGGCTTGGGCCTAGTGTGCCAAGGCAGAAACATACCCCTGCACATGTTGCAGAATGTCATATTTCTAATTTACTTCAAAACATGTTTATAATTCTATGTATGAAAAATCCTCTACGAGTGCCATAGCATATTTAATCCTACATAGCTATGTTAATCCACCATCCGTAAAACATTGCGAGAAAACTCCTATGTGTCACTGCTACGAGCGACGAGTTACTCCATTAGACTTTGACATCCTAACCCTATGCTAATAAGATTTTACGGATCACCCAAAAATAAGGGCCCTGCCATAGCTGCAAAAAGCAGAAGAAAGATTTCCGAGTACCAAAGTCCACGGTCAAGTTTTTTTCGAACACTTGCAAAGTCCACCTGACAGTATAGCACAAAAAGTACTACTAAATTATGAAATTTTAACATTATATGACACTTAACAATCCGATATCAACATATGTGTAATAAAAAAATACAATCTGTTAGTATTAACCCAGTTTTATGATACAAAATCCAGGGTAACACATATTATTTAAGAGGTTAATATACGTCTTGAAATTACGTTGCCTAGGAACTAATGCTGTAATGCATTGTCTATAAATATATCATATGTTAACACAAAATAAACACATCTTTATTTATTGCTATAAATACAATTGTCATATCTTTTTAATATCAAAATATATGAATAAATAAAAAACATTTACTTCACACTCTTAATATTCATGCAAATTCGGCAAATTCTAAAGGGCTCTATATAAGCACAGAGCATATTTTTTTTACAGAAGTTTTTAGTTTGTGAAAACCTTGCTTTTGCATAGAAGTTCACTAACTAAAAACTTCTGTAAAAAACATATGCTCTGTGTTTATATAGAGCCCTATAGAATTTGCCGAATTGCAATTTAATAAGGCAGTATAATGCTATATGTTTGATAAATATATGATCTCATCTTTAAGATCACTTTCTGAAATACACATTAAAGCAATGTAACTGCACAGGCTCCCTGGGTCAGCATGTAGCGTAGGCAATCAGCCTATTGGGAGTGTCGGGGCGGGACTTCCGCCCGTGTTCACGTGTAGGGCAGAGCAGCGCGGTCTCCAGCCTGAAACGGACGGAGGTCTGAGGTGCTCCTGGTCAATAAAGAAAAACGTAGGAGGTTAATACTAAGATCAACCCCAGCTGAAGAGCACATAAGGGGCAGTGTATATATGATCCGTTTTAGTGTGGGTTTTGCTTGTGCTGGGATGGATGCTGAGGACATATAGGCCTTACTGGCTGAAGTTAGGATCCAGGCCTTAAGCCAAGGGGTCAGGTGGGTGCAGGACAGGCTGGGACCACCCATGCCTTCTGCAGTAGGCCCTCCTTACATTACACAGACTCAGCCTGTAGTGGCTGGTGGCCTAGGCAATAATGGAGGTGCCAGCGGGCTATCCCCCCATCCCACTGGTACAGAGCCATCAGACCCCGTCCAGCTGAGAGCAAGGCCAGGAGATCAAAAGGGGATAGGGGTCAGGGCAGCCAGGACCCTATACCCCACAGGCAGGAGAGAGCCGGGCCCACAGGCGGTGAGGGTGAGGGCCTAGAACTTCGGCCACCACGAGTCATTTTGCCCAAAGGGTCTCAGCCGTAACAAAGGATAAGAAAAACACTCTATTGCCCCATAAAGGGGGTGCAGGGGGTAAAAGAAAAGCTGGGAGCCCTTCTATTTCCCGTACTAACAGCGCTTCTGATGCTTTACAGGGACGCAGCTGGGGCGGGGAGTTGGGCATGGCAACGACACGAGAAAGAAGGAACAGAGTTGTCAGAGAGATGAACAGCCAAGACAGCATGGTAGTGATCGATGACGTGCCACAAGCAGGTACAGTCCACTGCTATTCACCCACACCCCCTTTAGATAGAGAGCTGATACTGAGGGTGTTACGGTTAGGCCACAGCGAAAGGGGACTAATTCCGACCCACAGGTAGACCTTACACTGCCACAAGAAGTCTCAGGGGAACCCATAGAGAGGGCGGCAGTATAGGTGACCATGACCAATCCTCAGGGGAGGAGCAGATGGTATGGGCACGGGCATGCAGGTCACGGAGAGATAGTGACTGTTCCTCTTGCACCCACAGGTCCAGAAGGAGATCCAGATCGAGAAGCTGGAGATCCTGCCGATGCAGTTGCGCCTGCACTGGAACAGAGAGGGGACGGAGCCCGCGGAGGGCCAGATGGTCAGAGTCCCTGGAGAATCAGGAGAGACGCATGGACACCCACTTGGCGGTTTCCACTCCAAGGCTTCCAGAAGCAGGTGAGCTCACGATAGTGGGTCAGATAGGGGATACAGGAAAAGTGAACGCCTACACACAAAGGCAGGGTTTTTTGAGTCCCTTAAGACCCTCTTAGCCGCACACAACATTGCAGTGAGCGAGCAGGAAATGGGTGCGTGGATAGGGGGCTTAGCGAAGAGCGCGTGGCTGATCAATCCACCAATGGGGCAGCGGGGCAAGCAGGTCCGGCCGGGGTAATAGCGGCAACTGGGCCCTCCGGGGTGGTGGCTGTCCCCGGTCCGCAAGCAGGCAGTACCAATGCAGGGGTTACTGATGCAGCTTTGAGACCAATTGTCTTGTGCTCATTGGACAACTTGGGGGCACATCTTCCCCAGGAGGTCAAGGAAAAAATGTGGAGGAGGAAATTTGTTGAGTTTTTCTCTCTTCTTCCATGTTCAGTTGGACGTGGGTTTCTCTTCT